>JAXQQM020058704.1:0-418404 GCA_034641835.2 Pinus albicaulis | reverse complement strand
TTCAAGCTTATACGTAAGGCGTTTAAATATCTATTTAAGAAATAACTGAGCGTGTGAGTGAAGCTTGGTAAAATTGGTAAAGTTTAAATTGTAATCTCGAACAAGTAGGGTAGTAGATGGTTGAGTTGACTGAAGATAAGTAAAACAAACAAATATGCACGGAAATTCTACACAACCCCTCTAAAATGAATATTTTTTTCGCAAAGAAAGATTTTATTTTAATTTTTCCCCTTCGTGATAAAATGTTTAACAAAACACTCTTTAGATAATTAATTTTAAAATAAAAACTCTTCCCGTAAAAAAATATTAAAATAAAAAATTAAATAATATTTTAATTAAAAACTAAAAAAAAAATTCAAAATATTTTTTAATAAAAATTAGTTCAATGGGTATATAATAGATGGTGATAGGGTGTTTTGTTAAAGTACTTCTTGGTGTAAAGGTCATATGTTCAAAACTTCGATGGAAAAATTCTAATAATGCTAACTTTTAATGTGGCCCGGGTTAGATGGTCATGGCTACTTAATCATCTCACGGTTTAAATAACCGTTTGTCATGACTACTCAAGCCACACATCAAATTGATCATGCAATCATCTCAAAACTCATGTAAACGAACCAACCAAAAAAACTTTTAATAAAAATTAATTTTTTATAAATAAAAAATAAAAGATTATTTACCTTTTATTTCACTTTCATTAATTAACAATTTACATTACTCTTTATTAATATTTTACATTAATTATTTTTATTATTTACATTATAGTTTATTATTATTTAGATTATTGTTTATTTACCTTTTATTTCATTACTTTTATTTTGCTTTCATTTATACAAAAGTCAATTTCTCTGAATAGGCCAACAACACTTTCTCACTTTCAAATATTTCATGCTCAACAACAGTTTCTCACTTTAAAATATTTCAGTTTCAAATATTTTTTTCCAAAGCTTCATGCTCCCTAGCGCCACAGTGGTTGATTAACCACTCAAACAACCATATTTCAGACATATTCGCCCCATATTAAATCATGCTCTTAAAATAAAATAAAATATTAACAACCTTCAACTACCCGCAGTAAATATATATACGCTATGGGTGAATGAAATTGAATTTTGAATAACGATAACCAAGCTTAAAATGAAAAGGTTGTGTGTTTTTAATAAGGTTCTATGTCACTACCATCTGCTCACAAATTTTGTATATGCTCGTCAGAAATTCTCTTATAGGCATTTGACCCAGGAAGAAGGACTCAAATACTTGGGTTTTCGACTTAAATCCAACAAACATTTTATTGTGGATTGGTTGAGGTTGGTGTTACAAAACAATTTGTCAATGTCCCTGTACTCCATGTTCCCGAATCCTAGAGGACCTTTAACAGTGACCCCTGTGTCTATTTTCCATCATGAAAATGTGTCATTATAACCCTTACAGTATACTAGACAAACTCTTTGTTGACCATTCCTGGAGTAGCTCCTTGAAAAATGATAATTTGGAGTGGCGCGCCCTTTGTTTGTCTCACTCGCGTCGATGCCTCATTTTTAGTCTGGAGCAACACCAATCGACGCTAGGATGGAGGTCATTCCCACGCCGATCCACTTCTGGAAGTTTTTTAAAAATGGAAATGAAGCTTCGAGATCTGGAAGCTTCGTGGGTGGATAGCTGGTTGCTTTTTCATGGGGACAGGGTCGAGCTTCTCCCTTTGGGCTTCTTATTCCTACAAAAGAGGAACCACCCAAGGAGATAAACAATTTCCCCACCTTAAGTGGATCCATGTTCCCTCTCCCTTAACTATAAAATGGACATGCTCCCATACCTCTACTAGTTAGAACAGAGATAGAAGAACAACAGAAAGAGAATTGTTGCTATAGGAATTGAAGGAGAGTTGAGACCTTTTGCCTTTTCATATCAAGTTGAAACAATCATTTTGCAGATGTGCCTAGATTCAGACCCGTTGAAGGAGAGCTGCAACATCAAGGCACAGGTTGTAACTCCCCCTCTCTATATTAATATGATACAACTCATTCTTACTTTCCACTCGTGTATATGATGTATGATTTGATTTCTAGTAGTCGTTGATCAACTAGATAAATTTTTTATGTGAAATACATGTTGTGCTTTCACTTTTTGTGTTGTTTGATCTCTTGTGAAGGTAAATAAGCACTAGCGACAACGAGGATCTGACTAAGAAGAGCAAAGGATAAAAGGACTCGAGCAAGGAGCAACATCAGATCGAGGTAGGTCATCTATATACAATCTGTGTCCATTTGCAATCTAGGAAAGTAAGCATTAGATCATTCCCTGTTGTTACTAGACCCATCCTAGGGCTAGAGGGATGGTCTCTGTCCGCAGAGAGTATTTTCCTACATAACAGCCGGTGGCCAAGATTGAAGTTAGGATTAACATCTGGCATCATTATTGGTTATCGAGGAAAATTAGTTCTCCTCAAATTAGTTTTGGTAGCTATTCTTTTATACTGTATGTCTTTATCATCAATTCTGAAAGGTATCATCAACATAATCCAATAAATATGTTTCATATTCCTCTAGAAAGGAGCTAAGGAAGGCAAGGCGTTTTCATGGGTTAGATGGGACTTGATTGCTAGAACAAAAAAATGGGTTAGTTGGGGTCGAAAATATCTGGGATGTTTTTCTAAGGCCCTTGCTGCCAAATTAAGCTAGCATCTTCTCACCTCCAACAATCTATTGACTGATGTAATATAGTAAATACATTTCACTGATTCCGATTCTAGAATGGATCCAAAGGCCTACTAGAAGAAGGGCGAATGTATCTACCATTTGGAAAGTGGTTCTTAGCTCCATCAGTTTCATTAGATCGATATTGGCTTGGAGAGTTGGAAATGGTACAAACTTTTGAATTGGTATGGATGCTTGGTCAGGGTGTGGAAATGCTCATATTTTGTCTTGTAGTCTTATTCAGTATTTGGAGGTAGGTATGAGTCACCTTCATCAGGTTGCAGATCCAGATAACTTGACCATCTATGGTCAAAAGTGGAGAACTGCTCAGGAATTATTGATCCTTGTGCATTGGATAAAAGAATGGACTAATTACATCAATGAACTTTCGTATTCACATGATAGGATAAGCGATCAAGATGATGAAATTATATGGGCCATATCTGCACAGGGTAAATATACTCCAAAGGAAGGCTACCTATACAACTATGCAAACCATGAACCTAAACAAAAAGAATGGTGGTGCTAATCGCTATGGAAATTTAAAGTCCCAACAAAAGAAAAACGTTTTATGCGGGGCCTCTTGTGCAATAAGGTATCGACCAGGGACAAAATTCGGCATAGATCCTTCCAGGGCCCTACTTGGTGCATTTTATGTAAAAATAGCACTGAATCTATTGACCATCTTTTTCTGTGGTGTCCATCAGTTCAGCACATCTGGAAGCTGATTTATCAATATTTATCAATCAACATTAGCTGGCAAGGGGAATATTTTCAATTTGCATGGGTATCTTGGTGGAATAATTCTCAGCCAATCAATCTTTGTAATCTTCCCATAGTGTTCTACTGGGGCATTTGGATAGGTTGGAATCGGTATATATTTCATGATAAGAGGTATAATTTGACATCTACATGTTCTCATATTGAGGCCTTATTCTCCTTGATCCCAGAAGAATAACAAAACCGTCATCATTGTATCATCCACCCTAAAACTATTGACAAATTGAAGCCCTCGACATATTTTGACAGATCTGCTCAAGAGAATGGATGTGGATGGGTAATTATCAAGTACTTAGTAGAAGATCAGCTTTTCAAAATGAAAATGGTGTAGAAATTATATAACTGATATGTTATACATCCAAGATTCTCCTGATCACACACTATTTTAACTTCATGCACAATACATAATCTCTTCTACCATTGATCATCATATGCGGAAATTAAATCAATTGCATGCACACATTAAAACCATAAAAATTCACACACATTAACACAGTGATTTATGGGAAAGCTTAAAGCTGAAAACCCCCAACTATCTGTATAATATATGTCATAGAGATCATGTAACAATCATCATACAAAGCTTCTCACAAGCTCTCAGTACAATTCCAATCGCTACACACTAATCAGGTCCTGATCTAGCAAATCCATGCATCAATCCTCTGCCACCTGCTAGCCTGCCTCTACTGCGCAATCCCTACTGAATATGGGCTCTGAATGAATTCAAATCCACCTGGATTGCACTGCACAATACTCATTGGCATCTCCATCAATGTGTGGTGAAAACTCATGCAACACTATAGTCACAACTGATTGTCACACTTGCTCTTTCACCTACCTCTCCACTGGTCTCCACTGAAACTGTCCATGCACTGTAGTTAACTAATGTATTCTTCAGTTGATTAATGAGTTAATAATTAGTGAGTTAATTATTAATTAATTCACACCACTCTCACTAGTGCATCAATCAGTTACACTAGATACAACTAACTCAACTGTGTATAACTAAGTTAAACTGAACACAACTCCACCAACTACTTCTACTAACTCCACCAAACTCTGTCACATGAGTTCTAACTGAAGTATCCATGCAATAGCTCCACTTAACCCTCAGGAATAGCGTACCTTTCCGCGCCCTCCTCAGGTTATCTGTGCACTTAACTGAAGTGCTTTAAGAGAATAAGATAATGTTTATAGTCCAAATATTATTAAGAGCTAATAATATTCGACATATCTATTTTTAGACTAGAAATCTAAAAATAGATTCTGCCCAGTATGTCTAAAAATAGAAGACCATCTATTTTTCCAACTTGACCAACCATCCACAAATAGCATCCTGCAACTCATAGAATATGATCGGCATGTATAAAAATAGACATAGTCTAAAAATAGACTGTGCGCCAAAAATAGCCTACGGGCCCACTTAGTGAAGGCGACTTCTTTCCACTAAGCTCATCATCTTGTTGCAATATCAACACTCCATCTCAACAAGATAGGGATTATGTGCCACCCCGATCCTGCCTCTATGGTATTCGAATTTGCTCCTGGTGAGCGCCTTCATCAAGATATCAGCATCCTGATCCTCTGTAGGAATGTAAGAAAGTAACATGATCTTCTGCTGCACACAATCTCTGATATGATGGTACCGGATGTCAATGTGTTTAGATATATCATGAAATACTGGATTAACCGAGAGTTTAATGCAACTCTGATTATCACAATATATCACAGTAGGATCTAAGTGTGAACCGAACAACCTGACCAGGATCTTCCTCATCCATATAGCCTCGCGTGCAGCCAAACTTGCTGCCATATACTCGGCCTCCGCCCCGATCCTGCCTCTATGGTATTCAAATTTTCTCTTGGTGAGTGCCTTCATCAAGATATCAGCATCCTGATCCTCCATAGGAATGTAAGAAAGTAACATGATCTTCTGCTGCACACAATCTCTGATATGATGGTACCCGATGTCAATGTGTTTAGATATATCATGAAATACTGGATTAACCGAGAGTTTAATGCAACTCTGATTATCACAATATATCACAGTAGGATCTAAGTGTGAACCGAACAACCTGACCAGGATCTTCCTCATCCATATAGCCTCGCATGCAGCCAAACTTGCTGCCATATACTCAGCCTCCGCTGAACTGAGTGCCACGGATCTCTGCTTCCTGCTGTGCCAATAAACTACTGTCGACCTGATACTGAAAATCCCTCCAAATGTGTTCTTTCTGTCTGTTGGGCTCCTTGCCCAATCTGCATCCGTGAAGCCATGTAGCCTCACCTCATCCGACTATCTGTACCAAAGTCCATATCTCGATGTGCCTCTGAGATATCTCCATACATGCTTCCCCGCCTTCCAAAAGAGCTTGGTAGGCTTAACCATAGCTTGTGAAAACTGGTTAATAGTGTAGCATATGTCAGGTCATGTATTGACTAGATACATAAGCGACCCCACCAACTGTTGGTAAACAATGGCATCCACTACCTCTGCCGATGTAGCATCCTCTTTCCTCCAAACACTAGGAAGAGGAGTGTCGATAGTCTTGCAACCATGCATGTTGAACTTCTCCAGTATCTCCCGGGCATACTTGCCTTGAGACACAAACAATCCATCACTGCGCTGCCAAATTTCCAATCCCCGGAAATAATGAAGGAGGCCCAAGTCCTTTATCTCAAACTCTTTTGCAAGAACAACCTTGCATGAGAGTATCAACTGTTCATCACCGGTCAGTATCAAATCATCTACATAAAGTACAATGATCAGCAACTTACCCTCAACCAATATCTGTTACAGGTTGGGATCCGCCTCGCTCTTGGTAAAACCAAGTCTGGTGAAATAACTGTCTATCCGTGTGTACCAAGCATGAGGTTCTTGTTTCAACCCATACAATGCTCTTTTGAGCTTGCACACATGCGACTCGCTGCTGAAGATATCGAAACCTTTGGGCTGCTCTATGTACACCTCCTCCTCAATGAATCCGTTGAGGAATGCAGTCTTCACATCCATCTGATGAATGTGCTACCCCATCTGCGCTGAGAGAGCCAGGATGCTCCGTATGGAAGAATACCTTGCGACAGGTGCAAAGGTTTCTTCATAGTCGTTCCCCTCAATCTGTGAGAAGCCCCAAGAAACAAATCTTGCCTTGTACTTCTCGACGCTCCCGTCAGCAGTTTGCTTCACTTTGAAGATCCATCTCGAACCTACCACTGATTTCCCTTCTGGCCTTGGGACAATCTCCCATGCACTATTTCTGACAATCAAATCATACTCTTCCACCATGGCATCTACCCATGCAGGGTCCTCCACAGCTTCCTCGAAAGAGGATGGTTCTTTCATGATACACTTTCTCATCAGAGCCATGTATCCAGTATATCGTTCAGGTGACTGTCTCTGTCTGCAATGTGATGTAGGTGCTCCTACAATCTTCTCTGCATCTTGATTCAGTCGCTCAACTTCTGTAGTGTGCTTCCGCCCTTTGATGGTTGGCACTACATGAGTGGTTTCTTCCACTCCATGAACCTCCTCTTGTGGCTGATCCACATCCTGAGGCTCATCCTTAGGAACTAATAGCTCCTCATCTTCATGCAAGTGTGGCTCCCTCTCAAGTGAACACTTCATGGCTTTCTCCTCATGAAATTTGATATCCCGTCGCACAACAGTCTTCCGACTGTCTGGAAAATACACACGATAGTTGTTGGGTGTATCTGTGTACCCCACAAATATCCCAACCTTTGTGGTCAGCTCCAGCTTCTTCCTGGCATCCTTCATCACATGAATGTAAACAGGTGAGTCAAAAATCTTCAAATGAGAAATATCAGGCCTCTTACCAGAAAACGCCTCCTCGGGTGTACTCACGCCAAGTATCCTATGAGGACAACGGTTTTGCACATAAACCGTAGTATTGCATGCCTCAGCTCACAAGTGTATGGGAAGGCCCTGATCATGCAACATCGCCCGTGTAGCACTCACGATCGTTCTATTCTTTCACTCTGCGACCCCATTCTGTTGTGGGTTATGAGGCGCTATGAGCTCTCTTCGAATTCCTTCTGTACTACAAAAGTCCTTGAATTCGCCAGAGATGGATTCACCACCATTGTCGCTCCTAAGAGCCTTCACCTGCTTCCTCGACTCTTTCTCAACTAGTGCCTTGAACTCACAGAACTTTGAGAATGTATCTCTCTTCTTCTGCATGAAGAAGATCCAGCACTTCCGACAAAAGTCATCAACAAAGATCACATAGTACCTGTGCTTTGCTGTCGAAGCTACTAAGAAAGGTCCACACACGTCTGTGTGAATTCTCTCAAGGATTGTAGTGGCGTGACTATCCTTCTCATGAAAGGTGGCTTTCACAAATTTTCCCAAAGTACATCCCTTGCATTCATTTGACTGCGCAAGTGTACCCTTGGGAAGCCCGGTAGAAATCTGCTGCAAAATTTTCAAAGCACCATGGTGAAGATGGCCCAGTCTCCTATGCCATAGCTCGCCCTCATCTTCACTCACCACTCCTTCTGTCTCGCCTACCATTGCTGCGCAGCCATCTACCTGCAACTAATAAAGTTTCTTAACTCAAACCCCTATCCTCCGGGTTTCACCAGTTGCCTTACTGTGTAGGAAAGCCTTTCCCTCGCTAAAGACAACATCATATCCCTTGTCTTCCAACATGGCCACCGAGATCAGATTCTTCTTCAATCCTAGAACATGCATGACATCCTTCAATATGAAAGGTTTACCAGACTCCCTCTCAAAGGAAATAGTCCCGATACCAGTCGCACTGTATCTACCATCATCGCCCATCTCGATGTGCACTCCAAGATCCTTCTCATCCAGATCACTGAACAAATCTTTGTCTCCGGTCATATGAAAAGACACACCACTGTCAAGAAACCACACTGAACCCATCACAATTGAGACCAAGCATGTGATTAGTGAAAAATCCAGCTCAAACTGCGAGGCTAAGGCCTCTCCAGCTGCAGATCCAGCAGCCTGCTTATTTTTCTTCTTCTGTGGACAATTAGTGGCGTAATTTCTGTGTTGTTGACAGTGAAAGCACTTCACCTTGGACATGTCCTGCTTCTTGCCTTTCGCACCAGATTGAGAAGTATTTTTCTTGCTCTTCCCCTTCCTTGCTTTGGCAGCCAAAGCACAATTTTCTTCATCTTCATTCTTCGATGAAGATCCATCCCTGGTACTCCACCTTATCTCCTCCTGCATAAGATCTGACCAAAGTTTCTCCCATCATGGCAGTTTCTCCCGACCATTGACAGAGTCCTCATAGGAATGCCAACTCTTTGGAAGCCCAAGGAGAGCCAAGCTCACCAAGTCCTCTTCATCTACAGTAACCCCCACACTTCCTAGCTCATCTCTGCATTGGAAAAACTTCGTGAGGTACTTGGGTATACTCTCACCCTTCTCCATTTTTATTTTCCTGAGCTTATCCTTGAGCACCAACTTCCTCTGGTTTCTCTTGCTTTGGAACAAGTCTGTCAAAGCTTTCCACATCAAGAATGGAGAATCTTTACCATTAAGGCTGGACACTATGTGATCCTTCACACCTTCCAATATAATCCTTCGACATTTTGTTGTCTTCTTTTGCCATGCATCAAGTGCGGCAGCATCGCTAGAAGCAGGTTTTGGAATTTCTGCATCTATGAACTCCTTCAACCCATTATCCTCTAGCACTGGCTCCATCCTGTCCCTCCATGCAATATAATTCGAGCTGCCCTCAAGGGCATACTCCAATCACAATCCGTTGAAAGACATCTCAACTTCGACACCAAGAAAACACCGCTGCAAATTCAAATTCCACCAGCACAAAACTCAACTGCTTCAATTATTTGCAATTGATCCAATGATCAATATCACTCTGATACCATGTAGAAATTATATAACTGATATGTTATACATCCAATATTCTCCTGATCACACACTATTTTAAATTCATGCACAATACAAAATCTCTTCTACCATTTATCATCATATGAGAAAATTAAATCAATTGCATGCACACATTAAAACCATAAAAATTCACACACATTAACACAGTGATTTATGGGAAATCTTAAAGCTGAAAACCCCCAAATATCTGTATAATATATGTCATAGAGATCATGTAACAATCATCATAAAAATCTTCTCACAAGCTCTCAGTACAATTCCAATCGCTACACATTAATTAGGTCCTGATCTAGAAAATCCATGCATCGATCCTCTGCCACCTGCTAGCCTGCCTCTACTGCACAATCCTTGCTGAATATGGGATCTGAATGAACTCGAATCCACCTGGATTACACTGCATAATCCTCATTGGAATCTCCATCAATGTGTGGTGAAAACTCATGCAACACTATAGTCACAACTGATAGTCACACTTGCTCTTTCACCTACCTCTCCATTGGTCTCCACTGAAACTGTCCATGCACTGTAGTTAACTGATGTATTCTTTAGTTGATTAATGATTTAATAATTAGTGAATTAATTATTAATTAATTCACACCACTCTCACTAGTGTATCAATCAGTTAGACTAGATACAACTAGCTCAACTATGTCTAACTGAGTTAAACTGAACACAACTCCACCAACTACTTCTACTAACTCCACCAAACTCTATCACATGAGTTCTAACTGAAGTCTCCATGCAATAGTTCCACTTAACCCTCAGGAATAGCGTAATTCCTTCTGTCAGCTCCTGTGCCACATCTGTGCACTTAACTGAAGTGCTCCAAGAGAATAAGATAATGTTTATAGTCCAAATATTATTAAGAGCTAATAATATTCGACATATCTATTTTTAGACTCGCAATCTAAAAATAGATCCCGCCCAGTATGTCTAAAAATAGAAGTCCATCTATTTTTCCAAATTGACCAACCATCCACAAATAGCATCCTGCAACTCATAGAATATGATCAACATGTATAAAAATAGACATAGTCTAAAAATAGACTGTGTGCCAAAAATAGCCTGCGGGCCCACTTAGTGAAGGCGACTTCTTTCCACTAAGCTCATCATCTTGTTGCAATATCAACAAATGGACTTAGGGAGAGCCAACAACAATTACTCAAAAATAAATTCCCTCAGGCTTCTTCTCATGTTCTTAATTGAGAAAGGATGCAGGAAACTTCAAATATTTGTAGATTCCAAAATCAATAAAAATTGGTTCAATCTACAGGCTCGCTGTCACGTACACACACTCAGAAGTTGTTTGGATGAAATTATGACTCTTAAAGCTCATTTTGAATTTATTTAATGTCATCATATACTGATCTGAAATGGGTGGATAACTTTTTATGCTTTGCAAGCACCTCCCACTCAATTAAACAAATTAAGATCTAGCTTATACTTGACTGTGCGGAATTGAATTCTTGATTCAAGTGTATGTGTTTTTAACTGTTTTAAACCTTCATGTGTGAGGAATTAAATTTTTTTTGCTGATATTAAGCATGTATAGAAACCATAAAGTGCAGCAAATAAGCATCAACACATAACAACAAATTTAATAAAGGAGTTCACCTGAATATTGTGGGCTACATCTCCTTGAGCCTTTGTCAACTGACTTGGCTCTTTTGGATTATCATGGAAACAATTCTTTTGATATTAACTACTCAAATCCAATGGTTATTTGGACTATACCATTTGGTTTAGGATACCATCATACCCCTGGAATGGCTGCTATCTCTCTAATGATGAACCTAGGCTCCCTTGGATCTGACCTCTTCTATCGGTGCCCTTAAGCTTCCCTGAGCTTCTCTATGGCACTAAATCCTTAATAAATCCTTTTCTTTCCCTAAAACCTTTTCTACTATCTCCAATACATCTCAGACATCCAAAATAGACAGATCATTTTCTCGAACTGAGCTTTGGCTCCCTAATCTACGCCTCCATCCACTGTTGGACCTGAGCTGCCTAAAAATTCATTGTGGCTTCTAAACCTTTAGAAGTCTCCAAATGGATCTAAAAATCCTTTCATAGATTCAGAATGTCAAAAATAGTCATAATAGACTGTTCACTTGATCAAAAAGGCCTTTGGCTGCTCCGGTTTCACCTCCAACACCTGGTGGCACCGTGTGGTTGCTCCCTGAAAACTTCCTTGAAGCATCTCGGCCTTCATAAGTCTTCAAAATATTCTGAAAATCCTTCCATTGGATTCAGAAGGTTCAAAATAGTTAGAATAGACTATTGGTTTGCTGAGAATGGTTACTGGTTGCTCTGGATAGGCCTCATTCTCCTGCTGGCACCTGGTGGCCCTGGTTGAACTTGGAATTTCTCTGAAGCATCTCAGCCTTCAGAAGTCCTCTATTGGCTCTACAAATCTCACCATTATATCCATAATTTCTGAAAATCCAAAATTGACTTGGTTTCATGAGTAAGGCCTCTAGCTGCCCTAGCTAGGCCTCTTTCTGTTGCTGGATCCTCGTGGCCCTAGTGGCACCTGGATCTTATATGATGCAAAATATTGCTCAGAATTCCTCTGATGGATCTACAACCCTCACCAATGAGTCTAGAATGTTTGAGAAAGTTGAAATTGACTATTCACACTCCAAGAATGGTCGAATCTTTCTCCAGATAGAGCATAATCAATTTTTCCCAATAACACCAAAAACAACTCCACTAAATGTGGAGGAACTGCAGTTATTTGGAGTCAAAAATGGTGATTCCACTCCAAAAAGCGCATTTGGAATTTTTTTTTTCCTAAAAGACCTCACATTAAACTTTAATGGTTGGTGGTTGGGCACATACCCCAAACTCAATGATTATGGTGACCGTTGGCGGAAACCACGCATGGAACCATGGTTGGATAAGTGTTAACCCTGGTAAGTTTGTTGACCATGCGGAAACATTGCAATAGACCATGGCATGTGAACCCTTGAAAATAGTTGGTGGTTAGCATAAATGTCGGAGGTTAGCGGTTGGTTTAAACCATGGCATGTGACAACACATAAACGTTGTCAGTTGTATTAAATGTCAGGAGGCTATGACTTAACCATCGCGCATTGACATAAAAATTTTTCCATGTAAACAATCAACACAAGACCGCTGGCGGGTTGGGACCACTGGCGGTCCTCAACCCACAAACTTAATTGCAATAGACAATAAGTTAAACCCGCCAACATACAGGTTAAGAAATAGCTGATAGCCCAATTGGTGGAGACCTATGCGTGCATGAACGAGGTCCAGGGTTCGACTCCTATGGCCTCACCTCCAATTTTACCACACCACTAAGGGGACACGTGGCAGCCTCAGGGCTGGCCACGTGTCACCCTCTGATTGGACCAAAAACCAACGTACAGTCCATCTGTCCAATAACAATGCGACAATTTTCCTCCATCAACTAGCCCCAGAAGGAATATTTCGGGAAATATTCCAAGAATATTCCCTAGAATATTCTTTTTGCTGACTGTACAAATGCCTAGTCAAACCTGGTCAATTGTTGAAAATTGCAGTTGTAGGAATTTACAGGGTAAGTTCCTTAGATCAAAAACCAAAGGTCATCGATCACAAATAGATAAAAAATCAGTACAATAATATATCACGTGGTTAAAACCCTCGAAGAGGGAAATATTCCATGGCCTGAGCCAACGCAGCCACTTCAGGAAATTTATTAATATAAAAATAAAAGTTACATATGTTTTTCTCATAAACGGTTACCGGAAAAATGACCCTCCATGCTTTTTAAATAGAGATCGTGGACCAATCGGGTGCTAAGCCATGGATCAAGTGTCGTTAATAAGGAGGAGAGAGTGAACCGTCAGATCACTACAAATTGTGACGGTCAGATTATAAGTTACAAATGTACATAGTAAAGAAACACACTTTACCTAACTCTACACTAGACCAAGTTATACTTAACTATTTCCTATGTGTCGAAATATCCTAAAATCCCCCCTTAAGAACAACTTGGGATAGGATTGAAGGATTTACAAAGGTGACACAAAAGGAGCCTATTTCCTATGTGTCAAAATATCCTAACATCCCCGCTTAAGAAAAACTTGGGATAGGATTGAAGGATTTACAAAGGTGACACAATAGGAGAAGGAAGGAGGCATTAGAGCCTATCCCGCCTTAATGAAAACTTTCCTGAACTCCATGCATGGATCAAAGTTTGGTAAACTTCGCTTCTGTGAGAGCCTTTGTAAGATATCGGATACTTGATCATTGGTTGGACAATACAACACTTCAAGAACACAATCATGAATGAGCTTTATGATGAAGTGTATGTGGAGCTCAATGTGTTTCATACACTGATGTTGAATTGGATCTTTACATAGCTTAATGGCACTCTGATTATCACACCAAACTGTAGTTGGATGTTGCTGATGAAGGCCAAATTTAGACAGGATCTGACGAAGCCACATGGCTTCCTTGATGGCTTCAACTGCACCACGATACTCTGCTTCTGCTAAAGAAAGAGAGATGACACTTTTTTTCTTACAAGACCATGTAATAGGTCCTGAAACAAGAGTGAATACATATCCTATAGTAGACTTTTGATCATCAGGGTCACCAGCCCAATATGAATCAATGAAACCAATAAAAAATGTAGAGGCTCATGTACTGTAATGAATCCCGAATTGAACTATACCTCAAATATATCGAAGTATTCTTTTAGCTACTTTCCAGTGACTTTCATGAGGTTGGTGCATAAACCGACCAACAAGACCAACGACAAAGGAAAGGTTAGGACGGGTATGGGTTAGATACAGAAGTTTACCAACAAGTTGAAGGTATAAGGTAGCATCAACTTCAGGGGTAGTACAAGTGACTGAAAGCTTGACTCCAGACTGAAAGGGATAATGGGCTGGCTTACAATCTTCCATGTGAAAGTGGTGTAGAACATAACATGCATACTTGGACTGAGAAAAGGTAATACCTTCTTTGGATTGCAAGACTTGAAGACCAAGGAAATAATGCAAGTGTCCTAAGTCTGTCATTTCAAACTTCTTTTTGAGGCTAGACTTCACATGGTTTATATGGTTGGGATCACTACCAGTAAGGATAATATCATCAACATTAAGAACAAGGATGGTGAAGGATGTACCCACTTTCTTGGTGTAGATAGTGTTGTTAGAATGACACCTAGAAAAGCCATTATCTAATAGAAATCTATCCATTTTGGCATACCAAGCCCGATGAGCATGTTTGAGACCATAGAGAGACTTCCTAAGGTGAAAAACAAGGCTAGAGTTGTTTTGGATAAAGCCAAGGGGTTGTTCCATGTAGATTTATTCATGCAAATATCCATGTAAGAAGGCGGATTTAACATCCATATGATGGAATTCCCATTTGAAGGAGGAAGCAAGGGAAAGAAAAAGGTGGATTGAATTCATTTTGGTAATAGGGGAGAAGGTTTTATTATAGTCAATGCCTTCAACTTGTGAAAATCCTTTAGCAACAAGACGAGATTTATGCCTATCCACTTTTCCATTGGGGCCAAACTTTGATTTGTAAACCCATCTGCATCTGAAAATTTGTATTCCTTTTGGAAGAGGAACAAGATCCCAAGCATCGTTTTCCAATAAGGAACGATATTCTTCATTCATAGATTCATCCCAATCTGGATGACCGGAAGCTTCTTCAAAGGTATCAGGATCAGGATTTTCTGGAACTTGAGCCAATAAGGAAGAGGCTCTTTCGAACTGAGAACGTGTACGTCATCGATCTACAGGGTCACCTGCAAGAGAACCTACTGCATCTCAAGTAGAGCAGACCCACCTTGTAAGCTGTGGAGCTGAAGAAATTTCTTCAAGAGGTGGAGGAGGATTTTCATGCTCGCTGTCATCATCTGAACTAGAAGGAATGCTATAAAAAATATAAGAGATAGAGAGAGGTGGCATATCTGTCGAATCAGGCTCGCAGGCCAAAGGTGGCGCACTAGTCGAACTATGCTCACAGGCCGATATATTTTCATCAAATTTTACATCTCTTCTAAGGATAATATTTTTGAATTTTAGTTGAAGAATTCTATATCCTTTGACATCTTCAGAATATCCAACAAAAATGCATCTTTCACTCTTAGGTTCTAAGGCTTTATGTTTCGCATCTGTAATATGGGCCCAAGCATCACTTCCAAAAACACAAAAGTGACTTACCTCTGTTTTGATTGAGCTCCAGGCTTCTTCTGGAGTTACATTCCTTAAAACCTTAGTAGGAGTGCAATTTACTATGTAATTTGCACAGTTAATTGCTTCTGCCAAAAAATTGAGGCTAAGACCTTTAGATTGAAGCATACAATTAGCCATTTCTTTTAAGGCGTGATTCTTCCTTTCAGCTACACCATTTTGTTGTGGAGTATATGGAACAGTATGTTGCAATTGAATTCCATGCTCAGTGAAAAATTTGATAAATTTATTGTTAACATTTTCTCCTCCATTGTCTGATCTTAACTTAAGAATTTGATGTCAAGATTGTTTCTCAAAAAAGGCCTTAAAGGCCAAGAACATGTTAAAAAATTCACTCTTGAGTTTTAAGAAGTATACCCAAGTGCGTCTGGAAAAATCATCAATGAAAGTTAAGAAGTACATGTAACCAGAGAAAGAAACAACAGGAAGTGGACCACATAAATCGCTGTGTAGAAGTTGCAAAGGTACTGAAGCATGCCAAGAGGCACGTTTGTCAAAACTATCTAGATGATATTTTCCGAGTACACATCCGGAGCAAACAACATCTCGGCAAGATACCATAAGAAGAACTGTCACCATATTTTCTTTACATAGAGTTTGAAGAGAGTGATAGTTTAAGTGACCAAATTTCTCATGCCAAAGTTTGCTCACTTCATCATTATGAGCAACAAAAACGGAGGGAAGACATGATGACCCAAATTTTTCAAACTTATACAATCTTGTGGAAGCATCAGCAATTATAGTAGCTAAAATATGTCTAGGATCTTTGAGGTCCTTGATTAAAACATCATGAGGTGAGAATTCAACTATTTTCCCTTTACCTGAATGATTTATCTGATAAATAGATACAAAGTTGCATGAAAAGGTAGGAACACATAGTACATCATCAAACTGACCATTAACTTGATGAATGGTTCCAGATCCTACAACACTAAGAGATCTATCATCACCAACATAAATATGTTTGGTGTTACAATAATTTAAAGAAGAAAACATGGCTTTATTTTTGTCCATGTGGTAAGAAGCTCCAGAATCAATGAGCCACTCATGAGAATGAGAAGAAGAAGATACATTTAATGCATAACCAAATGCTTGATAACCACAAGTAGAAAGAGCCATTCATGAAGATGAAGTTGAAGAGGTATCCAAATTGATGTGGTGCTTCTTCATTGCTGCTTCCAAGGCTTCCATATTCTTAAAACATTTGGACTCTACATGGCCGTCATGATTACAAAAGTTGAAACGTCTATCTATTTTCTTCCCTTCGTTTTTAGTTGCCTTATTAGTTTGGTGAGTTGCTTTTTCAGTTTGTGGCTGAAATTTCTTAGGACCCTTGTTTGGTTTAGGACCATACTTTTTAGGATACTGCTTCTTGGGATTCTTTTGATATGGTTACTGTTGGGTTGCTAAGGCTTTCATAGAAGCGTTTCCATAAGTGATAAGACCAAGGTGTAAGAGTTTTTCTTGTTCTCTTATCAAAGAATCGCAAAAGGCATCAAAAGAGGGGTTCTTGTAGGTTGTTCCTTGAGAAATTATGGCTTCTCTAGTGGAATGGAAGGTGGAAACAAATACACAGTATGCAGGGCCAAGCTTAGCAAGAATGGAATAGATGAGGCTACCATCTTCCTTTTTGACTTTACAACCTTCTAAAAGAAGTCTAAGGGTCTTGAATTTGGAAAAAAATATTCAATATTGGAGAAATTATTTGGGTACAAAGTAAGAAATTCATTTTCAAGCTGGTGGGCCTTGATTTTATTTTGAATGCCAAAAACCATATTTAGCTCAGGGGTGTCAATTTCAAGGATATGAAATCAAAGATCTTGAGCAATGGACATTCCTATCAACCCTCGTGCTTGATCTTGTTTATTTTCCCATTTAGCGACTTTATCTTCATCGGAAGGTTTAGTTTGTTCTCCTGTGGCTATTCTATAAATCCCTTTACTTCTAAGTAAATCTACCATGTGAGGTAGAAACTGTAAATAATTGGTGGTGTTAAGAATAACCGGGCATGCACTTTCCATTTTTTTTTTTGTTAAAATGAAGCTGAAAAGAGTTGAAACTAAGGAGGAAGGATTTTTTTTTTTTTTACTCTTCAGTGTGTGTGATTTTTCCTACAAAAAAGACATAAAATCTATGCACAAAAAAAAATGAAATGCAAGCCTTAAGACAAAACGTTATATTTCCATTTAGCCTTACCGGAAACTATCCTTTTTCTGCGATTTATAATTTCCCGAGATTGCACAAAGACGCAGGGAAAGAGCATATGTAGCAAAACAAAATCCCTTCTTCCTGTTTCTGATTTTCCGAGTTCGCACACAACATAGAGAAAAGAGAATAAACAAGGAAGAGGGTATATATCTGGCAAATAAATAAAAAATATAAACCGAAATAAGAAGAACGATTAACAAATAAAACTGCAAAGAAGATACTTTATACCTCCAAATTTAAATTGACATAACGTAGGCAACCAAAAACCTTTTCGCATGAAATATTGAAAGGGGTTCCTAACTGTAACAGACGTTCTGGACACAACAGAGCAGTTCTCCAGGCCTGAAAAGGTTCAAAAATAGTAGATCTAGAAAATGGAAATTGCATGCAGTCAAATTGGCTTCAGATTTGGATCAACAACGGATGCGGCCCTCAACCTGGCTTTGATACCATGTAGGAATTTACAAGGTAAGTTCCTTAGATAAAAAACCAAAGGTCACCACTCATAAAAACATCACAAGTCAGCACACTAGTATATCACGTGGTTAAAACCCTCGAAGAGGGAAACAGTCCACGCCCTGAGCCAACGTGACCACTTCAGCCAATTTATTAATATAAAAATAAAAGTTACATATGTTTCTCTCATAAACAGTTACGGAAAAAATGACCCTCCATGCTCTTTAAATAGAGATCATGGACCAATCAGGTGTTAAGCCACGGATCAAGTGTCGTTAATACTGAGGAGAGAGTGAACCGTCAGATCACTACAAATTGTTACCCTCGGATTATAAGTTACAAATGTATATAGTAAAGAAACACACTTTACCTAACTCTACACTAGACCAAGTTATACTTAACTATTTCCTATGTGTCGGAATATCCTAACAACAATTTACTGGACTTTACAAAACGTGATAACTTCTTCATACGGTGTCATTTTTTTGAACCGTTCGCAGTGCCGAAATTAGGAAGTTGTCTGGTCGCTCAGGTTCAGCACACTTTTGAACACTTTGAAATTTGAGCTATCACTTAGGTCATTGATCCAAATCTGATCACTCCTCCCTATTAGGAATATTTTGGACCCCAAAAGACTGATTACCTATTCAGTAGATGAGAGTACAACACCCTCACTTTTCCAGCCTCTATACACTTTCCCTTTCTTGGCTTGATGCCTTTGAGCCCCAAAAACTCGAAGGTAGTTAAAAATTCCCCTCTTTGATACTTGTGTCATACTGTCAATAACTGTATCTTCTTTGAGCTCATCCAGAAATTTTTGGTGAGAAATATTTAATAGAAGGTAGTTGAACATCGCTTCCTTGATCATAGATCAAATGTGGCTCAAAAAAATGTAAGTTTTCAATAGAAATTCATACATGACTGAAATTTGAATATGTACAAATGAATGTATGTCTTACTGGGTCAAGAAGTCAAACCACTTCTTATCAAGCCACTTCCACGGTGATTTTTGCTGCTGAAAATCTTCTTCTTGTGAAACATCTATTCTCACATCAATGATGGAATCTTTGGTTCCATTTTTTCCAGTTTTTTTATCCTCTTAATTCAAATGCTTGGGATGCTTAGTTTGATGCAATGTCCAACATTAGGCAATAATATGTCCCTTCTTCTGGAAACGTGTGCAAGTCTTTTGCATCTTCTGTGCAAGTTGCCTTCGCTTCAACTATTTCCTGTATGCCTTCATCCTCTTCCAGCATTTTGAAACTTATGGTTACACAAGCCACAATAGGAACGACAACTCTTTCTTCCTTTCATGCATGCAAAATTTCCATGCTTAACATAAACATAATCAACTTGACTATGGGAGGAATTATACCTCAAATTTTTCTTTGCATGTCCACCCTTTTTACCTTCTTTAGGAGATGAACTTGTAGAGGTTCCAGCTTTCTTTTGAAGACTAACATCAGTGTTCATGTCTTGATATCTGTTAGAACTCTCTTTCTTGCCATATGTTGCATGTCTACAAACATCTTGCTGCAACATAGGCTTCAAATAATGGCATTCAACTTGAAAAAAAAATTTACATGTTTGTTGTTTAGAACTTGCAACAAAATTTCTTCTTGGAGTTGTCTCAAATGCCTTCATGGTTGTAGAGGTTTTTCCATAAGATTGAACATAGCCTAGACCAAACTTCTTAGGCCTTTCCTCAACCAAAATGGGATCAATCATGCCTTGTGCATGTTTTCCTAGACCCTTGCCTTCATATCCCATTTTTAACATTAATTTGGACCCTATACCTCTAGTGTGATTTTCAAATGAACCTACACATCTATCTGAAGAGGAATTTGAAGACAAATTTGAGTGATTTACCTCTGCTTCAAGCATGTTTTTGGTTAAGGCTTCTTGGGCATGATGGAGTTGCATCTCCATCTCATGCATTATTTGAAGAATTCATTCTTTCTCTTGCTTCATAACAACCAATTTATCATGAATTCTATTGCTTTCTCTTCCATCTTCATATAGAATTTTCACCATATCCTTCAGGATGTAGAAGTCTCGCTTCATCTCTTCATCGAAGAGTCTTGTAAAAGAGGATTTAGAAAAATCACTTGAAGAAGTTGTCATCATTATGTAAATTAATTCAAAAACTTCAACAATAATTCACAAAGATTCAAAAATAAGTTGACAAAGATTCAAAAAAATTGGTTGTAGATTCAAGCTCTTTTCTGCAGCTTGTATCTCTTCTTCAAACATCCTTTTGCAAACAATCCCTCTTATGCTTCAAGGGTTGCCTTGAGGTCCTTTGGGTAAGGAGGATTCTTTCAGCTTTCTTCCTTCTTGTCCTCTTCTAGATTTATCTAACAATAACTCCCCTTCACCTCTAGCAAACTCAAACTTGTAAGCATCAATCAATTTACAAATAGTTAAATTCTTTGCACTATTAAGCACCTTTCAAGACAAACAAGCAACCTAGTGCTCTGTCAAGCAAGCAACCTAGTGCTCTGATACCACCTAATCTCAAATGGGTGGATAACCTGTTATGCTTTGCAAGCACCTCCCACTCAGTTAAACAAATTAAGATCTAGCTTATACTTGATTGTGCGGAATTGAATTCTTGATTCAAGTGTATGTGTTTTTAACTGTTTTAAACCTTTATGTGTGAGAAATTAAAATTTTGTTTTTGCTGATATTAATCATGTACACCAACCATAAAGTGCAGAGAATAAGCATAAACACAAAACAATAAATTTAATAAAGGAGTTCACCTGAATATCATGGGCTACGTCTCCTTGAGCCTTTTTCAACTGACTTGGCTCTTTGGGATTATGATGGAAAATTTTATTTTACAAGTAACTACTCACCTCCAATGGTTATTTCAACTCTACCATTGTGTTTAGAATACCATCATACCCCTGTAATGGCTGCTATCTCTCGGAAGATGAAACTAGGCTCCCTTGGATATGACCTCTTTTGTCGGTGCCCTTAAGCTTCCATTAGATTCTCTGTGGCACTAACTCCTTAAGAAACCATTTTCTGTCCCTGAAAAATTTTCTACTATCTCCATCACATCTCAAACATCCAAAATGGACTGATCAATTTCTCAAACTGAGCTTTGGCTCCCCCATCTAGGCCTCCATCCACTGTTGGCCCTAGGCTACCTAAAACTTCCCTATGGCTTCACGACCTTCAGAAGTCTCCAAATGGATCTAAAAATACTTTCATTGGATTCATAATGTCCAAAATAGTCATAATAGACTATTCACTTGATCAAAAAGGCCTCTGGCTACTACCGTTACACCTCCAACACTTGGTGGCACCCTGTGGCTCTAAGTTCACTAAAAACTTCTCTGAATCATCTCAGCATTCAAAAGTATTCAAAATATTCTAAAAATCCTTCCATTGGATTCAAAAGGTTCAAAATAGTCAAAATAGACTATTTGTTTGTTGAGAATGGTTACTGGCTGCTCTGGATAGGCTTAATTCTCCTGCTTGCACCCGGTGGCCCTCGTGGCCGTTGGAAATTCTCTAAAGCATATCAGTCTTCAAAAGTCCTCTACTGGCTCTAAAAATCACACCACTAGATCCAGAATGTCTGAAACATCCAAAATTGACTATTGGTTTCCTAAGTAAGGCCTCTAGCTACCTTGGCTAGGCCTCTTTTTGTTGCTGGCTCCTAGTGGCCCTAGTGGCCCTTGGAACTTCTCTGATGAAAATTCTCACTTAGAAGTCCTTTTATGGCTCTAAAACACTCACCAATGAGTCTGGAATGTCAAATAAAGTCGAAATTGACTATTCACACTCCAATAATGGTTGAATCCTACTCAAGATAGAGCATAATAAATTTTTCCTAGTAACACCTTAAACAACTCCACTAAATGTCGAGGAAATGCAGTTAGCTGGAGTAAAAAATGGTGATTCTACTCCAAAAGGCATGTTTGGCCAAATTTTTCGTCAAAAATACCGCGCATTAAACTTTAGTGGTTGGTGGTTGGGCACATGCACCAAACTCCGCGGTTATGGTGACCGTTGGCAGAAACCACGCATGGAACTATGGTTGGATAAGTTTTAACCCCGGTAAGTTTGCTAACCACACGGAAAAATTTCAATAGACCATGGCATGTGAACCCTCGAAAATAGTTGGCGGTTATTATAAATGTCAGAGGTTAGCGGTTGGTTTAAACCGCGGCATGTGACAACACATAAATGCTGGCGGTTGTATTAAATGTCGGGAGGCTATGCCTTAACTATTGGGCATTGAAATAAAAATTTTGCCATGTAAATAGTCCACACAGGACCACTGGCGAGTTGGGACCGCCGGCGGTCCCCAACCCACAAACTTAATTGCAATAGACAATAAGTTAAACCCGTTAACATACAGGTTAAGAAACAACTCATATCTCGGTTGGTGGAGACCTATGTGTGTGTGCATGAGGTCCAGGGTTCGACACCTGCAGCCTCACCCCAAATTTCACCACACCACTAAGGGGACGTGTGGCAGCCACAGGGCTGGCCACATATCACCCTCTGATTGGCCCAAAAACCAATGTACAGTCCATCTGTCCAATAACAATGCAACACTTGTCCTCCATCAACTAGCCTGGAAGGAATATTCTGGGGAATATTTTGAGGAATATTCTAAGAATATTCCCTAGAATGTTCTTTTTGCTGACTATACAAATGCCCAGTCAAACCTCGTCAACTGTTCAAAATTACAATTTACTAGACTTTTCAAAATGCGATAACTTCTTCATACGGTGTCGGTTTTTCGAACCATTCGTGGCACCAGAATCAGGAAGATGATATCTATCTGGTCGCTCAAGTTCGATACACTTTCGAACAATTTAATTTTTGAGCTATCACTTAGGTCCTTGATCCAAATCTGATCATATATACAGTGAAAGGAACCAGATTTCTAACAGCCTATCCAAAGAGGCAGCGCAACAACCTCATGGTCATGGTATAATTTAGGAATAGTAGAGTCTAAATTATTATTAGTACTACCACAGGCCATTTATATAACAACAATAGTTGTTGGATGAAGCTACTTGATTATCATGCTTTCTATTGACTGAATTTTTGTTTTTGCTTACTCACTTTTTGGATTGTTGATTTGTTTATGTATATATTTATGCTATAGTGCTAGCATTTCTCTATGTCACAGGATATATCGGTCTTATTTTTGTATAGTGACATATATGCCACAACTTTGGCATATGAGTTATATGTAGAACCTACAACATGTAATTTTCAATATCTATATAATGGAAATTGTTCTCTTTTCTAGGGGTGAAAAATGTGCTCACACATTCATAATTCTGATAAAAACATTGTTATACAATAAAAAATAGTCATTATATGGCGTGGTCATCTATTCATTAGACATCCTTTGATTCCACATATCAACCTGTTGTGATATGCGAATTACTCCACATTATTAGTATTTTGGTCGAAATTTCTTCTCGAAATATAACGAACATATTTCAAAAAGCTCTTAAATGTTTAAATGTTTTGAGAAATAAATGTGATGAATGTATAAGAGAAACAAATTCCAATCATATCTCCAATTCCGATTCGATTATCGTTTCATCATAGAAATTATTCCCTGTAAATATTACAAAAAATAGGCAGAGAACACTCTGCTTATTAATTTGATCAAAGAACACAAACAGATTTAGTCAGTGGCCTTAATGGGTTTGCCCCACATTAAAGTGTGTATGTTTGGATGTCCAACAACACCACCCAAGTTTTGTTGATAGCTCTGTACAATTCCTTCATTTTATTGTCCACTACAACAATCCTGTTATCCAACTTCACCCTCTAATTTTTCAATTCTTCCACCAACTCTTTCACTTCGGTTCGCTCCTTCTCTTTCTCCTTCTTAGCCAATAGATAATCATTAGGGGAATTTTGAGGTCTAAAATGGGCCTCCTAATAAATACGTACAACCAAAATAAACTTTATAATAACTAATAGGATTCAAGATGATGATGTCTGTAGAAATTATATAACTTATGTGTTATATATCCAAGATTATCTTGATCACACACTATTTTAACTTCTTGCACAATACATAATCTATTCCACCATTGATCATCACATGCGGAAATTAAATCAATTGCAATGCACACATGAAACAATAAAAATTCACACACATTAACACCGTTGTTTAACGGGAAAGCATGAAGCTAAAAACCCCAACTATCTGTATATAATATATGTCATAGAGATCATGTAACAATCATCATACAAAGCTGAACATGTCAAGCTCTTAGTACAATACAATCGCTACACACTAATCAGGCCTGATCTTGCAAATCCATGCACGGATCTCTGCCACCTGCTAGCCTGCCTCTACTGCACAATCCCTGCTAAAGAATGGCTCTGAATGAACTTGAATCCACCAAGCTTGCACTGCGCAATCCTCATTGGCATCTCCACTGAGTGTTGGATGCAATCAATGCATCACTATAGTCACAACTGATAGTCACACTTACTCTTTCACCTACCTCTCCACTGGTCTCCACTGAAACTGCCATTCACTGTAGTTAACTAATGTATTCTTCAGTTGATTAATGAGTTATTATTTAGTGAATTAATTAACTAATTAATTCACAACACTCTCTGTGTGTCGATCGGTTAATTAGTCTGACTAATCAAGCGGAGTCATGGTCAAAGTGAATATTAACTCCACAAGCTACATTACACTGAGTTGGCGAACTTCTCATGCATTAGCTCCAGTAAACTCTCGGGAATAGCATAATTCCTTCTGTCAGCTGCTGTGCCACATTTGTGCACTTAACTGAAGTGCTCCAAGAGAATAAGATAATGTTTAGAGTCCAAATATTATTAAGAGCTAATAATATTCGACATATCTATTTTTAGACTGGCAGTCTAAAAATAAATTCATATTAATAATAAAAATAGAATTCCATCTATTTTCAACAACCGATAAATCTGAATATCACCAGCTCATTAGAATATGATGGGCATCTAAAATGATGTAGTTTAAAATGAACTTTAAGCAAAAATAGCTTGTGGGCCCACTTAGTGAAGGCGACTCTTTTCACTAAGCTCATCATATTGTTGAATCTCAACACTCCCTCTCCACAAGATAGGGATTATCTGCCAACCCCATCCTGTCTCTATGGTATTCGAATTTTCTCCTGGTGAGAGCCTTCGTCCGAATATCTACATCCTGATCCTCCATAGGAATGTAAGAAATTATCATGATCTTCCGCTGCACACAATCTCTGATATGATGGTACCAGATGTCAATATTTTTAGATCTATCATGAAATACTAGATTAACCGAGAGTTTAATGCAACTCTGATTATCACAATATATCACCGTGGGATCTAAATGAGAACCGAACAACCCGACCAGGATCTTCCTCATCCATATAGCCTCACATGTAGCCAAAATTGCTGCCATGTACTCGGCCTCTGTTGAACTGAGTGCCACGGATATCTGTTTCCTGCTGTACCAACAAACTGTTGTAGACCCGATACTGAAAATCCCTCCAGATGTGCTCTTTCTGTCCGTTGGGCTCCCTTCCCAATCTGCATCTATGAAGCCATGCAACTTCAACTCATCCGACTGTGTATACCAAAATCCATATCCCGATGTGCCCCTGAGATACCTCAGGACATGCTTGCCTACCTTCTAAAAGAGCTTGGTAGGCCTAACCATAGCTTGTCAAAGCTGGTTAACAGCATAGCATATTTCCGGTCGTGTATTAACCAAATACATGAGCGAACCAACCAAATGTTGATAAACAGTGGCATCCACTACCTCTGCCGATGAAGCATCCTCTTTCCTCCAACCACTAGGAAGAGGAGTGTCGATAGGCTTGCAGCCTTGCATGTTGAACTTCTCCAGTATCTCTTGGGCATACTTGCCTTGAGACACAAACAATCCACCCTTCCGCTGCCAAATTTCCAATCCCAGGAAATAATGAAGGAGGCCCAAGTCCTTCATCTCAAACTCTTTTGCAAGATCAGCCTTGCATGAGAGTATCAACAGTTCATCACCCGTAAAAATCAAATCATCTACATAGAGTACAATGATCAGCAACTTACCCTCCACCACAATCTAGTATAGGTTCGGATCCGCCTCTTGGAGAATCCAAGTCTTGTGAAATAACTGTCTATCTATGTGTACCAAGCACGAGGTGCTTGTTTCAACCTATACAATGCTCTCTTGATCCTACACACATGTGACTCGTTGCTGAAGATCTCGAAACCTTCGAGCTTCTCTATGGACACCTCATCCTCAATGACTCTGTTAAGGAACACAGTCTTCACATCCATGTAATGAATGTGCCACCCCATCTGCGCTGAGAGAGAAAGAATCGTCTGTATGGAAGAATACCTTGCGGCAGGTGCAAAGGTTTCCTCATAGTTGATCCCCTCAATCTGTGAGAAGCCTCGGGCAGAAAATCTTTCCTTGTACTTCTCCACACTCCCATCAGCTGCTTGCTTCACTTTGTAGATCCATCTCGAACCTACCACTGATTTCCCTTCTGGCCTTGGGAAATATCCACGTACCTTTGTTTACGCCCTCATATGAATCATACTCTTCCACCATGGCATCTACCCATGCGGGATCCTCCACGACTTCCTCGGGAAGGGATGGCTCCGTCCACGAATACACTTGCTCATCAAGCAGCAACATATGGTCATCAGTCAGGTGGTACATGGATGTCTGTTGTTGTGATTTGGGGTGTCCCTACATTTTGTGCAGCTCAAGTTGATGCAAACCCCATTAGTGCGTTCATACGATGTTTGATGTTTATGAGTGGTTTCTTCCACTCCATGAACCTCCTATTGTGGCTGATCCACATCCTGAGGCTCATCTTTAGGAACTAGTAGCTCCTCATCTGCATGCAATTGTAGCTTCCTCTCAAGCGACAAATTCATGGCTTTCTCCTCATGAAATTTGATATCCCGTCGCACAACAGTCATTTGACTGTCTAGAAAATACACACGATAATTTTGGGGTGTTTCTATGTACCCCGAAAATATCCCAACCTCTGCAGTCGACTCCATCTTCTTCCTGGCATCCTTCGTCACATGAATGTAAACAGGTGAGACAAAAATATTCAAATGAGAAATATCAGGCTTCTTACTAGAAAATGCCTCTTCGGGTGTACTCATGCTAAGTACTCTATGAGGACAACGGTTTTGCACATAAACCGCAGTGTTGCATGCTTCAGCCCACAAGTGTATGGGAAGGCCCTGATCATGCAGCATCGCCCGTGCAGCACCCAAAATCATTCTGTTCTTTCTCTCCGCGACCCCATTTTGTTGTGGGTTATGAGGCGCTATGAGTTCTCTTCAAATTCCTTCTGCACTGCAAAAGTATTTGAATTCACCATATATGAATTCACCACCATTATCTCTCCTTAGAGCTTTCACCTGCTTCCCCTACTCGTTCTCAACCAGCGCCTTGAACTCACAAAACTTTGAGTATGTCTCGCTTTTCTTCTACATGAAGAAGATCGAGCACTTACGAGAAAAGCCATAAAAAAATATCAATAAAACCTGTGCTTTGCTGTTGAAGCAATCGAGAAAGGTCCACACACGTCTGTGTGAATTATCTCAAGGATTGTCGTGGCGCGACTATCCCTCTAATGAAAAGTGGTCTTCACAAATTTTCCCAAAGTACATCCCTTGCACTAATCTGATTGTGCAAGTGTACCCTTGGGAAGCCCAGTAGAAATCTGCTGCAAAATTTTCAAAGCGCCATGGTGAAGATGACCCAATCTCCTGTGCCACAATTCGCCCTCATCCTGGCTCACTACTGCTTCTGCTTTTCCTGCCATTTTTGCGCAGCCATCTACCTGCAATTGATAAAGGTTCTTAACTCGAACCCCTATCCTCCTGGTTTGACCAGTTGTCTTACTGCGTAGGAAAGCCTTTCCCTCGCTAAAAAAAACATCATAACCCTTGTCTTCCAACATCGCCACAGAGATCAAATTCTTCTTCAATCCTGGAACATGCATGACATCCTTCAATATGAAAGGTTTACCAGACTCCCTCTCAAAGGAAATGGTCTCGATACCATATAGAAATTATATAACTTATGTGTTATATATCCAAGATTCTCCTGATCACACACTATTTTAACTTCTTGCACAATACATAATCTATTCCACCATTGATCATCACATGCAGAAATTAAATCAATTGCAATGCACACATGAAACAATAAAAAGTCACACACATTAACACAACTGTTTAACAGGAAAGCCTGAAGTTGAAAACCCCAACTATATGTATATAATATATGTCATAGAGATCATGTAACAATCCTCATACAAAGCTGAACATGTCAAGCTCTCAGTACAATACAATCGCTACACACTAATCATGCCTGATCTTGCAAATCCATGCACGAATCTTTGCCACTTGCTAGCCTGCTTCTACTGCGCAATATTTTCTGAAGAATGGCTCTGAATGAACTCGAATCCACCAAGCTTGCACTGCGCAATCCTCATTGGCATCTCCACTGAGTGTTGGATGCAATCAATGCATCATTATAGTCACACTTGCTCTTTCACCTACCTCTCCACTGGTCTCCACTGAAACTGTCCATGCACTGTAGTTAATTGATGTATTCTTCAGTTGATTAATGAGTTAATATTTAGTGAATTAATTAGTAATTAATTCACACCACTCTCACTAGTGTATCAATCAGTTAGACTAGATACAACTAGCTCAACTGTGTCTAACTGAGTTAAACTGAACACAACTCCACCAACTACTTCTACAACTCCACCAAAATCTGTCACATGAGTTCTAACTGAAGTCTCCATGCAATAGCTCCACTTAACCCTCAGGAATAGCGTAATTCCTTCTGTCAGCTCCTGTGCCACATCTGTGCACTTAACTGAAGTGCTCCAAGAGAATAAGATAATGTTTGTAGTCCAAATATTATTAAGAGCTAATAATATTCGACATATCTATTTTTAGACTGGCAATCTAAAAATAGATTCTGCCCAATATGTCTAAAAATAGAAGTCCATATATTTTCCAACTTGACCAACCATCCACAAATAGCATCCTGCAACTCATAGAATATGATCGACATGTCTAAAAATAGACATAGTCTAAAAATAGACTTTGCGCCAAAAATAGCCTGCGGGCCCACTTAGTGAAGGCGACTCTTTTCACTAAGCTCATCATCTTGTTGAATCTCAAAAATGTCAACCATGGGGGATGATTCACCATTTTTGGAGTAAAAAAGTAATAAAATAATAAAACTAATTTTTCAACTCGTATTTTCAACTTATCTCCCTAAGGTTTTACTCAAATTTCAAGCGAGAGTACTCGTTGGATGAAAAATTTAATTCCGCATCCAAGGAGTACCCATATTCCATACTTTTGATGGACCTTGGTACATGAAAAATGAGGAATCAAATTTTTCATCCAACGAGTGTTACCACTCGAAATTTGAGTAAACCCATAGGGAGATAAGTTGAAAATACGAGTTGAAAAAATTAGTTTTTTTCTTTTTTTCCCCTTAAACTTTGATGATGTAATCTAATATTATTTTATTATTTCCACTATTATTTTATAATTTCCTTAGGATGCCCATTTTAGACCTCAAAATTCCCCTAATGACAACTTCCTAACTAAAACAACTGCACTTACTAATTCATGCAATAGATAACGAGAACCCTTTGACCTAATATGATTCATCACCCTTTCAAACAAACTATGGAGGCGGGAACAACAACCCAGTTTCATGTGGGGATCATGTTGTGCATGAAGATATGGCCTCGACAGGTACAGTGAGAGGGCATTACTACTATTTTAAGCACAGAAGCAGTGCATTCCTTAAGGTAACCCACATCCTCTGATAATTCATCCTCCAATTTACTGACCCTTGAATTATTTGAAGAGGCTATAACCTCTTCAATGCTAACCATTCCTCTTGATCTTGAAGTTGTGGTGGTGGATTTAGCATTACCATTGATAATGGAACATCTACAATTAGCCAACATATTGGTTGCTCTAATCGGAATGTAATATCCCCAAATTTTTAACTGGTTGGACCAAATCATAATAGTAGTAGATAAATAAATTAATAAATAAGTGACATCGGCCCATGGTTTTTATTTTTGGCTTGTTTTGACCCGAGATATTTGCCCATGATTTCTTCCAAGTAGGCCGACTATAAAAGGAGGAGGAGGAGGAGGAGGATTGAGAGAAACTCATGAATGTGGTCTTCTATTCACTGTTATTTTGAGAGGTCACGTGATTTTTCAAGGAGGAAGGATTTTCAGGTGATATCCTCAAACTAGCTTTGGTTGGGGTTAAGCCTCACCCTAGTTAGAAAATTCAGTTTCGGTGGTTTTAGAAATCACCCTAGCTGTCTCAGTATTTTCTTATTTCTGATTGAGTATTTTCTTATTTCTAGGGGATAATCCAAGTTCACCGAAAGGGTTTATAAAGGCATTAAATATGCATTTGTTTGAAGAGAAGTTGTGAACATCATTGGTTGAGCTACAGGAGGGTGGAATTCCATAGCACGCAGAATAAATTTGGATGGTGCATCAAGGTGTGGTTTAGGAGAATTAATAACACACCTGTTTTGCATAGAGTCGTGAGTAGCATTGAATTCCAAAACGCATAGAACACCTTCAGATATGGTCCAAATAGCTATATCATTTTCATAGATTCTCACTGGGCACAGTAGAAAACTAAGCCATCGTTTTCATAGCTGCTTTCTGAGTCCATGAGAAAGATGAGTGTTGGCACAATAAAACAGGGAAGGGACGACTACCAGTTAGTTCGGTTATAGAGCACTGGGTTGAACACGTAGCGCTAATCCATTAAGCAGAGTAATTGATATCCCTGGTTAGTAATGCAGAAAGTGGGCTCATAAATCCACTTAGTGTATCTTCCCCCAATCGCATGGCCGAGGATGAAGCTCCCATTGTGTGATCATTATTACTGGATCAAACTGATGTAAAATTGATTTTTTTTTAATTTGTGCCCAATAATAAATAATATGGAGTTTATTTGGGGCATGTTTTCCTATGATTAATGGAATTTGGGAATTAATTTAAGCTTTCCTGATATTTCATGTGCATAGATTGTGTTGGAAATATATTATATTAAATTTTGAGCTGGAAGTATCTTTCTTTTTTATAAAAGTTATATAATTGTGGTATCAGAGCTACCATCTTGGCTAGTTGTGGGATTCCAAGAAATGAGAAACAAAAGGCGATTATCCATCAATTGGGAAGGGAAAAGGGCCAAGAGTCAAGGGAAAAACGAAGAGGACCAAGGAGAAGAAAGACCAACGGGTGATCACAAAAATACCAAACTTGAAGACGCCTTACAGAAGATCATCGACACTCATAAAACCATTGTGGAACTTCTTAAATTACATATCGGGCAACCTAATGTAAAAAGTAGTAATGGGGAAGGAGGTTCTCATTTAGGAGGGGACGGTCCACCATATGAGTATTTCAATAATCGGAGCAACGGACCACATTAAGAACATGTCAACACTCGGAGCAGCCCTTTCAGCCGACCAACCATGCCTCCATTTTTTAATGACACCTCAAGGGAGTAAGACTCCCCTTCATCAATTGTAGAAATGGTTACTGCATGGATGAAATAATATGATACATTTCCTCCTAACGTGAAAACGACCTTGAGCCTTAATGAATTTTACTACACGTGGAGCAAACAACAAAGGAAGGCAATCGCATATGGGGGCCATCAGTAAAATGTGGATTTGCAAAAGGTTTTCAGAAAGATAACTCTTCTTTATTTTGATGGATCGACGAAGTGTTCTTCACAGTCATGGGTACAAAAACTGGATACATATTTTCATCTCAATCCCATGTGGGAGAAGGATTCCATTACATACGCCACACTTCATCTCGACGGAGAAGCACATGAATGGTGGAAACATGACATGAACACTCTAGGACATGGAAATATCATCTCTTATACAAAATTCATGCAGAGGTTAATATAAATATTTGATAGGAAGGATCCTGAGATGTACTTATGGGAGCTAACCCAGCTCTGACAGACAGGGAGCCTTGAATCTTATGTTGTATAATTTCAGAGGATTGCAGTAATGTTCACTAACCTCTCCATGACCCAATTGGTCATGTTATTCATAGAATGCTTGTCAAAAACCCTACATAGTTGGGTTAGGGCCTACCAACCCACCACCTTGCAAGATGCAATTAACCGTGCAATGTATATGCAGGATCGAGTACCCAAAATATATTCCTACCCAAATTTTCTATTCCTCAAAAAGGGAAGGAAGTCAAGCAGCAACAATGAGAGCCATTGGGTAAGGGGAAGCTGGATGATTAGACTAGGAAAGATCTTATAAGGAGAAGGCTATGCTTCTCTTTTCCAGAACCTTGGGCACCAGGACATCGGTGTAGTAAATGAAATTCCCACTATATTGAAGTATTTTCCGAAATCGAAGATGAGGAAGAGAAACCGGAACTAGATCAGGGGGAATCACAAGGCATGGGAGTGATACAGGAATAAATATAGGAAGGAGTCATTGTTTATCTTACATGGGTCCCAAGATATCACACCCTCTGGGTTAGGGTGATCCAGGTGGATATTGGTGGCCACCCGCCTATTCCACTTGGGGCCCCACCATTGTCTCTTTCAGTTTTTTTCACAACTTACTATTTTTAGCAGTTTTTTGGGTCCTAAACTTATGGAGCTATTTTGAGACCCCAAACATAGATAGTATGCCTAAGTTACGTCCCTAGGAAGTTGAAACACCAATTTACCCAAACGGGGCCCATAGTTTTGGTGCTTCATCTCCTAAGGTTAGATTTTTGGATGTATATAGTTCTCCATTATTTCTCCATAATAAATAGGCCCTTGAGCCTCATTGTAAAATAGTTCAGAGGTCTATAGTCGCTACATCTCTTCTCAGAGATTCGCTACGAGCACCCTAGCTATTTTATTTACATCATGTTTGTAAGCATATTTCTGTGATTTGATATTAATGAAATGAAGCCTTATTTCTGCTATATTTCTACACTAGAAAATTTGGCGGAATTTCCGACGGCCAATTCGTCGCTATTCCGACACATAGTCGTCGCAAGAGTGACAGTTCGAGGACGGGAAAAATGTGGTTTGCCATCCCGTCGCAATTTTGACACACTTAAAAAGTGTCACACTACCAACACTTTTTCCGTCACTTCCAAACAGGTGTCGCCCTTCCGACGTTTCCCAAACCGTCGTGCTTCTGACGTTTGTAAACTATCACACTTCTGACGAAATGTGGTCCGACGTTTTGAACGTCGCTCTTCCGACGTTTGTAAACTGTCGCAATTCCAACGAAATGTGGTCCGACATTTTGAGCATCGCTCTTCCGACGTTTTTAAACTGTCGCAATTCTAACGCAATGTGGTTCGGCGTCTTGGACGTCGCTCTTCAGACGTTTGTAAACTATCGCAATTCCAATGAAATGTGGTCCGACGTTTTGAACGTCGCTCTTCCGACGTTTGTAAACTGTCGCAATTCTGACGAAATGTGGTCCGACGTTTTGAACGTCGCTCGTCCAACGTTTTTATACTGTCGCTCTTCCGACGTTTTTAAGCTGTCGCAATTTCGACGCTTACAAGGCGTCGGTATACCGACGATGGGTTCAATTTAAAAAAAAAATGAAACTTTAAAACAGGACAGTAAATCTCCAATATTTGTTATGAATTGTGGGCATTCCAATGACCGTGAAATATTAATATAATAAACCACCCTGAAGCGCTTCGACTATAAACAATCATTTTTTTTTCACAAGAGAAAAAACGTTGTTTTGAATATATTATATGAAGTAAAATAGTCCATGAAGTCATTACATTTTCACATCTGAAGATTGGAACCCAAATATCCATCCGGAAAAGTGGAAGTCCCACCCATACAATGATAGATTGATAGAAAAATGCCCATGTCTTTTATACGAGGACATGATATAAAACTGATAACGGTCCCACCGCAGGAGATTATCGACAATTTTTAAGCTTCAAGCCATGCACCGAACATCATAAGATAGCTTGAAATAGCAGTATGTAGAATAGTAAAACGCGAGATGAAATGCGCGTCCATTGTTCCAAATACAAATTAAGTACCCAAATCATGAACGAGCTTCAATCATGTGAGGTGTGATATGTCAAAATATAAAAAGACCATGGAACCATTATCAATAAACCAACATGGCAGTTTTGATTTTTGAGTGATAATGAGAGGATTTTGAAAATAATTGATAAATTATTGAGAACAATCATTTTTATGTAAAAATATCCAAATGTGATTTTGGGAAATAAGAATTCGAGTATTTGGTTCATATTGTTTTAAAGGAAGGAGTAAAGTTGGAGCCTCAAAAGATGCAAGCTATTACAAAATGACCTATTCCTAAGAAAATCAAGGTTCTTAGAAGATTTTTTAGACTTACATGATATTATTGATCATTGTTAAGAATTATGCATACATTTCAAGTCCACTCACATATCTCTTGAAGAAAATATCATTTATATGGAATGATGAGGCTACTTTGGCATTCTCTCTTTTAATGGATGCCATGTCTTCTACACCAACATCGGTTGCACCTACTTTTGTTAAAACATTCATAGTAGAGTGTGAGGCACTAGGACAAGGAATTTACGTAACATTAACACAATAAGGGATATCATTGGCTTTTAAAAGCAAAGAATTCAAAGAAAATATTTGGTGAAATCTACGTATGAAAAATAAATGGAAGCAATATTACATGCAATAAAAAATGGGGATAGTATATCATTGGGAGGTACTTTAAAGTCAAGATATACCATGATAGCATAAAGTATTTTTTGAAGCTATGATTTTCATTAGAATATTAACAAAAATGAGGAGAAAAAAATGCAAAGTTTTAATTTTGAGATAATTTGCAAAAAGGGTAAGGAAAATTTAGTACATGATGCTCTTTCTAAAATAGAAGAGGCCTCAAATTTATATCCAATTACATTTTCTATTCCTAGGTGGCTAGAAGAAGCTTGCCATAATGGAAAAATGACAATAGTGCTAAACAAAAACTAAAATTTATAAAGGATGGGATGAACTCTATGGAGCATTGGGAGTGAAAGAGAGATATACTTTGGTGCAAATGTAGAATATTTTTATACACACAAGCATATTTGAATAAACAAATATTAAGGGAGTCCCATGTCTCTCTGATGGTAGGACGCAGGGTTCCTTAAAACATCTCAAAGGATCAAAAAATATATTTTTGGAATGAATGAAGAAAGATATTCAAAATTTTGTAAGAGAAGGTCAGGTTTGCATAATAAATAAAAGAGAGATAGTAAAATCTCTAGGGTTACTTCAACCATTCGACATACATATTCAAAGACTAGAAGATATATCAATAGACTTTATTACAGGGTTACTGAAATATAAAGGTAAGTATTACATTTTTGTGGTCATTTATATAGACAAATTTTGTAGATTTTTTTTTAGAGCTCAAAGTACATAAACAACAAGCCAAGTGGCAGAAGTGTCCGTGAAAGAAATTCATAGTCTTCATGGTTTTCCTAAAGTAATAGTAAAAAGAAACTTTTGGAAATAATTATTTAATATGAGTGGAGAAACACTAGCTGCCATGAGTTCTACATATCAAACACAATCAAATGGTCAAACAAAATAGTTAACAAATGTTTTTAAGGTTATCTACAATGTTACTCTTTAGAAAAGCAATCTTAATGGATGAAGTGGGTTCCTCAAGGAAGAATGGTAATATGATACTATCATACTACCTATCACACATCTACTAAATTTTCCCCATTTAAGGCCCTTTATGGATATCCAACTCCTAGTATCTCATACTTTTTGCAAGATAAGTCCAAAGTATAGGAAACAGAGTCACATATGGAAAATACTAAAGAAACTTTGAAAATTATTATGGAAAACCTTCAAATGACATGAAACATGATAAAACAACAAGGGGAACAACATTGAAGTGAAATATAATTTGAGGAGGGTAATTGGGTATTTTTTAGATTATATCATTATAAGCAATCTTCATTCAAGAAAAAGAAGAATAAAGAATTAGCTCAAAAATGTTATGGCCCTAAATAATTATTCATAAGATTGCACAAGTGGTATAGAAGTTATATTTTCCTTCTTCTTGCGTTCATAAGGTTTTTCATGTATCTTGCCTAAAAAAGGTTTTTGGAAAAAATATGCCATTGTAAATAGAACTTCCAAAATTAGATGAAGAATGAAAGTTGATTCTTGAACCACAAAAAGTTATAGATAAACATTCTGTATCTCTTTGACATATAACCATTATGAAGTACCTAATAAAGTGGAAGAATATTCCTCTAGAAGAAGGTACATGGTAAAATGATCAATTCATGATGAAATACCCATGGCTAAAGGGTTCGTTTGAAGTTTTGACAAAGGTTTTGTTATATGTTTTATATAACGCGTGGCGGAATAGTTTTATTGTTTGTTAAGGTCCCACACAGTGATCAAATTTGAAGGGCAGGTCCGAATTTCAATTAGAAGGGCATATATCTATGTCACCCTTCCATAATGAAAAGCTTTAAAAAAAAAACTTTTCAATTGACCACGATAAATTATTTTTACATTTCATTTTCAGAAAGACAAAACCATCAATCTTTATATTAATAAAATACTGTTACATATACAACAATGAAAAAGGCTCCATCTTTCATTGCTTAAATATCTCATTGGCAATGTCAACATAAGTCTTGAAGACACTATTATAAGAATTTGGATACATACCATCGGGATATAGGAGATTCTTATGTGTCAAATTGTGTAATGCAATTTTGACTTTGTCTCACAAGGAGCAGCAACATGGAGGTCTGGATTTTTCTTATAGAACTTTTTTATTATTATTTGAAAAGTTGTTTATAGATATGAATACAACAATGAAATTATGAGCATGGTGGACAATTAGTGAAGCTCATGATGCCAAACCATGATGATGTAAGTTTGGAATTTAACATTTTTACATGTTAAAGACAAATAGTCAAAATCACTGACAACTTAGTATGCCATAATTAATAATCATTCCCTATTCACTTTTGTTAATAGGTTTATGTCACACGATGATCTCTCTTCTCTGGCATTTGCTTGTATTGAAGATCACTATTCTAGGAATAAGGAGTTATTTTCTCCAAAAATAACCCTAGCCAAACATTGACAATGCATCAAGGATATCTTTCTATGCTTCATAAGTACATGTGTTCTACTTCTAAATCATGTCTTGGAAGTGGTTGTTTTGCTGGAAATTATTCACCAGTTGGTTTCATACCAAAGTCTTTTTCTCATTTTCAGCATCCAATACATGAAAAGATAATGGTTTAAAACAACATAAATATTTGAAATTTTGCAAGAATTGTCTGGCACACTTTGAATATGAATTTTGAAGTCAAGTGCATGATGCTATATAGGATCAAGTGTCATTTTGAATACCAAATGTTTCACAAGAAACTTCTCAACATGCTACCCTGTAGTAAGGATTAAATGAAAATATTGCATCAACTATTTCCATAATAAAAGTGCACCTCGGCCATAAGACTAAACAACTACAAATGTTGTAGATCTAACAAGACCACACAATCAAATGCATTCCACAAGGCCAATACTGTATGAAAAATGAAAAGGATTTTGCAACCAAAAATACCTTAGGCAACTAATTCAATTAGATACACCAAACCATCATCAAAAAGGAAAACCGACCTACTCAAAAGGCAAGCGTTTACCTCCTTTGACAAAATTTTGAGTTTCGAAACAAGGGCCTTTATTGTCTTGTCAATGCCCCTAGTAATTTGAATGGGGTTTGCACCTGCTACAACAACCTAAAAAAAAAGGTTTCATTTCAAATTATTTTCCACAAATTTAAGATACAACCATTGTCAGTTTTGTATTTCCTAACAAGTTCATAAATTTTGACAAAAGAACCAAATTTTTTTAATACCTGATAGCAATTTTTTCACTCAAAAACTATCTTAGACTCAATAAGCCCAACCCAAAACTAAAAAACCAAACACCATAAGACCCTACAAAAATGAATAGATGATCTTAATCGAGTACTATCGACAAAAAGTTACCTTTACACCCTCACTTATTAAACCCTGTGCTGTTGAATTTTAACTTCAACTGCTGCAGCAGAAGGACGGATGCAGCAGCAACATTTTTTTTTGGAGGTTGCTTGCATGCCATCCAGAAATTTAATTAAGCATTTAAAATTCCTGCAAGTTTTTTTTGTAGACGGCCACAGCCATATTTCTGTACAGGATTGTATTTAAACACAACAGCCAGCATTAACGCAATTCACCAACCAGAAATTAAACAAACAGAAATTTACCCGACAGTTTTGTAAATTCACAAGGAGGACACGTGGAGCATTAATATTGGATCGCATGAAATTGAAGGGAATCTGAAAACCTGAAAACCGGACCCGAATTTTTTATAGGGCACATTGGATTGAGAATTCGAGTTAAAATTAGGCAGACGTCAACATCCCATTTTGGAACACGAATTTGGTTTGAAATTCAATCTATTCAGACTTTTGAAGTCCGACGGAAAGGGTTCTTTAATGTTTTGATAGTTTAATTTTATGTATGCTTTAATATATACATATGTTTTAAACATATGCTATATATATATCATATGCGAAATGAAAGGTGGGCCATAGAATTTAGTTTTAATTTTATTTTTTTTAAAAGAGGGTTTATTATAATATTTTTTATATGTTACGGCATATAAAAATAAAAAGGTCGAAAAAGCTTGGTAGTTTTTTTTATAGACAGTACGTAAATTTTTTATTACACAGCAGTGTGTAAAAAGTGAAAGACTGAGTGTAAATTTTTAAGTGTGTATGCACAGCAGTGCGAAAGTGAAAAACACAGCAGAGTGTTTTAGAGACAGAGTATGTTTGTTTTGAACAGACAGTGAGTTGGTTTTATGCACTGCGTTTTGTAGCAGTCATAATTTTGTAATCCCTCTTAGTGAGGAAGAAGTGTAATAGTTTTTTTGAGTTATTGAAGGGAATAGAAGTTTGTTTTCAAAGTATTGAAACTCTGTCTCCTGTCAAAGAAATTTTTATTTTCTCTGTGTTAGAGGAAGGGAGATTTATTCTCCATTCATTGTTCTGGAATTTTTCAATATTCCAACATGTGCAAGAACAACAGATGTTGTGGTTCCATCCCCAGCTAAATCGTTTGTCTTTGTCGTAGCTTGCCTTACCAACTTGGCCCCAATATTTTCAACTGGGTCCTCTAATTCAACCAATAAAAAGGCCAAAACCATATCATTGAGATACATTTCATTACACTGTCAATAACAATAAAATTTGACTCAGCCATAACCCTTTCCTTTTATTGTTGTGAAAAGCTTTATGCATTACTCTAATGTGGCTAGTCCATAGGCCAAGTAGACCACTGGGTAACAAATATGTTTCCTTTCACCTTTGAGTTTTCAAATTATACCTACCAAATATAAGACATTTAAGAGGGGGAACTAATACAACGTTAAAAAGAAAACCAGAGCACACATCTACAAATTACCTCCTTAGCTACTGTCACACCATCATTAACTATTTTCGGAGAACCATGCTTGCTCTCCAAGACAACATTTTTCCCTTCGCCCAAGGGTGACTCCAACAAGATCAGCAAGTTTGTTCACACCGCCTGCAAGACAAATTGACAATGCTTTCAGTAAGTGTGCAATTGAATGCCAGACCATATTCCAAAACAACCCTCCATGAAAAATTAAAATAACACATTAAAATCGAATATAAGTGGACAAGGAAAGATCCACCGCAGTGAAGTTTCACGTGCAGGTGACCTTCCTTTAAACATATTTTTTTCTCTGACCTGCAATTTTTTTGTCACTGAGCCATCCTTGTTGAAGTACAAATCCTTTTCCATAACTCTTGTATTAACTACCTTCTCTCTGTCGCGTAATCTCAGAGTCCCTCTTCTGCTTGAGCGATTAAAGGAAATGGGTGAAAAAACTGAAAGAGAAGACAATTGTCTGCCATAATTATCAAACATTGCATCCAACTTCTTCCCCTTTCCATTGTTACCCAATGAGGTAGATGTGGGAATTGTTGTCATACTGCCCAAAGCAGAGGCCATCTTCTCTTATCGTGAATATAGAATTACAAGATCTTCATATCAGTATGAACCTTAAAAAACATGACTCCCATTGCTAAAAACCACTTTTAAGTTGTAACAGGCAAACTAAACAACTATCACAAATTTTGGCAACTTCTGGAGCGTTAAGAGAGAAAAAACCAAAGAGAAATACAACCACAATCCTCATTTTAATGAGACCAGACTATATATTTGCATTAAGATAATAGAAAGAAATCACGACTATATTAAGGCCAGCACAAAACAATCTTTAACCAGTGTCTCTCGCGGCCTTCAAGTTGCCATGCTAGAGGTTGCATATTTTTAATTTAAATTATTGACCTCTCGTGCCCATCTATGAATGCATCCAATGGGATATCTACATCAAATGCTCCTTTATATCCCCAAAAACAAATTCCCTACTACAAGAGCACCAGTATTGATGGATCACCCCACACCATCCCACCCACAAGAAACGGTGAAAAAGGAAACCCGAGAAAACTTCTGAAATATCTCAAGATGACTATATGGGTGGTTCTTATGAATCAACCAACCATTCAGAACATGCTCATCAATCCAAACCATGAGTATTATGTGACGATATTCAAGCAGCCACTGAATCGGATTTCTGAAGCTATGTTAGAGAAACCCTAAACTCTCACTGAAAATAGGTGAAATGTGGCACCACTCAGAGATTGACATGTGCCAATTGGTACAAGTGGTAGACAATTGGCATGCTCAGACAACGAGGTGATGCAGGAATGACATGAGGGAGAAAATATCAGAAAAGCCCCAAATCTGGAGAACTAAAGCTCATCACCAACCTGAGATTGACAACTTTACATGATGTAACCTATGAAATCGTAAATGGAGAAATCATAGTAACAATAAAGTAACCTATGTAACAATAAAGTCAGATTCATCCTGGGAGTGGTAATGGAAGAAATCATAGTGAACAACAGGAAACATGCATAGTTGCTTACAATCAAATAGATGAAAAAACACATACAAAAAACCTAGATAATAATCGTGAACAAGCTTAATATTGAATTATGAACTGTAAAGGAACTTACAAAATGTGAGATTACGAACCTGGTCAAGTGCACAAGCAAAAATATCCTGGACATGACCTTGGTTGACAAATTGTATTGCTCATGATGCAAGAGGATTTGTACCTGCACTGCCAAGTCAATCAAAATCCATCATTATCTATACAATAAATACAAGTAATTGATGTAGTATTTTTTACCCTAAGATGCATTCTTATGATAATGTTAGAACATATGTTGAAAATTTCAAAACATACCTGAATAAGCTCCTCTTCGTTTCAAGAACAATTTATTGGAGTCGCATGAACTTGGAACAAGCCTCCCACGATCTAAAAGAGTAGCAACTAAGTCAACAGTGACTTTTTTGTTGCTACGCTGGATCGAGGGAGGTTTGTTCCAAGATTAAATCGCTCCAATAAATTATTCTCTACTAAACAGGGCCAACCACGTGAAGGTGGAAGCTCTTATGGCCCCTCCCCCCCCTTCACATCACTCTCAATTCCCCAATACCCAATCTATATTTCATTTTTTACTTTCATGACCATAAAAAAAATATTCAATAACTAATAAAAAAACAATTCAACAAAAAGTACGCAAGGAAACATTGCAATTAATGCTTGACATAAAAATAGTATGATAAGTGAGTTTTTTATATAACGCAAAAAATGTTCCAAGTATGGTAACGTTTGTCTTATAATAATACAATATTTTACATTGTCAAATTTTCTTTTTCTTCTTCCTATTTTTAAAGCTCCTCATTACATCATCAATATCATCGTGCTCTGCTCCTGTTTCGTGCCTTTCAACCCGCACTGCTGACCTAGTTGCGTATTCACGATGTCTGGGCTCATCCAGTGACGGGGCATCGCCTACAAAAACAGATAATATTAAATTTTAATTGTCAGTTTTAAATATCATTGAACTAAGTTCGGTAATATTAATAAAAAAAATTGCAATGAGATTATTTACCTGGTGCACCAGTTGTCGCCGCTGACCTAGTTGCGTAGTCACGATGTCTGGTCTCATCCAGTGACGGGGCATCGCCTACAAAAACAGATAATGTTAAATTTTAATTGTCAGTTTTTAAATATCATTGAACTATTTCGGTAATATTAATAAAAAAAATTGCAATGAGATTATTTACCTGGTGCACCAGTTGTCGCCGCTGACCTAGTTGCGTAGTCACGATGTCTAGTCTCATCCAGTGACGGGGCATCGCCTACAAAAATAGATAATATTAAATTTTAATTGTCAGTTTTTAAATATCATTGAACTAGTTCGGTAATATTAATAAAAAAATTGCAGTGATATTATTTACTTGGTGCACCAGTTGTCACCGTTGGGACTGTTGCCCTGTCTTCCTCTCTGGTGGTAAGATCCTCAAGGGAAACATTCTCTGTCATTTAAACAAAAATGTTATAAGGACAACCATCAAGGTATAATTAGAAAAAATTATAAGTGGAAATTAATTACCGTCACGGCCCTCACTGATAGTAGCATTGTCGGCCTAGTCCCCACTACAATGATCAGGTTGCACGTGAGGATCATCTACATCTGGCTCTAAAATTGGGTTATTTGCCTCGTCGGTAGTGCTGCTCCCCTGATTTAAACAAAGTTGTTAGACATTAAATTTATGGACGAAAACAAACATATTGAAAGGTTAATATTTTACCTTATCAGGCATTCTGGATCTTGGGACCTGCCCCAAGCTTCTGCGACGTTCAACTACGGCTTGATAGACGAAATGGAAAGCGATATTTTTATCTTCCTCTGTAGTTTCTGTTCCGAAGTCATCACCCTACATTACATATGATTGTGTATTTTTAATCATATTTGATAGGATTAAAAAAACTTTGGAAGGCGATACAATTAATTATAAGATGTTTAGCTACTTAATTACAATTCTTGTGGCTAATTTCAAGTAGCCGCCCTGGCCTAGCTTGTGATGGCCCTTTTTTTCAATCCTAGCTTTGGTTGCCTTTGAGGTGTCAGGAAACCTAGCATCAAAAGATTAAAGTCAGATATGACGTAGCACACTTTTATTTTAGACATAGAGAAAATTAAAGCTATTGAATTAAGGTTGTAATTTACCTTGCGGGTCCAGTTGGCATTTTTCCTTCTTTCTTTGCCCTTTTCTCTTTTCCGTCATGGATGAGTGCTCTCCACTCACTCTCTGGAACTGTGAGAGGATGCTCGTATCTAGGGTTAAATTTCAATTTCGTCCTATAGGTGTCCCTGGTATATTTCAAATATTTGTCGGCTACCCGAGCCACCGCTGTTCTGTCAAATGTGCCGACCCCAAAAAGGGCTTCTAGATAATCTAGAAGTTCTTTTTTCAGGTTGGAATTCTGGGAATTCCACCTTGTGCGTATGGTTGGGCCAAAAATTACCAACGCATGGCTCTCCAAAAACATGTAGAACTCATTGTTTCCTACACAGAAAAAAAAGATATTATCATTAATTTAAAAATAAAAATCATGATAAATATGTTTTAGATAGAGTACATGAAATAGTTAAAATATTAAAATTTACCTGGGAGTTGTATGTGCTTTATAGGGACACCTTCATCGTTCACCAAAAACGTGCCATTAATGGTCCCTGTGGAGCTGACACGTGTAGCTCTAGGAAACGCAATAATGTAGTTGGCCATATCAGCCTCATCACTACCAACACGTTCAACGGTTGGCTGGGTGTCTGCTTGGGCAGGGTGTGTTTCTTGGCTGGCACCTAAAGGATTAGAAGGTGTACGAGAGGATTGCTAGGAAATCTCTTGCCCTTGTGTCCCACTACCACCAACACCGGGTTCAGCAAGTACCAAAAAACGCTACATACAAAAGAACTTTTTGTTAGTTTAGTCAATGTAAAAATTAAAAATCAAACTATCACAATTCATCTCATGCAGAACAAAAAAAATATCCTTTTGACTTTTTATTATTACCTGATATGTTTCTAGCTGGCTCATAGGTTTTTTTATCCTCTCTTATGTTTCAGGTGTTTGAGACGTGTCTATCAAAGTATTAAATTTTGACCTTGCATCTCGTGCCTTTTTTTGCAACAAGAACACTGGAGATAGGGATGAAGAAAGCTCTTCCTCAAAGAGGGAATCATCAGGTGTACCATGGCTAGGTGTCTGCATATTTGAACAAAATTAATATTATTTCAATTATGTAAATAACTAAAATACCTGAAGATAGAGCAATGCTGGCACTTTACATGTTCTTCCACTGGCCTCTTTCCGCGATCATCCCGTCTCAGGGTTGTTCCTGCACTGCTCTGATCAGTCTGCCACATTGCAATAAAATTATAAATGTAAAAACTTGAAAACAATATCTAACTTGAAAACACAAAATGAAAAATGAAATAATTTCTAATAAGACAACAGAAGACAGAGTTAGAGTTTCAAATATGCCTTGCATTGAATTCAGTCCTGGAAACATGTCATTGCACATTAAGGCACCCAAACAAGAGACGAGTTGACAATGAAGACCTTATTGAATATATTGTTGGAGCAACTTTTAGTAAACTTGTTGTGAAGACCTTGAGGACATTTTTGGAGCAACATTGTTGAAGCTGATGGTATAGCATTGTTGGGGACGATCTTGAAGGGCCTTGAAGTGAAGCTTTTGGAGCAACTATTGAAAAATACTTAGAGCATTTAAGTAAGGAAATTTCTATATTCTATCACCTTTTTCCTTTCAATATCCTTTAAATTATTTTGTTGATATTTAATGTTTGAAATCACGTTATAATTCCTTGATTATATGTGTTTGGGGACTTTCCCTTTGAAATTACCCAAAAATACCCTGGCAATTTTATCTTCAGGATGCATGTCTGACCCTATTGTTCAATATTTTGATTGATAGTAGTAAAGATAGAGAGTTAGGGGGCTCTTGACTTGGTTTGGTTGGGCCATTAGATCCCTAACATCTACCAGGGAGAACCCCCCTTGAGTTGGAGGAGAGCTAGCCCGAAGTGAAAAGAGGTTGGTGAGGTGACAATGGGGCTATTGAATTACACATGGTATCACACTTTAGCTTTAGGACTTTATCTTGAGAAGTGCGAAATTTTGCTATATCAATTCTCAAATTGTTTACAACACTATTGTTAAGAACTAATAAGAAGTGATGTTGAGGGGTTTTTGGGTATAAGAAACAATACCATTTAAAAACTAGGGTTCTCAGTCCTTGGCATTCCTTCACCTGGGCCTAGGGGCACACTAGAATAATTTCACACTAAACCATGCAAACTAAAAAGTAACTTAACAGATCCATAAAGTAATAATAATCATAATTCCTAATTTCCTATTGTACGATATGATGCAAATTATTCAAACATGAAGCAATGAAGACATGCAATGTTTGAATTTCAAGATTGATGAACCAATACAAGAAGTTAGAAACTACAACTTTGATTCAATACTCTGTGTCCTAACTCCAGGAAGGAATCTAGTTTATAGTACAGAACATGCATCGTGTATTATCAATTCTTAATTGACAACAACTAAGGTCATCTACCTCATCAATTCCTTCCCATTTTGTGTTTTTATGTTATATTCCTTATAAAAGTGTCAAATTTCTCTCAAAGTAAGAAACCACTAAATAAAATAAAAAATAGTTAAGATATGATTGAGAAATGGTCATTTATTTCTTGAAAGGATCTTCATAATTTCTTTGGTTGTTTTTCATCTCAAGAAACAAGAAATGACCTAAGAAACTATCGTGATGTAATATAAGAAACAACACGGTGCAATGGCCATTTTCAAAGCCAAATGATGTCCATTGAGGACATGGCCTTTATTTGGTTCTTGTTTCATAGGAGTTTCGGGTAGAAATGGAAATTTTTTGTACCATTTCCAGTAGTAAAAAGGGAAAACCTTCTTTTTCCATGGGAAATAATTTACCTTTCCTTTTTCAAGATAATCTAAATCGCAAAAAATATGAACTATACTGCACACATTCTTGGATAATGTGAAAGTGGAAAAGGAATACCCTACACAAGTGATGCACACATGTACATTTGAACACTAATAGATTTTTGTAGTTGAAATGCAATGCTTGTTTTCATTTAAATGTAGGGTTTTTAAAGCAGGGAGAAATAATGGCTGCCAAATTAATAAGAGTTTCTTTGGGAAAAATTTAAATATTGTATTGGGTGATGAAGATAATAGAGGGTATTGAATCTTGATTCTTGACATCTAGAGAGAACCCTACAGCCTAACACAATCCAATGGAATTGACAAAAAAAACCAAAATAGAGTCAACCCTACTATAGGAGGAAGGGCCTGCAGTAAAAACTTACCATTTTGCAAGAGCTGAGGGCGAATGCTATTCTACAAGAGCTGAGGGCAAATGTTGTTCTGCAAGAGCTGAGGGCGAACACTGAGGGCAAATGCAGGGCGACTGCTGTTCTACAAGAGCTCAGGGCGAATGCTGAGGGAAAATGTTCTTCAAGAGCTCAGGGCGAATGCTAAGGGCGAACGTTGTTCTGCAAGAGCTCCGGGCGAAATCTGAGGGCGAATGCTATTCTGCAAGAGCTAAGGGTGAATGCTGAGGGTGAATGCTGTTCTGCAAGAGCTGAGGGCGAATGCTAAGGGCGAATGCTGTTCTGTAAGAGCTGAGGGAAAATGCTGTTCTGCAAGAGCTGAGGGCGAATGCTGAGGGAAAATGCTGTTCTGCAAGAGCTGAGGGCGAATGTTGAGGGCGAATGCTGTTCTGCAAGAGTGGAGGGAAAATGCACGCGTGATATCAGACGTTAATGTAGCTATTGCGACGGATATAAGTTTCGTATTTTTAATAAAATCATTTTATGTAGCGCGCATATAAGTTTCGTATTTTTATGTAGCACGCATATAAGTGTCATTATACCGATGGCAGACAAAGCGTCACTATTGCGACGGATGCCTCCAAACGTCGCAATTGCGACACTTAGACATTGTGTCGCACTTGCGACGTTTGGAGGCAGCCGTCACAATAGCGACGCTTTGGGGCATAGTGTCGCAATTGTGACGTCTTCCTCCAAACATCACAATTGTGAAACTTTGTCTAAGTGTCAGTATTGCAACACTTTTCTATAAACGTCGGTACAGTGACGGTTTCGGGCGGGATTGAAAAAATTTGGGGAAATTTCTGACATTTGGTCAAAAGCGTCGGAACCAAGTGTCGGAATTTTCCCCAAATGTACTAGTGCTATGTTTACGGTTATTTCTGTATTCTGTTGCATTCCTTCATAAATCCGGATCATAAGGGTACCATACAAGGACAGAAGGTGACTATGCTAATTGATGGTGGGGCCTCTCACAACTTCATTGATGCAGAATTCATAGCGAGAAGGGGACTAGCTACTTAAGAATTTGAAGCCTTTACAGTTTTATGTTAGGTCCCTATATTACTAGTGTAGTCCCTTATTTTTGTTAGTGTAGCCCCCTTATGGTTATTGTTGTATCATTGTAACCCCCATATTGTTATTATTGTGCCCTTACATTATTATTGTTAGGTCGGCTAGGATTATATTGTGACCCCATGGACTCCTATATATAGAAAGGAGGTTTTGTCATTTGTATCATTCAAGAATTGTTCATATATGTAATGTGAAGGAGGTTTCCCCCTCGAAGTGGCTTATTTATAAGGTGTTGATTTATCGTTTCTCCTATTTTTGGAGCCAGTTTCATAACATTTGGTATTAGAGCTTTGGATTCTAGGGTTTTGTTGCTCCAGAAAGGTCATTGTCGAATTTTCGCTATAAATTTGTTTATATGAAGGTTCAGAAGCTGAAAATTTTACCATGGGAAGCTGAAAGCCTAAGGAACTTCATGTAAAAATTCCAGATCTTATTTCATAATATTTTAGGAGAAATGATCTGTGGAAGTTAGGGTTTTTGTAGGCTCCCAAATTTCATCTAAAAGAGGTGACCTTGGGAAAATCACCATAAGTCTCTCTCTGAGCATTAGATTGCAATTATGTAAATAGTGGCCAAACGTACATAGACTGTAGTTTCTTTTGTATCAATTTCAGAGCCGAAGGAGGAAACAGTGACATGTGGCACACTATACAATTTCTCTCTACTGAACCAGTCCATAATTAAGAAATTGTGGGAGATTGGGCATAAATTTTCCTTGAAGCATCAAAATCAGGTCAGACCTATGGAATTCAAAATAAGGTTTAGAGGGATACTATAGGACTGAATTTCAGATATTGAAAAACCAAAATCACAGAGATAATTCAGTTTCAATATCGAGCTCCTCAAAAGCAAGAAAAAGGTGTGTATTTTTTTCAACTTGCATAAGTCTTGTTTGAAAAATCAGTTTGAAGTGATTCCAAGAGCATATTGAAGCATAGATATCAGCATTGGGTTCTAAAATCCCCCCTAAAAATAATTCAACACCCATGAAGCCCTCAGAACTCTACTATGACTCATGAAGATGAAGAAGTGCAACATGATATATCAAAATTACAAGAGCAAGTGCACCAAATTTTTCTCTCGCAAAGAGAAACAAAAAATGAAATGGAAGTTTTGAAGAAAGGCGTGGAAGTGAAGATGGATGGTTTGAATAATAATATGGATGGTTTGAAGAAAGGCATGGAAGCTAAGATGGAGGGTTTGAATAAAGGCATGGAAGCTAAGATGGATGGTTTGAAGAATGCCATGGAAGACATGGAAGAAAAAATGAAAGACAACATGGAAGACATGAAGAATGATCTCAAATCAGACATGGAAGGTTTGAAGGAAGTTTTCACAAAGTTGATACAAGACATGATTCCTAATGGTGAAAATATAGTAGAGGAAACTCACGATGAGAAAAAAATAAATTTTAATCATGATTTCATGAACTATAATGTTGGATCGAAGACCCACCATATTCCAAAGATCGATGTGAGGAAGTTTTATGGAAAGGATCTCGTAACATGGATACTACATATGGAGCAATATTTTGATCTCAATAATGTGAAAAACACACAAAAGGTATGCCTTGCAACTTTATATTTAGAAAAAAATACATTTGTATGGTATCGATGGCTTTGATCCCGTAAAAAAAATGCCACTTGGTCAAATTTTATAGAGGAAATGATAGCACATTATGAGGATACAAATAGAAACACATTTTTTAGCCAATTGATAAATCTCAAACAAAAGGGTTCAGTGGTGGAGCACATTGAGGACTTCCAAAAATTGAATATAAGGGTAGTTGATATTCCAGAGCAACACATGATTTATGTCTTCATAGATACTTTAAAGGATAGCATCCAAAATGAGGTTTTCCTTTGGGAACCTGATTCATTGGAGAAGGCATTCAGTTTGGTAAGAAAAATTGAATGTAAAATTATGGCAACAAGGAAGCCTACCACTCAGACCTATAAATATGGAAGTTTAGCTACTCCTAGAATTCCACAACCTACAAGGTTGACACCACAACAATTGGAAGAAAAAAGAGTAAAAGGGCTTTGCTACAGTTGTGATAGAAAATACAATAAAAGTCATAATTTTACTGAGAAGAAATTATTTTACATATATTGTGAAGAGGAGGAAGAAAATTAACAATGAACTTCAAAAGAAGAGGATATACACCAGGAAAAAACCTTAGAGAAAGAAGAAACGAGTCCAACCATATCCTGTAATGCATTGGTAGGAATTACCACTCATCAAAATCTCAAGATAGAATGGCATATAAAGGAGAAAAAGTTAATGGGGTTGATTGATTCGGGTAGTACCCATAATTTTATTCATTGTAAGGTAGCCAAGGAATTGAATTTATTCCTATACCCAACACCATAGTTTCAAGTGATGGTTGCAAATGGAGGAACTATAAATTGTTCTAGAAAATGTGATAATATCAAGCTAACCATGGGGGAATATGTGTTGAATATTCCAATGCTTTCCATTCCAATGGGAGGTGTTGATGTTGTACTAGGAGTACAATGGTTACAATCTTTGGGGACGATAGCTTTTAATTTTCAAGAATTTTTCTTGAATTTTTTTTCTGAAGGAAAGGAAGTTGAATTACAGGGTATCACAGGGAGGCTGGGAAATATAATAATCTCTAATGTCATTCCAAAGCTTCTGAAGAAAAAACAATGAGGCGTAATTGCAAAATTATGCTCACTAGAAGTTCCAACATCAAAATCATCTATTTCTCCTGATCTCCCAAAAGTCTTAGACAATCATTCCTAGGTGTTTGAAACTCCCAAAGGACTCCCACCTATTTGTGATCATGATCATGCTATACGTTTGATTCCAGGAATTTTTCCTCCAAACATCAGGCCTTATAGATATCCTTATGTCTAAAAGAGAGAAATTGAACGTATGATTGCAGAAATGTTAAAGGCTAGTATAATTCAACCTAGTCAAAGTTCTTTCTCTGGTCCAGTAGTATTGGTGCACAAGAAGGATGGATCATGGCACATATGTCTAGATTATAGGGAGCTCAATAAGCTCACTATTAAAGACAAATTTCCCATTCCTGTGATTTATGAATTATTGGATGAATTACATGGAGTAATTTATTTTACCAAGTTGGATCTTCATTCAGGATATCATCAAATTAGAATGAAGACTGAAGATATTTCGAAAACAGTATTTCGAACTCATGAGGGTCATTATGAATTCTTGGTCATGCATTTTGGCCTTACCCATGCACCTTCTACATTTCAAGGGTTAATGAATTCCATTTTGAAACCCTTTCGTAGAAAATTTGTGTTAGTATTTTTTGATGATATACTAATCTACATCAGGTATTGGAAGGATCATGTTTAACATGTTGAGAGAGTGCTCAAAATATTGGAGGAGAAATAATTATATGCAAAAACCTCAAATGTTTCTTTGGAGTACAAGAGGTAGAATATCTGGGTCATATTGTATCTCATGAGGGTTTTAGGGTAGATCCTAACAAAATTAAAGCCATTAAGGAATGGAAAGTCCCAACAACCATAAAGCAGTTGCGAGGATTTCTTGGGTTAACATGGTATTATCGCAATTTTGTTAAGAATTATGGGAGAATAGCAGCACCTCTAACAACATTATTGAAGAAGGATGCATTTTCATGAACTCCTGAAGCAATTAAGGCCTTTGAACATCTTAAGAGGCAATGTTCCTAGCACCGGTCTTAGCTATGCTAGACTTCACAAAAACCTTTATTGTGGAATGTGATGCCTCAAGAAATGGAATTGGTGTTGTTTTAATGCAAGAAGGAAGACCCATTGGTTTTGAAAGTCGTCCAATCAAAGGAAAGTATTTACAGAAAGCTATTTATGAGAAGGAAATGTTGGCAATACTACATGCACTAAATAAATTGTGACCTTATCTAATGGGAAGACACTTCAAGGTAACAACTCATCATGATAGACTTAAATACTTTTTGGAACAAAGATTATCTTTAGAAGAGCAGCAAAAATGGGTCACAAAGATGTTGGGTTATGACTTTGAAATCATCTACAAAAAAGGCAAGCTAAATGTTGTTGCAGATGCACTCTCAAGAAAAGATGAAAAGGTGGAAGCATTGCTTTGTGCCATTTCTATTATACAACCAAATTGGATAACCAAAGCAAGGGATGAATGGAAAAAGGATGAAGAAGTGTGAACACTCATTCAAAAGTTGCAGCAAGATCCTAGTACATCTGATACATTTAATTGAAAATGATTCCTTATGATACAAAGATCGCTTATATCTTTGTAAGAATTCCCAACTAAAACAAAAGATTCTTTTCGAATTGCACACTCCTCCCTTAGGAGGATACTTTGGAATTTTAAAAACTTACCACAGGGTGAAGAAATACTTTTTTGGGGATGGCCTTAGATCTGATATTCAAAAGTTTTTGGCGAAATGTTTGCTTTTCCAGCAAAACAAAGTGGAGACAATTAAGACCCCGGAAAGAGTATTGTCATGGTGGTAGTTGGTAGACTTACCAAGTATGCACACTTTTATGCATTATCTCATCCATTTAAAGCAAGCAAGGTTGCTATTGTATTTATGGAAACAATTCAAAAGCTACATGGAAACCCAAAGATTATTGTAAGCGATAGAGATCCCATTTTTACTGGAAATTTTTGGATGGAATTATTTTCTTGTTTGGTTACTCAACTAGCTCATAACTCATCTTATCATTCTCAATCCAATGGGAAAACTGAGATAGTGAACAAATTTTTGGAAGGATATCTTCGTTGTTTTGTATCTGATAAACAAACACAATGGGTCAAGTGGTTACTGATGGCTGAATGGTGGTATAACATTTCCTTCCATACTGCAACAAAAATGACCCCCATAAGGGGAATTTTGAGGTCTAAAATAGGCCTCCTAAGAAAAATGTACAACCAAAATAAAATTTATAAGAACCAATAAGATTGAAGATGATGATATCAACCATGGGGGATGATTCACCATTTTTTAAGTAAAAGGGTATAAATATTAAAAAATAATAAAATAATAAAATTATTTTTTCACCTTATATTTTCAACTTATCTCCCAAAGTTTTTACTCAAATTTCGAGCGGGAGTACTTGTTGGATGTGTTATCACCATAATTTTTTTTTTCTAAACTCTGAAAGTTTACCTTGTTTCTAGTTATGGTGTTGAATGGGTCTTGAGTCATTTCATTGTTAAAGGGGTAAGTGATAGGGTTTGAAGTCTTCAAAGTGTCATTTTCATTTCCAAATAAAGTTTAAAAGTCTCATTTCATGGTTTAAAGGTCCCATCATCCATTTAGAAGTCATGTTTTTAACCTTTGAATTTTTTTTTTTTGCAATAAGGCACGAAACCGCACTTTCGTAGCGCAGCTAGTTGAAAAAACCATTTTTACGCTATGAAAGCGCTGCTACTTTCGTAGCGCATATCCCCGAAAATGCACTAAGTGTGCTATGAAAGCGCAGATTCGTAGGGAATTCATATCAAATCATAAAATCAGTCAGAATCCGTTAGCTCTTCATCATTAGGAGTCAGTTAGGGGTCATTTCCAAAACATGTAGCCATTCAAACTCATCATTGCAATTGTAGAGGTCTCATTTATGAAAGGAAAGTTCAAATTTGAAAAGGCTAGTTACTTATTCCAGTTTTCATGAAAAACACTTCAACATGTCTTTTTCAAGTGTTAAGATTATGGTCATATTACACCAAAGCTTTCCTCATCCATTATCAAGCGAATCTGACTGTTCTATCAAGCAAGGCTGACTGTTTTGAATTCAAGCGAGGCTGATAATCAGATTCTAAGGAAGCAGACAGAAATTTCTGAATGCAAGAATGACAAAAGAAAAGAAAAATCGCAGGTCAGGGCATTTCTTAAGGTTAGAACCTGAAATCACAGGAGCCCTAGCTAAAGAAAAAATAGTGTTAGAGGCTTTCAGGAAGGCAAGGTGCTTGAATTTATGTGAAAAGTTGCAGGGAGGACACAGTCAGGTAACAAAGGAATTTGCCTTGCATTTTAGTGGTTCAAACACAAAGATTGGAATATTAAATTTTTCAATTACTCCTGAGACCATAGCCTTGGTAACTGAGATTCCTAGAGGGCAAGAAAAAGGGTTTAAGGGTTTCAGATTTGACATGGAGGCATGCAAGGTGTTTCTAAAGCCAGAATTCACAGAGATGGATTTAAACAATGCAATTCCCAAGAGTTGCATCAAAGATAGCTATGAAAATCTACTCTTCTACATCCAGAGGTATTTTACATGTGAGGGCAGGTATCATAAAGTTTATTCATACCATTTTAAACTTCTGTTACACTTTACAGGCATGATATCTTTAGACTTGCCATTTTTCTTGTATAGAAGCATAGTTAAGATGGCAGACAATGTTCAAATGAAATCTGAAGGGTGTGAAACTTCTCTATTTCACCATGGTATAATCAAACTGATGTTCTTAAATGAACTCAAAAATATTAACAGAGAATGGTTATCATTTTTATTTTTATGTGGATTTGGAGTAGAATCTCAAACTACAAGCAGTAACCCTAGGGCAAAAGAAGCTCCACCAACAGAATCTAGCAAGCCTGTAGTGACAAGGACAAAAAGGTTTGTGAAGTTAAAACCTAGGAAACAGGTGAAAGGATAGGTAGGAAAGACATCAGTTGTCATTAAAGAAACTCCTCAATCTGGAAAACAAAGGTTATATGAAATTGAAGAAATTGCACAGAAACAGTGAGCTAATAAACAAGTTCAACAGAGACTGACTAGGAGTCAAGTTGCAAAAGCAAAGGGGAAAGCAGTGTTTTCAGGAACAAGTGACAGTCCAAGTTTAAAGGGAAATTTAGATGATATATTGCAAGCCATAGACATAGAAGAGTCCCCTTTGGTACAAGTTGACTTCATAAGAATTGATGAAGATAAACAGAAAAATATGAAGTCATCTAAAAAGTTGGAGTTCAATGATGAGGATGCAGCATTTGTCTTCAAGGCTAGGAAGCCTGTAACTAGACAGTCAAAGAAATTGCAAGAGCTTAATGCTGAGCTAGAGAAAATAGAGGTAACATCTACTGTTCATGAATAATTTATAGATCTTTCTTCACCAATACTAGAAAAGGCCAAAAACGGAGTATTCTCCACACAAACAGAAAAAAATCAGTTATGAAGAGATGGAAGAAAAGTTGAAATCATCCAATCATGAAATTTTCATATTAAAGAAGAGACCTAGAAAGCATGCTATTGAAAAAACAAGTTTCAAGAGGATGAAAGCCCTAAAGCAGAAATAATTAGCAGTGAAGCGCAATATTTCACTTGGACTGTACTAGCCATAAAAGAAGCAACATTTGTGAGGGTTATGAATACTCATTTGAGGACCAGCAACGGGAGACTACGGAGATAGGTTGAAGACTTAGAAATCCAGCTAACAAGATCTCAAGAAAATTTAAAGCAATAGTGAAACAGGGTAATGGAACAGTGCAAAAAAATGACAAATTTTAAATCAGTTTTTCATTAAGGTGAAGACCAATTTTGATGACAATCATCTTTTTGAAGTTAAGTTACTATGTTTTTTGATAAAAATATCAATCCTTGTAAAGTGTAAATATCCTTAACTTAAAAATTTCTGAAGACTATTTTGAAATAAGCCTACACAACAGTTTCGTAGCGCGCTATGAAATTGCTGAAGATGACTTTTTGCACTTTTACATATGAATTTTGGAGATAAGGTTGATGGGTTTTGAGTTTAAATGTTGCTGGTGGAAGCATGGAGATTACAGGTGAAGGTTCAAATTGTAAAACAGGAGAAAAAATGGTTAAAGGAAATTTTTTACAATTACCTACAAACTGTGCTACTAAAACAGGTTACTTTCGTAGCACAGACATATTTCATACCCTTCTACACTATTTCGGAGATTTTTATTTGCACAGGTAGAATATTAAAGGTTTCAAGGCAATGATTGACACATGTGACACATATGAAAATAAGCTATCAATTTTAACAAGTGCTCGAAGATGAAAATGGAAGTTAAGGACTAAAAAGAAGGAAACCTATCTCCTGATTTTTAGGACAGTTTTTGGCATCATCAACAGGATTACCTCAAAGGTAGAAGCATCATCAAAGTTCGAATACATGGGATTGCAACTGTCAAAGGAAGTATTAAAGTTTAGGTAAGGTTGTTGCAAGCATATTTAGGAGTTTCACTCCTATTAGAACTAGGACTTTTCAAAGGCAGTAAAGCTGTCACTTTGTAATTAATGACATGTTTAATATTAGGAAAGGTGTCAAAATAAGTGAGAGCGAATTCTCTAGTGGAGGATAAAGGAATCCTAGATTGTAAATGCTCTATATAGAGCATGAGGTCGAATTATAAGGGTTGGGCATTTTCATTAGCAATTGACTTTGTTATTCTAGTTCACCATTCTTTTTCAACTTAATACAGAGATCTGTTTTGACAACTCAAGATTCGTAAGGAGTTTATGTGTATCATCTTTCTATGGCCTTCCTCAATTATCTATTTGTAGTAGTATTTTTATGTGTTACTTAGAATTCATTTGACAATGCTCTAACTTCCTTCACATGCAAATAGACTGTGTTTTTCACTGTGTTATTGTTTTATTCATTAACCTAGACTCAAAGTGCCTTGACTTCCATGCTTAACAGATTACAGTGTTTTGGTTGAAGATTATCCTGACTCCATAGCCCAATGATTGTTTGCTAATCTGTGATACAACCAGTTATACATTTTTATCCTTTTATTTTAGAGTTAGCCATTTATTCATTAATCAAAAATCATAAACCTTTGAGAGAGCCCTCTTAGGTTGAGGAGACTAAGCCTCAGCCAAAAGATTGGTCTGAAAGAGTTACATGAGGTCTACTTGGTGAGCAGCCTATCAGGGTCAGATTTTGTGATAAAATTTGTGTGTGTCTGCCGAGAGCCTGAAGATTACTCATTCCCGAAATCAAGAAGCTGAACTTCTGAAGGTAGTAGGAGCTCAGAAAGCTTTTCGAGGTTGCATCTACCTTGGTGACTCCATACATTTTCAAAAGTTTAAACGGTGGCTTCAAGAAGGAGATACACACGAAGCAATCCTGATCCCAATCCACCTACCATCGTGGACAATCCAAACACTATTTCAAGAGGCAGTCAAAGAATTTCAGAAATAATAGGTACTCCATCTCATTCGAAATCTTTGTCCTCTGAAATATTAAGAAGTCATTAAGACAAAAGAGTTGATGATAAAATTTATGAAGTGTTGTTTAGGTCAGAAAGTGAAAAGGAACTCATTGATATTATCTTAGACTTGCATAAAAGAGGAATTGAAACTTCAGCCCTAGCAACACAAGAAGACAAAGAAGAATTTTGGGAAGCTGTTATTAGAAAAAGAGTCTTTAGATAAATTGAAAGAACTTGACCCTTTTGAAGTCTTGCTGAAATCCAAAGCTGGTTTACCCCTTCCAAATTGGAGCTCAATTGTTAGTGGTTTACAAAAACCAAATAGTCCTTCTCATATCAGTTCTTCATCTTTTGTTTCTGCCATTCCTAAAACTATTGTTCATCCTTTAAACATGGCTAGCCCTGCTAGGTATGCACCACTTGTCCTTCCTGTTGTTTTACATGATCTCCCTAGTAAATATGCTGCTAGGATTTAGACTTGGGGAAGTGATGAATAACTCACAGTAGAGCAACATGTAGATCAATTTAATGATTTTATAGACAAAGAAGAGGTTGATGATGAAGATGTGAAGTTAAGACTGTTTACACAAAGTTTTACCGATGAAGTTAGAAAATGGTTTAAAGCTCTTGCACCGGGAAGTATTCGAACTTGGGATGAGTTTGAAGACAAATTTTTGAGAATATGGGGAAACAGAACCAATCCAGTTCAAGAAATTATTGAATATAACAGTCTTAGAAGGTCAGTTGATGAATCCGTCCAAAAATTTTCAAAAATATTTAATAAATTTTTTGATTCAATTCCAGCTCATTTGAAACCTCCAGAAGCCTTAGCACAAATGAAATATGCTAAAGCATTTGATTATGACTTTTTTATCTTGTTGAGAGAAAGAGAATCGCCAACACTTGCTGAAATGCAAAGTGATGCAGTAAAAGTAGAGTTAAACATTATAGCTTCTAAAAACTCAAAAATGGGAAAAACTAAATTGAAAGAAGAAGAGAAACCTTCCTCCTCAACTTCTGATGATAAATTTGACTCAATGATGAAAACTATGGAGAATTTGATGGATAGGTTAGCTCTTGGAAATACTTCTACTCCTCCTGTGCAACATGAACCTCAATTTAGAAACCCTCAATTCAGGAGAGCTCAAAATCAACAAAGGCCAAGAGAAAATAGAAATCAACAGCTTAATCCTCCAGTGAGACCTCCTTTTCAGCAGAATTTGGTAGATGAAGAAGATGACTCTGAAATTCTTGAAGAATATATCCATTGTCTTGACGAAGAGATGTCAGGAATTTTCTTGACTAAAGAAGAGAATGATGAGTTAGATTTGGCTAATCAAGGAGAAGAACCATCAGATTATTTTAAGGGGTATCAACATGTTATTTTTGAAATGCAAAAGCAATATAATCTCAGAAAAAGAAATGTACCTATTATTGCAAACAAAACGCAGCCTAAGAAAGATACTCCAAAGGTTGCTGAAGTCAAAAAGGATACTCCAAAGATTGCTGAAGGTAAGAAAGACACTCAACTTCCTCCTCCTATCAAAGAAGATAAAAAATATGTTTTTGTTTTCAACCTTGAAAATGAAATTTCAAAGATTAAAATATCAGTCCCATTTGGTGAGATTCTCAAGGTAAATGAATATAGAAAGAAGATTGTTAAGATGTTGAATTCACAACTAGGAGCTGCTGATATTTTGAATGTTCAAGAAGGTAATCCTACTATATATTTGGGTCCAAGGCTAGAAGATGAATAAAATGAAGAGTTTCCTCCTTTTTATGTAAGCATTAGTATTCATGATATGACTTTACATAATGCTATGTTGGATTTAGGGGCTTTACACAATATTATGCCCAAATTAATCATGGAAAGGATGGGGTTGCAAATAACAAGACCATATAAGGATTTATTTTCTTTTGATTCAAAAAGAGTTCAATGCATTGGTGCAATTAAGGATGTTGTTGTTGGTCTAACACAAATCCCAGTAAAGACGGTTGTTATGGAAATTGTAGTGGCTGGCATTCCACCAAAGTTTGGTATGTTATTGTCAAGATCATGGGCAGCGAAAATCAAAGGCACAATGCAGATGGACCTTACCTATGCTACTATTCCTGTTTTTGGCGAGCAAAGGAGATTGTATCGAGAGACTAAAATGGCTTACATGGTAAGTAGTAAAGACAAACCTCAAAAATTTCCTATTTATGCCTTTGATACTGAACTTGGATCTACTATTCTTTTCAATGAGTCAGCTGATAGTGTCGAACAAGAAATGAGAGCAAAAAATCAGCACTCTGAAATTCAGCAGCCTGAAAATCAGCAAGTAAATGACAAAGAGATGGAAATATGGTGGTCATTGCACTTTGATGGATCAGTAGGAAAAGAAGGGGCTGGAGCAGGGTTTTGTATTATAAGTCCAAATGATGAGAATAAGTTTTACTCCTGCAAACTAAACTTTGATTGCATAAGCAAAATGGCTGAATATGAATCTTTGATTTTGGGTCTAGATGTTTTGAAAAGAATGAAGGCTCAAAATATTTCTGTTTTTGGAGATTCAAAATTAGTTATTAAACAAATTGAAGGCATTTATCAAACAAAGGATGTCAGAATGAGAGCATACATAAATCTAGTTTTAGACATGTTGGAAAATTTTCAAGCCTATTCTTTCACTGTCAAAACTAGAGACCAAAATTCCATTGCTGATTCTCTTGCTGTCTCTGCAAGTCTTTTCATCATTCCTATTCATTCTACTAAAAAATATGAGAATGAAGTTCATCATAGACCAGCTATACCAGATAATATAACCAATTGGCAAGTTTTTGAAAATGATCAACAGGTAAAGAATTTTATTGAGCTGAAAGAAGAATTTGAAAGTACACAAGTAGACCAACAAAACATGCTTGTTGAATCAAAAGGAAATTCTGAAGTTTTGTAACTAAAGAATAATTCAGTACCAAAAGGTCTTATTCCCCTTGAGAAGCTTTTTGATCAGAATGATGTTTCTAAATCACCAAAGATACAAGCTGATGAAGAGGAAGTAGAGAACTTTAATCTTGGTACATTAGCTTCGCCTAAAATGATCAAAATTTCAAAGTTTCTTTTATCTGATATGAAATTTAAATATATTGAGATGCTGAAGAGGTTTATTGATGTTTTTTCTTGGAGTTATGCTGATTTAAAAAAGTATGATCCTTCCATTATTCAACATACTATTCCTATCAAATAAAATGAAAGACCTTTCAAGCAGAAATTGAGGAGAATTAATCCTCTTCTCATGCCATTGATTGAAAAGGAGATTAAGAAGATCTTTGATGCTAAAATCATTGTCCCAATTAGATTCTCAAATTGGCTTGCAAATTTGGTCCCGGCTAGAAAGAAGAGTGGAGAAATCAGAATTTGTATTGACTTCAGAAATTTGAACAAAGCTTCACTAAATGACAACTATCCCCTTCCCAAGATAGATTCAATTCTGCAAAATATTGTTGGTTCTCAAAGAATGTCTATGCTTGATGGTTTTTCAGGTTACAATCAAATTCTTGTACATCCGAATGATCAGGAAAAAACAACCTTCACAACACCATGCGGCACATTCATGTACGCCAAGATGCCTTTTGGTTTCATGAATGCGGGAGCTACTTTTCAAAGAGCAATGGACATTTCTTTTTCTGAAGAAAAGGAAAAGATGGTGGTTGTTTATCTTGATGATATAACAGTCTTTTCAAAGAAAGAAGAAGATCATTTGAAACACCTAGAGAAATTTCTGCTGAAATGTAGAAGGTTTGGTATCTCTCTGAATCCTACCAAAAGCATATTTGCTTTAACTACAGGAAAATTACTTGGTCATATTATTTCTAAAGATGGAATTAGGATTGATCCTAATAGATTTAATGCAATTCAAAAGGTAGATATTCCTAGAATTAGGAAAGAGATCCAATCATTTCTTAGAAAAGTGAATTTTGTTAGGTGTTTTATTCCTAACTTTCCTGGGATTGTCAAAAATATAACAAGGATGTTAAAGAAAGGAGTTGAGATTAAATGGATAGTAGAGGCAAAGAATTCTTTCGAAGAAATTAATAAGGCACTCACACAAGCACTGATACTCATCAGTCCATATTTTTCCAAAGAATTTATGGTTTTTACATTTGCTTCAGAAAATACAATCACTGGAGTTTTGCTACAAAAAGGAAAGCAAGGTATTGAACAACCTATTTCTTTCTTTAGTAAAGCATTAGCAAATTCTGAGATGAAGTATAATATTCTAGAAAAGCAAGCCTATGCTTTGGTGAAGGCTATCAAATATTTCAGAATTTAAATTCTGCATTCTCACATTGTGGCATTTGTTCCAAGTACTGTAGTAAAAGACATCTTAACTCAGGCAGATCCCGATGGTAAGAGAGGAAAATGGATCGCTAAATTGTTGGAATATGACATAGACATTAAACCAACAAAATTAGTGAAGGGACAAGGCTTGGAAAATTTAATGACACAATCAAACTTGGACTATCTTGATATAAATCTGAATGCAGAATATCAGAAATTTCTAATGATGAGGAAGAATTGGTCCCTATTGATGAGAAATACCTTACTTCAGATTGGTATAAAGAGGTGGTTTTTGTTCTAAAGCATCACAAAGCTCCCATTGATCTAACAAATTCCAAAGCAAGGTTTGTTAAGCTGAAATCTTTGAGATATTTTATATTTGACAGAAATTTGTTTCGGAAGGATACCGGTGGAATTTTGCTGAATTGTTTGCTTGAAGAAGAAGCTGATAAAGTAATTGAATAATTCCATAAAGGGGATTACAGAGGTCACCATTATTGGAAGGCTACAACAAATAAGATTCTAAGAGCGGGATATTTTTGGCCAACAATGTTTAAAGACATTTACAAAAGAATTGTTGCATGCCATGAATGCCAAATTTTTGAAGGAAGAAGAAAGCTTGTACCTTTACCTTTGGTTCATATCTATGTGGAAGAACCTTTTCAGCAGTGGGGATTAGACTTTATTGGAGAGATACATCCATCATCATCAAGACAGCATCGCTGGATTCTCATAGCAATGGATTACTTCACCAAATGGATAAAGGTGATCCCAACAAGGCAAGCTAATGATTCTGTAATTATTTCTTTTCTAGAGAATAATATCTTGTCTAGATTTGGTTTCCCCATGAATATTATAACAGATAATGCTCAAGCATTCAGGTCTAAGAAAATGATCAATTTCTGTCATCAATACCACATCACTCTTGGACACTCTACAACATACTATCCGCAAGGAAATGGTCTTGCTGAATCATCAAATAAGAGCATTGCAAGAATCATTAAAAAGGTATTGTAGGAGAACAAGAAAGCTTGGCATTTGAAGTTGAAGTATGCCTTACGGGCTGATAGAATATGTACAAAGAGGTCAATCGGGAATTTTCCATATGAATTAGTTTATGGTGCTAAAGTTATTTTTCCGACATCACTTGGGGTACCTGTTATGAAATTAATTCAAGGACTTGAAGAGGAACCAAATGCCATTCAAAGGGGGATTAATAAGCTAATAGCTTTGTAGGAAAAGATAAATGGAGTTTATGATAGCCATCAGCATGCTCAAAACATAATTAAAAGTACATTTGACAAGAAGGTAAAAGAAGACAGTTTCCAAATACAAGACAAAGTGCTGAAATGGAAGGCCAAAATTGAGGAAAAGGGCAAACATGGTAAGTTTGAGAATTTATGGAAGGGTCCTTCTAAGATAGCTACTTTTCATGGGAACAACACTTATATATTGCAGGAAATTGATGGAGGATCATATGCTGGAGGGCCTGTTAATGGAAGGTTCCTAAAACAATATACTTGCTGAAGTTTTATCAATCATTCATGACATTGTACATATTTCATCTTTGCCAGTTTTATTGCTAATAATGACAAGCTAAATCAGAGAGCTTGAGCCAAAGGTCAAGGCCATTACAGTTTGAAGAAGATGCTTTTTAACTCAAATAAAAGTTTTTTTTGTTTGTTTTATCAAAAATGGATAGCACTGGAGTTACGGGTTCTTAGTGTGCCATAGGGGAAATCTAGGAGAGGTGTCAAAATAAGTGAATTTGAATTCTCTAGTGGAGGATCAAGGAATCCTAGATTGTAAATGATATATATAGAGCATGAGGTCGAATTCATAAGGGTTGGGCATTTTCATTAGCAATTGACTGTGTTATTGTAGTTCACTGTGTCTTTTTCAACTTAATACAAAGATCTATTTTGACAACTCAAGATTCATAAGGAGTTTATGTGTATCATCTTTCTATGGCCTTCCTCAATTATCTATTTGCAGTAGTATTTGTATGTGTTAATTACAATTCATTTGAAAATGCTTAAACTTCCTTCACATGCAAATAGACTGTGTTTTTCACTGTGTTACTATTTTATTCATTAACCTAGACTCCAAGTGCCTTGACTTCTATGCTTAACAGATTACAATGTTTTGGTTGAAGATTATCCTGACTCCATAGCCCAATGAATGTTTTCTAATCTGTGATACAACCAGTTATACATTTTTATCTTTTTATTTTAGAGTTAGCCATCTATTCATTAATAAAAAATCATAAACCTTTGAGAGAGCCCTCTTAGGTTGAGGAGGCTAAGCCTCAGCCAAAAGATTGGTCTGAAAGAGTTACATGAAGTCTACTTGGTGAGCAGCCTATCAGGGTCATATTTTGTGATAACAGGATGTAAAATTTAATTCCTAATCCAAGGAGTACCCATGTTGCATATTTTTTATGGTTCCTACTTCAAGAGAAATGAGAAATACATGAAAAATGTGATTACAATAACGTTTTTCATGTATTTCTCATTTTTCATGTAGTAGGATCCATCAAAAGTATGCAACATGGGTACTCCTTGGATGAGGAATTAAATTTTGCATCCAATAAGTACTCCCGCTTAAAATTTTAGTAAAATCATTGGGAGGTAAGTTGAAAATACGAGTTGAAAAAGTAGTTTTTTCTTTTTTCCCTCTAAAATTTGATGATGTGATCAAATCTTATTTTATTATTTCCACTATTATTTTATAATTTCCTTAGGAGGCCCATTTTAGACATTAAAATTCCCCTAATGATTTATGGCACTTTATGGATATCATCCATCATCCATCACATCATCTTTAAGAGAAAATTTTAAGGTTCAAGTAGTGGAAGATCACATCGAGCATCAACAACAAGTTCTCCAACTCTTAAATGATAACCTAAATTTGGCACAAAATCGAATGAAACAATAGGTAGATCAACATCGCAACGAGGGAAGTTTTGATGTAGGAGATTGGGTATTTGTACGGCTACAACCATACAAACAAATTTACCTCAAGAAAACTAAAAAGGATAATAAATTATCGCCAACGCACTATGGTCCTTACAAGGTGTTGCAAAATATTCGTACTATGCCATACACATTGGAGCTCCCTGCTTCTTCTCGATCGTGCATCCAGTTTTCCATGTTTAATGCCTAAAGAATGTTATAGGTGACAAAATTCTGGTTCAAACAATATTTCCAGATCTTGACGAGGAAGGAAAACCCATACTAGAACTTGAAGCATTCATGGAAACAAGAACTCGACAGCTGTGAAATCTAGCTTCTGTGATCCATAAATTATGTATAAAATCCTTCGGTGAAAATCACATTCGAGAAATTTGTGTTGACGTGTTTCGAACCAGCCAATGTGGTTCATTATCATCTTGTCCTGATGATGAACCACACTGGTTGGTTCGAAACGCGTCGACACATGGAAGGGACTCAAGAAGGACATTATCAAATATGTTAAGGAATGTGGTACCTGTCAGAGTAATAAGGTTGAACATACACACCCAGCAGGATTATTACAACCACTACCCACTCCAGAACAAAAATGGGAAAGTATCTCCATGGATTTCATTATAGGGCTACCCTACTCACAAGACAATTATTGTATTTTCGTGGTGGTGGATCGTCTCACCAAATACGCTCACTTCTTTGCAACCCCTCCAAAAGCTCTGCATCTCAAATATCTGAAATATTCTTCCAAGGGGTACTCTGTCTACATGGTTTGCCCAAAACCATTGTGAGTGATCGTGACAGTAGATTCATGGGAGCATTTTGGCAAGAGTTATTTAGGTTGGTTGGAATAGAAATCACCCCTAGTACCAGTTATCACCCGCAGACAGATGGACTGACAAAAGCAGTGAATAAATGGGTGGAAGTTTACTTACGAGATTATGTCACAGGACAACAATGAGTATGGACCAAGTGGTTGTACTTAGGAGAATACTTCTATAACACCACTTATCACATGTCCATAGGGATGTCACCTTTTCGAGCCTTATATGGATATGAGCACCATCTTTTGTAGATGAAGCATTTGGGGATAGTAGATCCTCGTTGGAAAAGGATTGGATCCAGGGGTGTCAAGATATTCTCAGAGCCCTTAAAGAAAATCTGCAGATGGCACAAAATCGACAAAAGTTATATGTAGATCATCAAAGGATAGAAAGAAGTTTTGAAGTGGGAGATGTGACTTATCTTTGGCTTCAGTCGTACAGACAATCTACCTTGAAGCAGAGGGGGGGGGGGGGAAATGAAAGCCACGATTTTACGAGCCATATCGAGTTATCTGGAAAATAGGAGAAGTGGCATGTGAGTTGGAGCTTTCCGCATAGAGAAAAATTCATAACATCTTTCATGTCTCCAGTTTGAAGAAAACGTTAGGAGAAAAGATAAAATCGCCATGAGAATTACCGCCACTAGATAAGGAGGGTCATCTGCAATTGGTTCCCAAGGAGGTGTTGGAGGTTCGAGAAAGAAAGCTTCAGAGAAGAATCATCCGCGAATATTTGGTACGACGGAAAGATCTGCCAGTCAAGCCACCTAGGAAGGAGAACATATATTACAACATCCAACGTTGAAATTACGTGAGGGAAAGCAATTTTGGGTAGGATGAACTGTAATATCCCCAACCGTTTAACCGGTTGGACCAAATCATAATAGTAGTAGATAAATAAATAAATAAATAAATAAGCGGCATCGGCCCATGGTTTTTCTTTTTGGTTTGTTTTGACCCTAGGTATTTTCCCTCGGTTTCACTATAAAAGGACGAGGAGGAGCGAAAGCAACTCATGAATTTGGTCTTCTCTTCACTGTTATTTTGAGAGCTCAGGCGAGTTTCAAGGAGGAAGGATTTTCAGGTGAGATCCTTCAAACTAGCTTCGTTTGGGGTTAAGCCTCACACTAGCTAGCAAATTCAGTTTCAGTGGTTCTAGAAATCACCCTAGTTGTCTCAATATTTTCTCATGTCTGACCCATCTTGTGTTATCCATTCCTGCATGATCCAAAGAGTGAATGGTGGTTTGAAGAAACGTTGGAATATGCGGAGATAAGCAGTCAACAATTTAGCAGAAGGGTTGATTAAATAATCAGCTGACTCCATGGCTCTCATGGAGTTTTCGTCTTCTCCTATGTTAGCAAAGAGGTGGACTCTCTCTGCATTACAGATTGGCAGTGCCCTGACAAGATTGCATGCACTCATACTTGTAGTTCTAGTCTATTCGCTGCCAGTGAAATTCCTGAAATCGATCGATCGATGGAGATTAGAAAAGAAAGGAAGGATGGATTGTAAAGAACAACGGATGAATATATACAAAGCGTTGTCAAATAGCCCGTGCAAGATTTAAAATATCAATCATCATTATGATTCCAACTATTAAAATCCTCCTGTCCGCTTTCAGGACACTGAGAAAATAGACTCATGAGATGTCATCGGACTCTAATATAGTCAACACTCGATGTGCTCATATTTCCTCACACAGTGCAAGGTAAACCCATCACTGAAGACGAATATATGCAAACTGCATTTATTTTGCTTATGGGTCTACCACATAATGGTCGTGCATAAAACAGAACAGTGTAAACAATCCAGCCGACAGTCACAATTGTTTATAAAGCGAATACTTTTCCTTCTATTATTTTGTTTGTAAAGATCAAAAATAATTCCAAATGAATAGAGATCTATCACTTTTTTTACGATTATAAGTAGCTTTATTGAACATGAGCATGCTACTACCCATCATTTTTTATAGTGTCTAATCCCAATCCAATACATGAGTTCTATGAGTTTAAATCCATTACAAAGAAATGCAGTTTCATCCTCAAAAGGTGAAGGTGTCTCTCGTGAACAATGAAGAGCACACGTTGCCGTAGACTTTATTCATGTTGATATACAACTATGCCTCTAATATTGCAATAAGAATATTCGAAAGAAATAAAAAGCTATGGTTTGAATAAATTGTAGGCAAATTTTTAATTATAGAACGTGTACACGGTTGACGAGATATCGTCATAGTTTTTATGTGTGGTCAGTATGCCTCTTCAATATGCTACATTATAAAATTTCCAATGCATATTCGTTGTTTATAGCTAAATCCATTTTTTTATTATATATAAACATTTCATTTATTGTAGTTTTGTAAAAGTTATAAAGCATACAATAGTTTAGGAGAAAGTAGACATTAAGGTGGTCGTAAAGTGGAATATCATATTAGATGATGGAGGAAGTTCATGGTTGAGTCTCGTGGGCTAATCCAATCTACTCAAGGACAAATACTTAAATGGGTTATAGTAGCCCATATTTCAAATTATTTGAAGTGGACATCATACACAAACAGTTTTGATGGTGGAGGTCTTTTGCGTAGCTAAATAAACTATGGTTGCGCAGAAAGTTAAATATAAATAAGAGAGTGCTATGGCACCAAAAATTTGAGCCATATAAGTTAGATGTAAATTACTGTCTTGAAAACCAAAACTTTGTTGAGACTTTTAAATTTAATTTTTGCAGAAATTTTATATATGAAAATCTAATATTCTTTTTAAATTTTATTCGATTTTTTAATAGTTGTCTTTGTGGTTAAACTTATTTTATTATGATGTATTTAGTTTTATTAAAGTTTTTTCAATTTTTATTTTTTATATTTTTTCATATTTTGTATCATTCATGGATCATTATTCTAAAAGGATATAGGCATGCTTTTTCATAGGTAAATAGGTCATTAGTAGGTTTAATGACTTTTAAGTCTTTCTTGGAATAGACTAGTAAGAAGATTAAGTTGTTAAAGATTAATAATGACTGTGAATTTAATTTTAAATTTTTTTTATAGGCTTTAGGTATTTGAGAGGGATTTATGATTATTCTATTTGTTATCATAGTGTTATTTTAAGGAGCTAGATATATATAGTTATGTGAATTCTAATTGGGTAAGAGATGTATATATGAGGGGAACTATAATTGGAGATGTGTTTCAATTGCTAAATGGAGAAATGAGTTGGATGAGTAAGTAGTAGGCTACAGTGATTTGTCCACTACAAATACAAAGTATATGGTGGTTATATATGCCTATTAGGATGGTATTTGACATATGAGACTATATTCAAATTTAGGGATAAGTTAAAGAGGTATTATGATTCAATGTAATAGTCAAATTGTCATTTCCCTCATAAAGAACTCAACCTTCAATGTGATGGAAAGAAATATTTATAACTAGTACCATTTTGTTTGAGACATGGTAGAGGATGAAAAGGTGATACTAAAGAAAGATGACACTTTACATGATCTTATATATTTCCTAATGAAGTATTAAGAACAAATAAGTTCAAGTGGAATTGCAGTATTTAATGTTGATGTAGGAAAGATATTAAAAAAAAAAATCATATTCAACTCTATTATTTTTACAAAGATGACAAATTCTTTCAACCCACAATGTTTTAAAAATTGTTCAACACCATGTTTTAATTAATTATATTATAGTTATTTGTACCACCATTTTATTTTGTTTTCCTCCTATTTGTTGCATGAGATTAATGCATTTTCTTTCTAGTGGTTAATTCATGACAACATATTTTTTTTAACTTTCATGTCCTCCATTATTGCATTAAAAAATTTTAAATGTAGATGTAACATTTTGAAACTATAATCTTGCAATGAGGTTAATCTAGAGACATTTAGTTATACAAAAATTTAGGTGTCTATGTTAATAAATCCAAAGGATCAAAATCTTAATTAACTCATTCCGTTATTAATCTCCTCAAAACTTATGTTTTCTTTTTTAGTTAGGTCATCATTACAAATTTTCTTGTAAGTGTTTGCATAAACTTGTCACTTCAACCAAGTTCATCAATATCATACTTAATTCATGTATCCAATAAAACATGAATGAAGGTTCATCATTTTTCTAATATGTTTTCTCACTAATAATGTGACCATCACTAAACTTGTCGTTAGGATTAGATGCCATTTTTTTTGTTTATTTCATCTAATATTTAAGATACATTGGAATTTAATGATATCACGAGCTTCCATAGAATGATCCTTCATAATTGTGTCATAAGGGGTTGATGGGACCATTAGAATAATAATAATTGTGATCATTAACTTCTAATTGTAAGTTTCTAAAAAAATAGACTTGAATCTAATCTACCAATTACGGAAACCAAAATAAACGATCATGAAATCATGAAGAATAAAAGAGAAATAATTCAATCAACACATTACATAATGATTTTCTCTGGAAAGCCAAGCCACATCAAAAGACCCCGCTATCTATATATTGCATTAGTCATAAAATATGAGAAGAGTACAATGATTTTCTCAAGCTTGGGAAAACTCTCCACTATCTCTATCTATCTCATTACTTCCTAGACAAGCCTAGGCCAATACTTCACCAAATTTTGGCTTGTACAAGTCCCTATTTTCTTGTGTTGTTTCCTTTCATAGTTATCCCCTATTACTTAGGGAAATCCCCATGCAATATTGCACAATCCATATATCTAGGCCTTCCTCTGACTGCATGCACCACTTGTATAATTTGGATGATTATACAACTGATAGTACACTGCCCTTGAACTCCAATTTCAATTTGGTAACTCTCATTTCACATATGCATGAGTTATTTGTGGTTGATTTATCAGTTAACTGGTTGATTAGAGAGTAGAAAACTCACTACTATACCTCTCACTAGTTCCTCCAACAGTTGGAAATAGTTAAATTGACTTTAACTGAGATAAAGTGAATTAATTTAAATACTACTCAAAATAAACTGAGCTAGGGCTCCTAAAAAGTAGGAACCACTGTACATGACCCAATTTAGACCCTAAACTTGAATTCACTTAACCAACTAAGTCAAACTAACTTATTTAACTCGTACAAATTGTCATGTGATGTGGAATTACAATTTTCTTCTAATTTAATTCAAGGGAATATTAAATTAGAATATTTCTTGGTGCCATTTTCAACACTCCCTCTCAATAAGAAATGGATTATCATATACCTCGATATTGCCTCTATGGAACTCAAAATTTCCTCTTGACATTTCCTTTTTCAAGATGTTTGCATCTTCTTCTTATGTAGGAATGTTGTTGTACATGACCACAGACCTGCAATTCAATAAAAAAATGGACACGTAATACTGAAAAAAAATTCACACCCAATTCATGAGATGATTAATCAATAAATAAAATATTTTCAAATAACTTGGCCTCATGCTTTGCCTCTTCTCACACTCTCACACTCTTCTACCTATACCTCGTACATATATTAAGAGCTCACCTATTTATACAAATGGATTAGAACCCAAGCTAGGTTCTAGATCCCTAAACTAACTCCCAAATATCTCTCCTAATCCCCAACATCTCTCATCTAATCTCTAAAATATCTCTTTCAATTCCTTATCCTTAACTAATCCATGATCTTCTCAAGCTTCCATAATCCTCTCGAATCTTCTCCTATTTACAATAATTCCAATTCTCTCCTAAAAACCATTGGAAAATACATTAATTAATTAAATCCTAACTTACAAACTAACTCTGTTGGGGTTCCCATGTTTTGGCTAGACTGGAAAGACCAAAAGATGAGACAACATCAGAACCACTTTCAGACCTCAAGATCTAGCCCTCCTGGGTCCAGAGAGGGATCTCTCTAATAAAACAAAGAATGATATATCTTTGAAGCTCAAAATGAGATGTTAGGCTAGGTATATTGAAGCACAAAGGGGGGTTTAAAATGATTTGGTTGGCTGGTTGTTGGGTTGGTCATGAGATCATAGATTGAGAAAGTGATGGGAGAAAAGGAACAGAACAGCAGGATGTTTCAGCAAAGAGGATAGGTCAAGAGAGTGCCATCCATTGGGCTATGGAGTCATGAAAGGTAAATTACATGCAACAACTAGCCAAAGCTTTCAGAGGGCAAGTCATATAATACTAAAGGATATTTTAGATTAGATGGTGGGATGGAACATTAAGGATTGAAAGTGAAAGAAGGAAAGAAGCCTAATTTCTGTCTATAGATCAGGTCAGAGGTCATCTCACTCCAGACCTGCTTGGACATACTCATAGGCAACTCTCAAAGGAGGGACAAAGGGGCAGCTTATAGATCGGACCAGAGGTCATTTAACTCCAAGTCAACTTCAGCATGCTCCAAGGGAAAACAGAGATAAGTTTAACAGAGAGATCTTAGAAAGGCCAGCTGGTCGCACAAGGATCCTAGTGGACAGGGGTAACTCTAATTCTCAGTGTTCCCAAATCTTCCAGCTTAAACCCAACAAGAACATAAAAATATAGATTTCATTAATTCATACATCAGCTAGCAGCATAAGGAACCACTACACTGGTTAAATTAACTGAAACCAATCCTTAGATAACACATTTAGCAGAAAAACAATAAAGGCAAGGAGAAAAGAGACATAGGGTACCTAACAAGGGTAAATCCTATGCCATATTTCTAATGCAAGCCAGCAGAAAATGAAACAGTATGGAAATGTAATAAACAATGTTAGAAGAACATCACCAATAGTAATAGACCAGGATCCTGTGAAATGTGCTTGATTAATTGATGCAAATCCAGTCACATACACTGAGCTCAATGGCTGTCACAATCCAAACTTCTCCTCCCATCCTACTACAATACAAACTACTCTGCTACTTCTCCCAAACTGTTCTACATTCAAAGATGAATCCCTCTAACTACAACGGCAGCAGCAGAACAACAACCATTACAATTTGTTCTCTGGAATCCTTATAGGAGAAGAGAAAACAACAAGGAGTAGATGAAATTTAATTGGTTTCATTAAGATAGAATGGTGGAAGCATTCACGCCCATACTGCTTAATGGCTTTGCAACGCTGTGTGTACCCTGTAGTCTGCTGGGAGGCTCTGTCAGGCCAATTGACCTCGGATGTTTCTTTGGAGTCCTTTCTGGCTATAAGGCCCTCTGCGCTGCTTTTTGGAATTGGTGAACTGGATGGAAGGGTCTGCAGGCCACTCCATACCTCCATAACTGCCGTCTGACTGTCTTAAATAAGCTTCTGTCAGTGTCATTAACCGTTTCAGGGCTCGAGGAGATATTAGGAATGCTGTAGATAAATGTCCTTCTTGGAGGAATGTGTTCTGATGATATTTAAACGCGGATATGACCCTTTGTGTGCTTAAGTTTCCAAACTGCGCCTTGATTCTTTGAACATGGGATTATAATTGTTAATCTTCAACTATGGGCGTAAATCCTGTAATTCGTCTTTGATGTTTCACCTAGCCATTTCTGTAATGGCCTCTCTGTGAAACCCCTGCACAATAAAATAATCCTGTCACAAACCCAAGCAGTGGTGGAGAAATGCTGCGGAGGCCCATGGAGAGGTGGCACAATTGTGGAGGAGTGGTGAAAAATGCGATGGAAGTGGAGAAATAATGCATTAGCATAAAACCCAAAGTCTTAAGGTTTGGGAAATTTACAAAGGGAAATGATGAAAATGAACGAACGCGAGCCTTTGAATGGTGGGGCCCAGCGAAGGTAGAGGGTGATTGGTTTAGGGCCATTGGATCTCCGGAGGAGATCGACGGCGGAGATCGAAAGATGGAGTTTAATAGAGGCTCTGATGAAGAAATGTGGTGGAGGATGCAATGCAACGTGAGCCATCGATCTTGGGTGAACGAACAACTATGGTGTGATCGGGGAATCGCAATCGGGGGGAGACAATGGAGTGGCGTGGTGAAAGTTCCGATTGCGATTGGAAGTGGGAGCGCGATTGAGCGCTGGCCGTTGGAACCAGGGACCAGATCAACGACCCACATTCAATCGGAGGGAGATGGAGAGGGGCGGCGGGGTGCACAGCAATTAGTGCCGGACCGTCGGATCTGAGTGACAGATCAACGCCGGAGATTAAATCGGCAGATCGCAATCGCAAAGGGCAGAGGGTGGCGCGTTTTAAACTTGCGATTGTGATTGGGGAAATTGAGCGCTGGCCATTGGATCCAACAGTGAATCATAGGTGGAGATGAGCATCAGGAAATTGCAATCGCAGTGAAACAAAGTGGTAACACAACGAAAGTTATGATTGTGATTTGGAGCGGGAGTGCGATGGGGCCACTGTCGTCCGATCTGGAGGCATATCGATGGTTTTGAAGCAATCGGAGGGGTGAAATGGGAGGGGCAATGGGCACGTCGCGGGATAAGCACTGGCCGTAGGATCTACATGGATCAACGGTGGAGATCACGGTGCGGGGCTTTAGACCAAACTTAAATCGCATCGAGATTTCCTGGTTTAACACAGAAATGCGCCCGCATGAATGTTGCAATTGCGATTAGCGCTCGGGGCTTAAGCGCTTGGTCCTGGGCGCGGGCATATGGGGAAGTGGTTTAAAGGGGTTGGAGGAAAAGGGGCTAAGCCCTAATATAAAGTGAAAAGCGGGTTTTTTTCCCATCTTTATGCATTTTGAGGCTGGGGAAGGGTAACGGTAGGGGGAAAAAGGGGAAATCGGGCCGAACAAGGGGAACTTGTAGGATTTAAAGGGAATTTAGGATTTTTTAAGGGGGTTAATGGGGGAGAAAAAGATGGGTTAAAGGGGAATTTAGAGAGGAGCAAAAGGGGATGAAGCAGAGGTTTAGAAGGGATGGTATAAGAGGGAAAAGGAGGCCTTTGAGCATTTCTTCACAAACAGAGAGGCTTTATAATGGGAATCAACAGAGGGGATTTTATCAAAGGGAAAAAGGCACACAGAGGCTTCAAGGATGATGTGTTTTCAAAGGAAATGCATTCCTTGAAGGCTCAAAAAAATTTTAGCCCCCTGTTTGCTTGTCAAAAAAATTATGGGGGGCTAACAGTGGCTCCACATGGGGATGGCTTCTTCTTGAAGGAGTCAAGAATCCAGAGAATGATCTTTGGTGTAGGCCAGGTGCCTGCTGCTTGGCACATCCCTCTCTTTCTTTAGATCAGCTGCCACAAATCATGAAGACATCATATCAGCAGTAACAATCTCTCAAACAACTACCTACCCACACTATAGTCCTAACATTTTTTCTTCTAGGTGCATTTGGACTTGCAGACCCTTTACATCATTAATTTTTACAAGAAGAAAAATAAACCTATTCTACTTCTACCCTTATTACTCCATGAGACCAGATTAAACTGTTGGTCTCATAGTTTCTCTACCTACACTACTATCTGCTAGGATTAAACTGTCTAGCAGATTTCTTCTCTACATTCTAAGACAGAAATTGAAAACAGCCAAGCCAGGATTAGACTGTCTGACTTGCTGGACTTTGCAGAAATTAAAACAACTAACTACATGCTCACAGGCTGAGATTTATTTAGCTTCCTACCTACCCTACTCTAACTGGAAATCTCTGATGCTCTAGGTGATACAATAATGCCAATGTAGCCAGTCAAGTAATAGAAAAAAGGGGAAGAAGAACTGACTGCTCATCAGAGACAACTGTAGGATGCTCTGCATGTGGATCTTCAAAACTGAGGCCACCAGCAGTGGTGACCAATTCTGATGTATTTGTCTCTTGCAGAGGATTGATGCTTGAGGAGCTGAGCCAATCAGGGCCTCCATGTATTCCGCCACAGGATCAATCAGCACATGATATAAAATTTCTTCTTTAAGGCCTGCCATGGCTGGTAGGTTGTCTGTGTCCCGGGCAGCTTCGACCACTGCATCTGCAGTGAGGCCTTTGTAATCACACTCCTCCTCTTCCTGGTTGGGAGTATTTTTCATATGGGCATCATCCAGGAATACCTCTTCTTCCTCTGGATCCAGACAAAGATGTTTGTGGGAAAGAAGGTCTCACTCATCTTCAATGCAACCTGAGCTAGAGGGCTCATTATATTTGACAGTGCTGTCCTCTAGTAGTGCAGGCTGGTTATGCTGAAACAGAATGAACTCCATGAAAAAATTAACATATTCTTGAGTGGGGGTTTCTTTGATTACCTCAATCCCTTTGGGAGAAGGCTCTAGATATTCATTCTGCTCAATATTTTCTTCATCTCTTTCCTCCTTGTCCTCTGCACTGAAGAGCTGTTGGCTTCTGTCTTCTTGGAAAGTATAACTGATGTTCAGATATAAAGCAGAGAGAATATTCACTGAATCTTTGTTTGCTATCATGCTTTCAACGCTTTCTCCATCAGTATCATAGATGGCCTGCATTGGCTCATCATTTTCTTGAAGTTGATGGTCGTGATATTCCTTCCATGAATCTACTGATGACGGCCCTGCAAGCTTAGTTTCCCTTTGGAAAAAATCATCATCAGACAAATCATAATTATAAGCAACGTCACCCATCAAATCTTCAGGACTCTCAGCAAGTCTCTCTTCACAGAAAACTGCAAGCTCATATTCTGATTCAAAATTATGTTCATCATACATGCTTTGCATGTAACTCATGTCTTGCAATGATATGGTTTGTTCTTTTCGAGGACAAGGTGTAGGTCGCTTCCAATCATCATTTCAAGTTTCAACCTCATTTTCTTCCTCTTCTATGTTCAACAGGGTGTTGGCAGTCTCTATCAATCTTTCCAGCTTGTTCTCTAAAGAGATCTGCGCTATTTTCTCTGCCCGGTCTTTCTTTGCTGCTTTTAATCTTTCCTCCCTGCACCTTATGTTGTATTCGATAGTGACTGCTATATTCTGCATTTCCTCCAGGCTCGAAGGTTCTCTTTCTCTTATATGGAATTCCACCTCGGGGTCAAAAGAACTAGCATAGTGCAGTAGAGTCCATCCCAAGGGTGGTTTTATGCTAGCAGGTATTGCGTGGTATACCTTATTGAACCTGGCTGAAATTTCTTATACTGTCTCTCTTGGTTGCATTTTCAAATTTTGACACTCTTCTAGGATGCGAAGAACATTCTTTGGGGCTGCCCACTTATCAAGGAAAACTTGAGAAAATTGATGAAAGCTGAAAATGCTTGCCGCTGGAAGGCCTTTGAACCAACTCTTAACATTTCCTTGTAATGACAAGGCAAACATTCTAATGCACACATCATCTTCTTCTATTTCATACAATTCAAGTAAATCCTCGAGGTTTTGAACATGTTCTTCGGCAGTGGCCCTTTTATTTTCTCCATCAAAAAGAGGCAGCTGGTTTATAAGTTCTGAAGGAAGGGGTTGGAAGATAAGAGGTAAAACTAGAGGCTTATATCTTTCTATGACCTTTGTAGGTGTCGGTGGTATAACAATGGGCTCATGGCTTCTTGAAGCTTCTTTAGGAGTGGGAGATACAATATGATCCTCTTGTTCCACCAGGTTCTTCACAGGAGTATAGGTCTGCTCATGGTCTAAAGACTGAGGCTTGAGATCTTTCTCATACTCATTGTGAGTCTCATCTTTGTACACTTAATTAGGCTTGAAGTAGGACAGAACATAGTGGTAGACAAAAACAATGAATTCTTTAAACCAAATCCAACCCATGTGTTCTACCCTTCTATGAGGCCTGACCATATTTCAAGTTCTTCCTCTAGTGGAGTCTTTGAGAGTTATGGAGTGTGGAGTCACCAGGTGGATGAATTTGATTGTTTGAAGCAGACTGCTATCCACCATCAGCAATGAGATGCCAATCTAACCAGAGATCTTGGGTCTTATGAGTGCCTAATAATGTTTAAGGTAAAATGCACTCAAGTCCCCAGTTGAGTCGCCATTATGTTGGGGTTCCCATGTTTTGGCTAGATTGGCAAGACCAAAAGATGAGACAACATCAGAACCAATTTCAGACCTCAGGATCTAGCCCTCCTGGGTCCAGAGAGGGATCTCTCTAATCACAAAAAGAATGATATCTCTTTGAAGCTCAAAATGAGATGTTAGGCTAGGTATGAAGCACAAATGGGGGTTTAAAATGATTTGCTTGGATGGTTTCTGGGTTGGTGATGAGATTATAGACTGAGAAAGTGATGGGAGAAAAGGAACTGAACTGCAGGATGTTTCAGCAAAGAGGATAGGTCAAGAGAGTGCCATCCATTGGGCTATGGAGTCATGAAAGGTAATTACATGCAACAACTAGCCAAAGCTTTCAGAGGGCAAGTCATCTAATACTAAAGGATCTTTTAGATTAGATGGTGGGATGGAACATTAAGGATTGAAAGTGAAAGAAGGAAAGCAACCTAATTTCTGTCTATAGATCAGGTCAGAGGTCATCTAACTCCAGACCTGCTTCGACATACTCATAGGAAACTCTCAAAGGAGGGACAAAGGGGCAGCTTATAGATCGAATCAGAGGTCATTTAACTCCAGGTCAGCTTTAGCATGCTCCAAGGGAAAACAGAGATAAGTTTAACAAAGAGATCTTAGAAAGGCCAACTGGTCGCACAAGGATCCTAGTGGATAGGGGTAATTCTAATCCCCAGTGTTCCCAAATCTTCCAGCTTAAACCCAACAAGAACAACTAAAGATAGATTTCATCAATTCATACATCAGCTAGCAGCATAAGGAACCACTACACTGGTTAAATTAACTGAAACCAATCCTTAGATAACACATTTAGTAGAAAAACATTAAAGGCAAGGAGAGCAGAGACATAGGGTACCTAACAAGGGTAAATCCTATGCCATATTTCTGATGCAAGCCAATAGAAAATGAAACAGTATGGAAATGTAATAAACAATGTTAGACGAACATCAACAATAGTAATAGACCAGGATCTTGTGAAATGTGCTTGATTAATTGATGCAAAACCTGTCACATACACTGAGCTCAATCGCTGTCACATACACTGAGCTCAATCGCTGTCACAATCCAAACTTCTCCTCCCAGCCTACTACAATACAAACTACTTTGCTACTTCTCCCAAACTGTTCTACAGTTAAAGCTGAATCCCTCTAACTACAACGACAGCAGCCGAACAACAACCATTAAAATTTGTTCTCCGGAATCCTTATAGGAGAAGAGAAAACAACAAGGAGTAGATGACATTTAATTGGTTTCATTAAGACAGAATGGCGGAAGCATTCATGCCCATACTGCTTAATGGCTCTGCAGTGCTGTGTCTACCCTGTAGTCTGCTGGGAGACTCTGTCAGGCCAATATTGACCTCGGATGTTTCTTTGGAGTCTTTTCCAGCTATAAGGCCCTCTGCTCTGCCTTCTGGAATTGGTGAACTGGATGGAAGGGTGTGCAGGCTGCTCCATACCTCCATAACTATCGTATGACCATCTTAAATAAGCTTCTGTCAGTGCCATTAACCGTTTCAGGGCTCGAGGAGATATTAGGAATGTTGTAGATAAATTTCCTTCCTGGAGGAATGCGTTCTGCTGATATTTAAACGCGGATATGACCCTTTGCGTGCTTAATTTTTCAAACTGCGCCTTGATTCTTTGAACACGGGATTATAATTGTTAATCTTCAACTATGGGCGTAAATCCTGTAATTCGTCTCTACTGTTTCACCTAGCCATTTCTGTAATGGCCTCTCTGTGAAACCCCTGCACAATAAAATAAGCCTGTCACAAGCCCAGGCAGTGGTGGAGAAATGCTGCGGAGGCACATGGAGAGGTGGCGCAATTTTGGAGGAGTGGTGAAAAATGCGATAGAAGTGGAGAAATAATGCATTAGCAGAAAACCCAAAGTCTTAAGGTTTGGGCAATTTACAAAGGGAAATGATGAAAATGAACGAACGCGGACCTTTGAATGGTGGGACCCGCCGAAGGTGGAGGGCGATTGGTTTAGGGCCGTTGGATCTCAGGAGGAGATCGATGGCAGAGATCGAAAGATGGAGTTTAATAGAGGCTCCGATGAAGAAATGTGGTGGAGGACGCGATGCAACGTGAGCCATCGATCTTGGGTGAACGGACGGCTATGGTGTGATCGGGGAATCACAATCGGGGGGAGACAATGGAGTGGCGCGGTGAAAGTTTCGATTACGATCGGAAGTGGGAGTGCGATTGAGCGCTGCCCGTTGGATCCGGGGACCAGATCAATGACCCACATTCAATCAGAGGGAGATGGAGAGGGGTGGCGGGGCGCACAGCGATTAGCGCCGGACCATCGGATCTGAGTGACAGATCAACAGCGGAGATTAAATCAGCGGATCGCAATCGCAAAGGGCAGAGGGTGGTGCGTTTTAAACTTGCGATTGCGATTGGGGCGATTGAGCGCTGGTCGTTGGATCCAACAGTGAATCAGCGGTGGAGATGAGCATCGGGAAATCACAATCGCAGTGAAGCAAAGGGGTAACACAATGAAAGTTATGATTGTGATTTGGAGCAGGAGTGCGATGGGGCGAATGTCGTCCGATCTGGAGGCAGATCGACTGTTCTGAAGAAATCAGAGGGGTGAAATGGGAGGGGCGATGGGCGTGCTGCGAGATAAGCACTGGCCGTTGGATCTACACGGATCAACAGTGGAGATCACGGCACGGGGCTTCAGACCAAACTTAAATCGCATCGGGATTTCCTGGTTTAACACAGAAATGCGCCCGCATGAACGTTGCGATTGCGATTAGCGCCCAGGGCTTAAGCGCTTGGTCCTGGGTGCGGGCATATGGGGAAGTGGTTTAAAGGGGCTGGAGGAAAAGGGGCTAAGCCCTAATATAAATTGAAAAGTGGGTTTTTTCCCCATCTTTATGCATTTTGAGGCTGGGGAAGGGTAACGGTAGGGGGAAAAAGGGGAAATCGGGCCGAACAAGGGGAACTTGTAGGATGTAAAGGGAATTCAGGATGTTTTAAGGGGGTTAATGGGGGAGAAAAACATAGTTTAAAGGGGAATTTAGAGAGGAGAAAAAGGGGATGAAGCAGAGGTTTAGAAGGGATGGTATAAGAGGGAAAAGGAGGCCTTTGAGCATTTCTTCATAAACAGAGAGGCTTTATAATGGGAATCAGCAGAGGGGATTTTATCAAAGGGAAAAAGGCACACGAAGGCTTCAAGGATGATGTGTTTTCAAAGGAAATGCATTCCTTGAAGGCTCAAAAACATTTTAGCCCCCTGTTTGCTTGTCAAAAAATTTATGGGGGGCTAACAAACTCATTTAGTAAATGACTAACCCGGGGTAGATGTTCCTGCATCAGATTCCCAAGGTAAAAATAAAACATGGTCTCCTCACCATCAGTCTTCATAAAATTTTAAGAATCCTCTTGGATCCCAAACTTTCATTTGCAATAAATTAGTTGTTTTTTCATGTTGTCGATGTTCTTTGTTTCTGGCCTTCTAATGTAGTTGTTCGTTCTCCTTGCTGATGTATGCTTATTTGCGTTGTGCTATATGTTTGTTCTCCATAAATTCAATGGGATATCACACATCTATCATTCTTTGTTTCTTCTCCTGGATTTCGTCTTCACTGTTTCCACTTTACTACTGCGTTTTCTTCATTGAAATCTCGTCCTCATTCTATATGTAGTTGTTGTAGTACATCATCAGTTCATTTTATTCACAACTATTCTTTGTATTGTCCAACCAATCCTCTAAAAAATCTATTTATGCAGCAATATCCTCCATATTTATGCCTTTATAGACTTTCATAGGTTCCTCCAATGGTTTTTGAGCTTCCTTAATTTCCATCTTACTTTCGGTTTCTTACGATTCTTCATTACCTGCAAGCACAAAACAAGTATTAGTTTTAAAATAATGATACTTAAAGGTTTCACTTATGGCTTCCTGCATCTCTTCCTTATGTAGCATATAGTCCTTCAAGTTTTCCACTGACTCTTCCTCATCCATATCCATATGTCATCATCATCGTCACCCAAAAATGATCCTTTTTAGGTGCACAAATAATCGTTATTTTTATTATCCACCCATGTCTTTTTGTTTGTAGTATCTCTAGCAACACATCCAATTGTGTATTTAATTCAACAATATCTCTTTATTAATTATTAATGCCAAACACTATGGCATCATCATTGTGACCTTTCTCTCGATCATGCATCTTCATCCTCTGTTGTGAACTTCACCTTGTTCACTGTAACTTGCAACTGAACTATCACTTTACCAAGTTGTCTCCTTGAAACTTAGTAAATGTTTCACTTCAATTGAACCTTCTCCCTGAGCACTCCTTTCTCCTCCTTGCTGCAAACAACAATTGCAGTATTTCTCAAACTGTCTTTACAATGACAAGATTCTTGGGTGTCGGGCTTCGCCGATCATGCACCAACTACATTCAATAAATCAAACCTTTAACTTGACTTAGGACTCTTTGATTTCATACTAGACATCAATTTTTTCATTAAAAAAAATATTGACTTGACCTTTTAAAAACACTCTCACTTGATAAACTCTTCAACTTTGACTTTATATAATTAAAAAAAAAAAAAAAAAAAAAACATTTGAATTTTACCTTAACATTATTTTCTAGACTCTTATTACATAGAGACTTTTACCTCAATTTCCCATAATTTCTATGCGTTCATCTTCGAAAATCTTTGTGAAGTGCTATAACATACCCTTTACTTTATGACTCCATTAAAATATTTTAATGGACTTAATAAAATCACTTTAAAGTGATCCGCCATTAGTTTTTAAAAGATGTAAAAGCATAAAATTATTTTGAAATTCGTACCAGCACATACATGCCATCTTGCTCTCGGCACCAAAAAATAGAAATTACAAATGTTGTTGAGTTTTTAAACGCCTATTACCTTCACAAACATTGAGCGTAGTTTTCGATGTAAAGGGACCATCTCTGATGCTAATCAGAGCTAGTCTCTTAGAAGAAACAAATGCTATCCTCTAAGCAAAGAACGTTTCAAAAATCGTAGAGATGAAATTGATGGAGAATGATGTGTTTCTCGATGGCATGCAGAGCCCAAGCGTTGTCAAAATCGCCACCACCATTTGCATCCAATTCGCACAGATCTAATGCATGGATCTCCACCGAATTTGTGGTGTGTTGAAGTGATTTAATCTATGCATAAAAAAAAAAAACAAAAAATCACAGTCAGATATATTCACACTCTCGACCTTTGGAAATCAAAACCATGGCTGCCTCAAATACAACGAGAATGCCATAGAACACCATGAAGAAGTAGCATTTCCATTCAACCACTTTAATCTCATCAAATTCCCAAGCCTCTGTAAATGGATATGTCTACGTGTAGCAGTTTCTTATAGAACTGAGGTCGAACAAAACTATTAAAAGGAATTAATATTTTATACAGTTCTGTTGAGATTTTTCTTTTAATTATTTTTGGAGAAAATCTCATGTAGGTGACAACAACAGGATTTGTTGCTAAATTGACTCCATCTATTTCTGATGAGGAGTTAATGCATCCTATATTTGTTGTGAGTGAATTTATGATTCTATTTCTATTCACAGCTATAAAAATGTAAGCCCGTAGAGGCAAGTGAGCTTGATGAGGAAAGTGTAGTGAGTGGAAGAGATGAGCAGAAGAGAAACTCTGCTATTGTATTTCTCCAGTTGTTGAATGAAATTGTCGATGCCCTATTAGGTGGACATAGCCCAGATTGGTTGGGTGAACCACGTTAAAATCTTTGTTTTTTCATGGTTTAATGCTGTGTGTGTGTCTTATTTGTTTTATATTTTCGTTGTAATTACTCTAACACTTGGTATCAGAGATGGTCGATTTTAATATGCTGTCGTCGAAAGCTCTGCTGATTGCCATGGAGCTTGCGTGAATGCCCAATCGAGTTGTGCGTATATTAGTGAAAGCAATGACTACTGTTGTTTTTTGTAAGTCCGCTGAAGAGTAAAGAAGATCACATGTATCACTTTATGATCGATTTGTTCTGTTTTGCTGTGCATACCCCTAACTGTGCGTAAACTGAAGGAAACATTACGCTAAAGCCAGGTGTAAACCATGAGCTGGAGGGCGTATTCCATGGATAGTCATCGTAAACTGGATTGTTGAATGACTGTGGAGCTGTAGGTTGGGGCAGCGCCATGGAGATTGAAAAACTATGGAAGACCGTGAGTCAGATCTGCAACTGTGTAATTGATGTGCGTTGATTGCTGGACCATGCACCGTGAGCTGTGTTTTTTAAATCGATTTGAAAGCCAGAGACAGGAATATACCAGATCTGCGTGCTTCTGAGTGGCCGTGAGGCCGGGATCGGAGCTCTTTGAGCTAAATGCGACAACACAAGGTGAACACACAGCCATTAACCGTGGACTGAGCCTAGTTCAATGTTGAACGGTGAACTGCTGAGCATAGTTTGAAAAAACCGTGAGTCGTTTTCCATTTGAAAGTTTTTATTAAAATCGTTTTTTATATTGAAGTATAATGGTATACAAGTGCCATTTAAAATTGATTCTATTGGAATGTTTTAAAAATAAAAAAACAATCAATTTGAAGTTTGTAAAATCGATTTGTATTGGTTTTGCATTTAGTTGCGATTTAAATTGGTTTTATTGATATGCCATGGTATTTTAATAAATCGATTTTATTATGAAGTCGTTCTACAGAGGTAGCACTTCATAGTTTAACTTTCATACCATTTGCATATGGTATATATTATCGATTTATTGAATGTAATATTGATTTAAATGTTCACCATATCAAGTTATTGTAACATGCCTATATATATTGAGGAAAAGCCATTGTATAGGTGAAGGGCATTTTTTTAAAGGCAAGGGCTTTTTTAATCAAAACTAATTCCTTTTGAAATTGGAGATTTTTTGTGACACGAGTTACTAAACATGGCAAAAACACAAAGTGCTCGGTTTGAGATCGAGAAGTTTAATTGTAAAAACAACTTCGAGATCTAGAAAGTGAAGATGTATGATCTACTTGTGCAACAAGGCATGGCGAAGGTGCTGTTGGGAAAAGCTAAATAGCCTTACACCATGACAGATGATGAATGGAGTGATTTGGATGAAAGAGCACTGAGCGGCGTTCGACTGTGTTTGGCAGATGATGTTTTTTTTAACATCGTGTCAGAGAAAACTATTGTTAGTTTGTGGACAAAGCTTGAAAAGCTGTACATGACAAAATCCTTAACCAATAGGATTCTTCTGAAGAGAAAGTTGTATAGATTGCGCATGAAGGAAGGTACGACGATAACTGATCATCTGAATACCTTTAATACTCTCCTGGTGCAATTAGAAAGTATAGAAGTAAAATTTGAATCAGAAGATAAAGTTGTAACTTTATTATGCTCGTTGCCCAAGTCATGGGATCATTTTGTTACTTCTATAAGTCTTAGTTCATCAGAAACCCTTGAATTTTATGATGTTGTTGGAGCTATGATGTCTGAAGAAACAAGGAAAAGGTCAAATTCAGAAACCTCTACATCAGAAGCAATGATGGTCAGAGGTCATTCTAAAGAAAGACGCTTCAGTAAGCGTAACAAATTGCGTTCAAAATCGAAAGGGAAGAAGAGTAAGGTAAAGTGCTGGTTTTGTGGAAAATCAGAACATTTGAAGAAGGAATATTGGAAGCGACAACAAACATCCAAAGGAGACTCTTCGATAGAAAAGAAAGAAGCAAACACGACATATACAAGTTCGGCATCCATTTCAGGTATGAGTGATGAAGTGTTATCAGTTAGTTTGTCTAATCATGATCAACATTTGTTGTTAGATTCTAGTGCGTCAAATCACATGTGCATTCATAGAGAGTGGTTTAAAACTTATAAATCAATCAATGATGGAGTTTTTTACATGGGAAATGATGTCTCATGTAATATTGTGGGAGTTAGAAGCATCCAGATTAAAATGTTTGATGGGACAAATAAAATTCTCACTGATGTAAGACATGTACCTGAACTAAGAAAAAACCTCATTTCACTAGGAGTACTAGACACTAATGGATATAAAACCTTTATTCAAGGTGGAGTAATGAAAGTTTATAAAGGAATTTTACTAGTAATGAAAGCAAAGAAGGTTGGAAATATTTTTCAATTACTAGGAAGAACAGAGTCAGATCATGCTTCTACAGTATCTGAAAACGACAGTAATTCTATTCTTTTATGGCATCAAAGGTTGGGCCATATGAGAGAAAGAGGATTAAAATTTTTATCTGATCGTAAGTTACTTCCTAGTTTAAAATCTTCTAAGTTAGATTTCTGCAAACATTGTCTGTTTGGGAAACAAAGCAAGCAGAAGTTTAAAACTGGAAAACATACTGGTAAGGGAATCCTTGATTATATCCATTCTAATGTTTGGGTTCCATCTCCTACAACCTCATATGGAGGATCGTCATATTTTGTATATTTTATTGATGATTTCTCTATAAAAGTGTGGGTCTACATGTTAAAGAAGAAGTCTAATGTATTCACAATTTTCAAATAGTTTAGAGCATTAGTTGAAAACATCACTGGAAGAACCATTAAATGTTTAAGAACTGAAAATGGTGGTGAGTTTACTTCAAATGAATTTGATAATTATTGCAAGGACACTAGGATTGAAAGACATAAAACCACTGTATATACTCCTCAGCAAAACGGAGTTGTTGAACGCATGAACAAGATTCTCTTAGAGAGAGCAAGAAGTATGCTTCATAATTCCAATTTGCAGAAGGAATTGTGGACAGAAGCGGTTTCTACAGCTTGTTACTTGGTAAATCGATCACCATCAACTGCGATAGGATGAAAAATTCCTCAAGAGGTATGGAAAGGTTATCCATGTGATTATTCTAAACTGAAATTTTTTGGTTGTGATGCATATGCTCTAGTTCTAAAACATCAGCGTTATAAATTAGATCCTAAATAAAAAAGATATATCTTTGTTGGATATGGTGATGGGACTAAGGGATACAGGTTGTGGGATCCTACTACTCCAATATCATCATTAACAGAGATGTTAAATTTAATGAATCTTCACTTCAAAATCCAAATGTAGATGATAAATTGAAACAGGATAATGTACCTAAGCTTCAACACATTCAGTTTGAAACCAGTTCAAATACTAATGATAGTCCATATGAACAAGTTTCAGATTCATATCATGAACAATTTTCATATGCAGATCATGAACGTGTTTCAGATGTTGATCATGAAGAAGTTCCTACAGATAATAATCAGCAAATTGTGGAAGTACTAGAAACATCTTTAAGGAGGTCTACGAGAATCAGACGTCTTCCTAAAAGGTATGATGATTATGTTACTTCAGTTTCTTTAACTACTAACGATGATGAACCTTTGTGCTATCAGGAAGCTATAGAAGGTTCTAACAGTGGTAAGTGGAAAGAGGCTATGAAGGACGAGATGAAGGCATTAGCCAAAAATGCCACATGGGATCTGGTAGAACTTCCTAAAGACAGGAAAACTGTGGGATGTAAGTGGGTTTACAAATTGAAAAGGGGTGTTGATGATATAGAGGACATGTAAAAAGCGAGGCTGGTCGCAAAAGGTTTTTCTCAGAAAGTAGGAATTGACTTTCATGAGATATTTTCACCAGTTGTAAAAATTGTTTCAATTCGGATTGTGTTAGCATTAGTTTCTTTACTTGATTTAGAATTACAACAACTAGATGTTAAAACTGCATTTTTACATGGAGATTTAGATGAGGAGATTTACATGGAACAACTGGAAGGGTTTGTTCAAAATCGCAACAAGAAATTTGTCTGCAGGCTCAAGAAATCATTGTATGGTCTGAAGAAGTCACCTCGACAATGGTACAAGAAATTTGATTCTTTCATGATGAGTCAAAATTATATAAGAAGTGAATATGATCATTGTGTTTACTTTAAGAAATTAAGTAATGGCAGGTTCATTATCTTAGTGTTGTATGTTGACGATATGCTTTTAGCAAGCAAAAGCATAACAGAGATCAACAGGTTAAAGGCTCAGATGGCTAGGACGTTTGATATGAAAGATCTAGGAGTAGCAAGACAGATTTTGGGCATGGAGATTTTCAGAGATAGGAGCAATGGTAAGCTGTGGCTATCACAAAAGAAGTGTATTGAGAAAATACTCTTCAGGTTTGGTACGAACAATGTGAAGCCTGTTTCAGTCCATTTTGCGTCCCATTTTAAGCTTTCTTCAAGTTTATGTCCTAACACTAATGAAGAAAAGGAATATATGTCTCGAATTCCATATGCCAATGTAGTAGGTTTTTTGATGTATGCGATGGTTTGTACTCGACCAGATATTTCACATGCAGTTGGGGATGTCATCAGGTATATGGAAAATCCAAGAAAAGAACACTGGTCACCAGTGAAATGGGTGCTTCAGTATCTAAGAGGCACAAGTGATTATTGTATCACTTATAACAGGAGTAGTGAATTTGTTTGTGGATATGTTGATTACGATTTTGCAGGTGATTTGGATAACAAAAGGTCAACTTCAGGGTATGTCTTTACTCTTGTAGGTGGAGCTATTAGCTGGATGTCAAAGCTACAGAACATTGTTGCTTTATTCACTACAGAAGAAGAATACATAGCTGCTTCATATGCTTGCAAAGAAGCAGTTTGGTTGAAAGGTTTGTTTGGTGAGTTTGGTAGGTTACATAACAACATCAAATTATTTTTTGATAGTCAAAGTGCAATTCATTTGGCTAAAAAGCTGGCCTATCATAGTAAATCAAAGCATATACCTATAAAGTACCATTTTGTAAGACAAGTTATCACTAAACAGGGAGTCTCTCTTGAAAAGGTGCATACAAAGGAAAATTGTGTAGACATGTTCACGAAACCAGTTCTGTTAGAGAAGCTACGATGGTGTCTGGCTTCTCTTGGCTTGCAGAAAAAATAAAAATAATAATGGAACAGGGTCTCAAGCTAATTTTTGTCAAGGTGGAGATTGTTGAGATTTTTCTTTTAATTATTTTTGGAGAAAATCTCATGTAGGTGACAACAATAGGATTTGTTGCTAAATTGACTCCATCTATTTTTGATGATGAGTTAATGCATCCTATATTTTTTGTGAGTGAATTTATGATTCTATTTCCATTCACAGCTATAAAATGTAAGCTCGTAGAGGCAAGTGAGCATGATGAGGAATGTGTAGTGAGTGGAAGAGATGAGCAGATGAGAAAATCTGCTATTGTATTTCTCCAGTTGTTGAATGAGATTGCCAATGCCCTGTTAGGTGGATGTAGCCCAGATTGGTTGGGTGAACCACGTTAAAATATTTGTTTTTTCATGGTTGAATGTTGTGTTTGTGTCTTATTTTTTTTATGTTTCCGCTATAATTACTCTAATAGGTCCACCCTCCTATCGATGCTCATCCCGCCTTGGAAGCTCGAATTGCTGAAGAGGCTCTCTTTGGGGACTCTTGGTTACCTAAAGATGGCACTCCTGACTCTATATGCTCTTCAAATTGCAAAACACAGCATAACACGATGGATAGGTTGCGCAAATCCCAGCGGATCAACTCTCCTACTGCCAGATTTCACCAAGACTAAAGAATGTGCTCTGAATATTGATATCTATAGCGCCTAGTCTCCACATAGTAGGACTGAAAATCAAAATAAATGCCACGACAGGTCAAACACAACTCGAATTAAATTTATCACAAAAACATAAATATCAGTTTCTCAGTGAATATAACCATGCAACAGAGCACAAATGAATTAGTATAGATATAAATCATCTATGTGGCATGAATCCTCCTCTTTCGAATCCACTGCAATAATTCTCAATGGATTGCATACCACATAGCCAATCATATCCAACACTTTGCAAGCAGCTTTGTTGAAATAATTTCCAGCATGCTCTGCTCCTTAGTGTTGTCTTCTCTTTTTCATACGATTAAGAAAATTCTGAATAATTCAACACAAGATCTGAATCAATCTTCATCGACATGCAGGATGCCACCCTCAACACTACAAAGAAACTACACATATGCACTCCAAATGCTAAACATTTTACGCTGCTCCAGTCACCAAAAACGCACAATGAGCTCTCCTCCAAATGTAAAGGTTCAACCTCCTCCAATACCACAAACTAGTTCCACACTAAACTTGTTCAGTGTAGATTACTTTAAAATTAATACCATACTCGCTCTTCAACTCTTGAATAAAGATTGAAATCATTATTCTCTGATACCAAATGATGGTGCAGATGACCAGGCTTGCAATTTAATAATGAAACAGACACATAATACTAAAAAAAAATGCACACCCAATTCATGGGATGATTAATCAATAAATAAAATATTTATAGAGAATTTGGCCTCATGCTTGGCCTCTCCTCACACTTTAATGATCTTCTACCTCTACCTCTTACATGCTTCAAGAGCTCACCCATCTTTTATCTCTACCTCTTACATGTCTCAAGATCTCACCTATTTATATAAATGGATTAGAACCCAAGGTAGGTTCTAGATCCCTAAACTAACTCTCAAATATCTATCCTAATCCCTAAAATCTCTCATCTAATCTCTAAAATCTCTCTTTCAATCCCTTATCCTTAACTAACCCATGATATTCTCAAGCTTTCATAATCGTCTCGAATCTTCTCCTATTTACAATAATTCAAATTCTCTCCTACAAACCATAGGAAAATACATAATTAGATCCTAACTTATAAACCAACTCATCCAGTTAATGACTAACCCAAGGTAAATGCTCTTGTATCAAATGTACTCTAGTATCATTGTTATACGATATTTACGATTGCAGACAAAAGTATCTCCCATAAGTTTGGTAGCTAACCTAGAAAAACAGAGAGACAAGGAACCCAATTCTTTCCTTAAAATAAATATATGATGGAATGAAGCCAACTTGGAATCCGTTGCATGCTTCACTCCTTCTTTAGCTTGAATGCTCCAGTTCCAGCTCTTATTTCCAAAATTAGAACCTCCATAATCAGAAAACACAATTCAAGTTACTACGAGATCTATGCAGTATCATCTAAGTAATTTATTCAATAGATCAACATGGAATTGAAATACATGAAATAACAACACCACATATAGGAAAACAAAGAATTATTTGTATTAATGTAAATGGAAGGAGTTACAACCATAAATAGATGTTGATCTTGTATAATATCTCCTCGAGGTTGAATTGTCATTTCCTTATCACAACATGCACCTCCAATCATGCTAAATGCATGAAATGAAGTCTATCGCAATAACATCATAAGGGTAAGATCACTCTCCATAATCCAACCCCTTGCATATGGAAGGTTGTAAATATATAGATGAGTGGGCTAAGTTGGGACTTATTATCCAATTACCAATATAAGGTTTTAGATCCACCTTTGATGGGAGGATGGGATCAAAGGATAAGGGATGGAAATTCCAAACTAGGGTAGGATAGGATCTGAATGTTTTATCTAAGGTAACTGGTTGTAACAAATTTTGGAAGATTCTGGAAGAGGAAGCTTCATAATTTCTCATTTTTTTAAGGAATTTCTAGAACCAATGCGGGTGCAAACAGGAGAAACCTGTAGGTGATCAAAGTAGGCCACAGTTGAGAAACCTGTAAGTGAACACTGTCCAACAAGAGGTCGAGGAGCGTTGGTCCTAAAATTGGCTCAGATGATGTAGTTCTAGGAAAAAACTTTGGAGAATTAAAGAGACATGCTTAGGGCTTTGTGAAATGATGATGGCAAGGGGGAATAGGATTTTGATTGATCCCATTAGGAGGCTTATTGACTTGATGTGACAAAATCGACTATAACATATTGACCCCTAAAGTGAAAATTTAGAAATAATGACTGATGACTGAAGTGCATTACCTTGTGACAAGTCAAGATCAAGAAAAACCGACGAGATTCATCTGTTACAATACATTTATATCATGAAAATTGTTTACTAAGGGAGGCATACCCATACTTAACACATAATATAACATAACAATGATAAAAGACGCATCCACAAATGAAAACTCGTGGACCCATGACTGGATGACTGTTTGTATCATCATGGCCATCATACATTGTGATCTTTGTACAACTCCTTAAATCACGGCCCAGATGGTTAAAACTAGATCTGGATACTTCTATCTTGTTCACATGACCAAACCAACATACCAGTCTAACCACGTGAATCAATGAGGTGAGGTCGAACATGGTAGACATGATCATCTAATTATCGGTCGATAATGTAAGTTGTTAACAGACATAAGATAAAACATCAATGATGTTAATGGCTCTCATGCAAGGTACTACAGTACAATCCATATGGTGTGATTAAATGAGTTAATGTCGAACACCACACAAAGTCTTTTGGTCGAAGGACAATGATGTAAACTTGTTTCCGAGAACGAGGAAACTTGTCATTTTTGTATACAAGCACCAAGGTAACAAATGGTTGTTTCTAAGTCAACTTTATGGATAATGTGTTGATGTCAATAGAAAGAGACCCATTGGAAGAGGGCCTTGATGTATCCCCCATCAACGACAAAAAAAGAGTATCATGATTGAGACAGAATGATGCTAATAAAGAGTTGGATCAAGAAAGGAAAACAAGGGATGAAGGCTTAAGAGAATTTTAATGGATATCAACTTAATGACTTCTCTTGAACACACCGAAGAAACTGAATGGAGTTGGAAGCATTGAACCAAAAACAAAATGGAGGCTCTAAAAAGGTATGATGAACCGAAAAACAAGAATATTACCCAACCCAATAGCCACGAAAATGAATTGGAAGAGTGTCGTGTTCAAGAGCAACTCGCCGCCATCAGCAAATGGAGTACCCTATTTTCATAATTTCCCCAACCATATTGGTGAGTACCTTTTTATTTTTTAACAAGCTTGAGGAGGATAACATATGCTTGATCTGTAAGTTCACCCTTCAGATGAATCCCTCTGAGTATATTTAACGAACCTTGAGAAGGAATGGTTCGACCTTATCATCTTCGAAAATTCCATCGTTGTTTTATGTTTTAACGAGTCCATCAAAGGTAAAACTAGACATCTTTTTCATATTTAGAGAGTTTGAAAAAGAGGCGAAAAAAGAAAAATCTGAGATGTTCCTTTTCGTAAGTAATTCCTCGAGTCTAAAAAGGAAAATAAAAATACTCAAGAGAACCTCTTAGCTTTGTTTGACTAAGGTATTCCTTTTTCGTAAATATTTTATCTCAGTCTCAAAAATAGTTAAAATTATACTGAGTAGACGTCTTTTCATTTACTTTTACGATTTCGAAAAGACAAGTGCTCGGAAATATTTTCGTATATTTGGAGTTTGAAAAGAGCTGAAAGAGGACTCCAAGGAGTTCCTTTTTTGTAGGTTTAAAAATCCTGAAAAAGAGGTAAAAGCATACTCCTTGGTCAAAATAACATGTTTAAAGCATGATAAAAATCCGTTAATAGTTGTTGACCTGCTCAAAATATCACAAAAAGGATTAAATATCCCTGTTTCGTAGTAAAAATGAAGCATATCTAGGTCAAAATGCTAAAAATGAATAAAATAATGCAATAAATAACCATAAATATTCAAAATGACTATTCATTTTCACCATTTCACATGTACCTTCAACATTGAGTATTTTAAGCACTTTTTCCCTCGATCTTCTACATCTGATTGTGGCCAATCCGATGGACCATTTCAAGTACCGTTGTTTCCAGGTAGGAGCTAAAACCATTCTCTTTCTTTTCATGGTCCATTTTTTTTTTATTTTATGAAAATATTTTAGGTTTTGAAGGCCCTAGGGTTCTAAAAACATGCCCTAGGACCAACGCACCCCCACAAAATCGAAATATGTGTTGCACCTAGGTAGAAAATCACTCTTGAGAGAGTTGCAACACTCTGTCATCGACTATTGGGGTGCGATGGGCACAAAATAATAAGTGTATCATAAACTTTCACTAGTACAACATGGCTAATTAGTTACTAAAAATGACTAAATTTTGCATATAAACGATTATTTTTTTGTCGGTGACCAATAGTAGCTAATTTACAATATTTTATAACGTGACCGACTCTTAGTCGCTTTTAGCTTAGTCATTAATTGGTTATCTCAATTTTACTATCTAGTAGTATATCTGGTCATTAATTTATTCATTGATTTGGTCATTGATTTAATCATTGATTTGGTCATTAATTGCCACAATTAATGACCAAATATACAACAAAATATTACTAAATGATCACTCGAGAAAGCCAATTAATGACCAAAGAAATATGACCAAAATGTTGGTCATGTTATAAGATACTGTAAATTAGCTACTAATAGTCATATATATGCCAATTTTAGTCATCGTTTGAAACCAATTAATGACCAAAGAAATATGACTAAATTTTGGTCATGTTATAAGATACTATAAATTAACTACTAATAGTCGTATATATGAAAAATTTAGTCGTAATTTGTAATCACAAATTTATCATTTTCAGTAGTCATTTTTATTTTTTTGTAGTTTCATATTAATTATATAAATGACTAATTTAGTAGTTTATATCATTTCATTTAATTTCATTAATAATCATTATAAATGACTAGTTTAACTGCATATTCATTTTATTTTTGTTCATCATTAATCAATATAAACTACTAATTTAGTAGTTTTAAATTCATTTTGTGTTAATTTTTAATCAACATAAATTAATTTGTATGATTTAAAAAATTTCATACAATGTCAATGTTCATCTAATATGAAAATACAAAGTTGGATATGTTCATTACAATGCTAAACAATATCAAATGCAACTATAAATAATTTCAACCACATAAATTATATTATATGAAATGTTAAAGTATTACAATGAGTTTCCAACTTAATATTAGTTGGACTACAATTTACACATGAAATAATGTTTCATCACTTCAAATTATCATTGTGTTGCCAAGGCATGGCAGGTGAATTCACCAACTCTGAAGACTTGACCATCCATCTCTATATGTGTGTCTTATTGTGGATATTGGCTCTAAGGGTAACACCAGACCAATTTTCCTCAATCACTCTTTGCATTTGTCGCTCCAATATTATTGCTCTCATTTTTTTTCAATTCCTTCTTTTTACAGTCAATACTGAGTTCATTTTCTGAAAACAAAAGAAGATAAAATGCAAATTGTAAGACATGAAAGACAATGAACACTATAATATAAACTAAATTAGTCTATAAATAGTTTATACGACATATACCTCAACATCAGCAATTTCAAAGCCATTTTTCCCCATATAACAAGTAAGAAATTCTAACAAATTTTCGTCAGTGGGATGATAGTGGCCACTATAATGTGGCCAAATGACCTGTATAAACAAATAAAATAAAATTTCACCATATATAGACAAGAACACCTTAGTAACTTAGTATTCAGCTATCAGGGAAAGCTTAGGAACAATAATCCCAGCTAAGTTATATGCTAAAATGCTCAAGTTGTAGATAACTTGTGAAAACAAATAATCTGAGGTGTGATGTTTAATCATTGTCATTTTATTCACAACAAAATTTCATTTTCTAACGCATGAAGTATATAAACAACCATTAGTACAAAATAGCTAATTAATTACTAAAAAAATGACTAAAATTTGCATATAAACGACTATTTTTCGGTCGGTGACCAATAGTAGCTAATTTACAGTATCTTATAACGCAACCAACTTTTAGTCGTTTTTAGCTTAGTCATTAATTGGTTATCTCAATTTTGTTGTCTAGTAGTATATTTGGTCATTAATTTAGTCACTAATTTAGTCATTAATTTAGTCACTGATTTAGTCATTAATTTAGTCATTGATTTGGTCATTGTTTTAATCATTCATTTGGTCATTAATTGTGACAATTAATGACCAAATATACAACAAAATATATTACTATATAATCACCTGAGAAAACCAATTAATGACCAAATAAATATGACCAAAATGTTGGTCGTGTTATAAGATACTGTAAATTAGCTACTAATAGTCGTATATATGTGAAATTTAGTCATTATTTGTAATCACAAATTTATCATCTGCAGTGGTCATTTATCATTTTTTAGTAGTTTCATATTCATTATATAAACGACTAATTTAGTAGTTTAAATTCATTTCATTTACTTTAATTAATAATCATTATAAATGACTAATTTAGTCGTATATTTATTTTATTTGTGTTCATCATTAATCAATATAAACTACTAATTTAGTAGTTTTAAATTGATTTTATGTGTTCATTATAAATCAACATAAATTAATTTGTATGATTTAAAAAATATCATACAATGTACATGTTCATCTAATATGAAAACGTAAAGTTGCATATGTTAATTACAATACTAAACAATATCAAATGCAATTATAAATAATTTCAACCACATAAATTATATTATATGAAATGTTAAAATCTTACAATGAGTTTCCAACTTAATATTGGTTGGACTACAATTTACATATGAAATGATGTTTCATCACTTCAAAACATTATCATTGCGTTGCCAAGGCATTGCACATGAATTCACCAACTCTGAAGACCTGACCATCAATATCTATGTGTGTCTTATGCGGTATATTGGCTCTAAGGGTATCACCAGACCAGTTCTCTTCTCTCTCTTTTTTTACATTTGTCGCTCCAATGTTATTGCTCTCCTCTCTCTTCAATTTCTACTTCTTACCATCAATACTGAGTTCATTTTCTGAAAACAAAATAAAATACAATGCAGAGTGTAAGACATGAACAACAATGAACACTAGAATATGAATTAAATTTGACTATAAATAGTTTATACGACATATACCTCAACATTCGCAATGTCAAAGCCATTTTCCCCCATACAAATAAGAAACTCGAACAAATTTTCTTCAGTTGAGCAATAGTGGCCGCTATAATGTGGCCAGATGACCTGTATAAACAAAGAAAATAAAATGTCACAATATATAGAAAAAAACACCTTAGTAACTTAGAATTCAACCTTGAGGGAAAGCTTAGGAACAATAATGTCAAGTAAGTTATATGCTAAAAAACTCAGTTGTAGACAACTTGTGAAAACAAATAATACGAGGTGTGATGTTTAATCCTTGTCATTTTATTCGCAAAAACATTTCATTTCCTAACACATGAACTTGGTCAAGTATATAAACAACATATTCTCAAATAACAACATGAAAGTAAACTTTTTTTATATTCATGAAAATATTTTACCACAAAATAGCTATAAGGATTCCAATAAATATCGTGTAATACTAATTTCATCTTCAAGCTTTGGTTGTTGTTTAAATGGACATGATACCAAGTATTTTCAATTTCACAATTAAAAAACAAAACAAAATCAAAAGAAACGTCCAAAATAAAATCAAACAATAAAGAGAGGATGTCATGGAATGAAAATTGCAATTATAAAAAAATTGTTTACCTGTCCACCGATGTCGTGTCTAGCATTCGTAAAACATTTGCTTGCCCAAAATAACCCTGAGGTGAAATAATTAAAACATTAAAAGCCATATGAATTCCTACTAGAAACATTTCCAAAGTTGATGGCGCATTTGCCTAAAGGATCTCTAACAACAAATGAATCATATTCAAGACGTGTTATGCATTGTCTCCCCATATTGCAGGTGAATTCACCAACTTTGAAGATTTGACCATCAGTCTTTATGTATGTGTCTTATGCAAGATATTGGCTCGAAGGGTATCACTAGAACCATCTCTTCTCTCACTCTTTTTTCATTTGTCGCTCCAGTGTTATCGTTCTCCTCTTTCTTCAATTCATACTTCTTACCATCAATAATGAGTTCCTTTTCTGAAAACAAAAGAAGATACAATGCAGAGTGTAAGACATGAAAGATGTTGAACAATATAATATAAACTGAAGTAGACTATAAACTATTTATACGACATATACCTCAACATCAACAATGTCAAAGTCAATTTCCCCCATAAAAGCAAGAAACTCGAACAAGTTTTCTTCAGTTGGGCGATAGTGGCCACTATGTAGCTAGATGACCTATATAAACAAAGAAAATAAAACGTCACCATAAAAAAAAACACCTTACTAACTTAGTATTCAACATTCAGGAAAAGCTTAGGCACAGTCATGTGAACTAAGTTACATGCTAAAAAAATCGAGTTGTACATAACTTGTGAAAACAAATAATATGAGATGTGATGTCTAATCATTGTCTTTTTATTCACAATAACATTTCATTCTCTAACGCATACACTTGGCCGAGTATATAAAAAACATGTGTTGAAATAACAACATGAAAGTAATTTTTTCTAATAGTCATGAAAATCTTTTAACACAAAACAATTAAAAAGGTTTCAATCAATATCATGTAATACTAATTTCATCTTTAAGATTTTGTTGTTTAAATGGAAATGATATCAAGTATTTTTGATTTCATAGTTAAAAGACAAAACAAAATCAAAATAAATGTTCAAAATAAAATCAAACAAAAAAGAGAGAATATCATGGAATGGACATTGCAATTATAAAAAAATGCCTTTCCACCGATGTCTTGTCTGGCATTCATAAAAACATTTGCTTGCCCAAAATAACCATGAGGTGAAAGAATCACAACATAAAAAAGCATGGAAACCCCTCCTAGAAACATTTCCAAAGTCAATGGCTTAGGTACTTAAAGGATCTCCAACATCGTACGAATCATATCCAAGACATGATTTGCATTGTCTCCCCATCCTTTTTCCAATCACATTTCTTGTAACCTGCCCACAATAGAGTCAAGTAACAAATAGATTTTTTGAAATATTTACACAAGGAGCAAGATGTGCAGGTAGAGTTTCTAAAATATGAAGCAAGGTGCAAGTCTTCAGCGAATTTGACAAATAATTATAAGATTAAAACATCTATATGGTGGATGAAAAGAAATTGGAGGTAAAGAACGTGTTGATGAAAAGTAGTTGGAGGTAAAGAGCACATCAAATACAGAGGGCCATTTCTCCATTACGAAAATATGATAGAATAATACTATGTCATGTTGATCTTATTGTTGATTTATTTAAAAAGGTGATAAACATATTCTAATGTTTAAGTTTGAGATTTGCAAATATTTCCTTTCCACACTGAATTACTATGACTTTCCATGATATGAAATCAAGTATAACACCTTCACTATTTCTCAAAGCCACGAAATATAAAATGAGAATAAGTACAAAAGCAACAAACATACACCAAATAGGCAGTGCCCAATTATAAATTGAAAGTAATATATTGACTCATAACTTGAAACTTATGCTGACAATTTCAACCATGCAGATTACTTTTTCAATAATATGTGGCTTATGTAGAATATAAGTAATAAATATATGTTGAGATATATTCTAAGTAAATATTGTTAGACCATTAAAAAAAAATCTTGTTTCCAAAACAAAGTACCGAGAATATTGTAAGCATTTGCCAATTTGTTTAGAGTGGCCTTTCTTATTTAACCATCATGTTATGTTGTCAGAGTAGCAACACTGTTAATTTTGATCAACTAGGTCCAAACTCTAGGTTGCACTGCTCATATGATGATGATTATATTTTTTTTGGATTCCTCTTTCGTAGAGGTGCAAGATTGACCTAAAGATCATATTTTTTGGATGAGAACATATATTTTGATTTTATTTTCCACACATGTGCTACGTCGGCTAGATTTGTAATGTAGGGTCAGAAGTCGAATAGATGTGTCACACACCCTCACTAACTGATATAAATTGGAGAGATATGATGTCCATTTCATCATCATCTCATCACACACATTCCTCATGATCTAATTGGTTCGTATAGCCTAGAAGAGACTTCTCTCTCTCCCACATGTGAATATGGATGCCGGAAATATGGATGATGCCAGAAATCTGGATGTCGGAAATATGGATGCCGGAAATGGATGCCATAAATATGGATGATGCCAAAAATATGGATGCCATAAATGATGCTGGAAATGGATGCCGAAAATATGGATGATGTCGAAAATCTGGATGAGAGATTCTTTTGTTGACTTGCGTTGACTTTTGGAGCTGTCTTTGAGGGGTGTGTGTGACGCTTGGAAGGTTGGTTGATCTGATGTTGAGAAAGACTTTGCTGGATGATGCATCCTGTTGACTGTCGTAACGCACATCACTCTCTATCATTGCTGGACAAGAAGAATTGCAAAATCTAATCTACATTATTTGGCTTGTCTTCTTTTGATCTATTATTATGTTCTATCGGCATTTTACTTTAATGTTTATGTGTTGAATTGGGCCTATAAGAAAGATTAAAGTAAAATTGCATTAAGCATATAGAACATACCATGTTTATATAAAATTAACATGGTATCAGAGCTGAGGTGAAGACAAAGTCCAAGATAGTGTGAAAAGAAATCACCAAAGAAGAATTCTTGTCAAGGACCAATGGTCTGATGATAAGTTGACTGACAAGTCTGCTTATCATGCATGGAAGATGTCCTTGGATTTGGTATTAGAAGATCAAGATTTCATTGACTATGTGCAGGGGAAGATTCATGAGCATCCATCATATTTTATGAGGCTCACAGAAATCAGGAATGATCTCCTTGCCATAGGAGAAGTAGTTGATCGAGAGCTTGTCCTCATTGCTCTTGGAGGACTTCCTCGAGACTGGTATGTATTTCATACTACGATTCTTAATAATAAGATGATTCCTGATTTTGGCGAATTTTTGACTAGATGCACTCAAGAGGAGACAAGAATGATGGAGAGAGATCATCCCTCTAATGGAAATAGAGGTGACCCTACTACCTTCGCCGCTCATGCAAAGAAGAATAACCATAGTGGCTCGAGAAATCAAAACCATGGTAGAGTGGGGCCCAAATGAAGGAAGGGAAGATGTTGCACTTGTAACAAGTCTGGTCACTATGCAAGAGAGTGCCCCAATAGAAGGGATTCTCTCAGAGATGATGACAACGACAACTTCAGGAGGAATGGCAATCAAAGGAACAACAGGTTAAAAGGAAAAAGGAAGGCTCCCTTTAATCGTAGTGGAAATGGGCAACCTTTCAATAGGTCAAGAAATTCCAGGTTCGGTGAGTCTAATGTTGTTGATAATAAGAAAAATGAATATATTCTTGTATCTGCCCTTTTTGTTACATCTCCTCCCGACACCTTGGATGTCTGGTTGATTGATAGTGGTGCTTCAAGGCACCTCACTGGTTATAAAGAAGCCCTCTCTGATTTGATTGAGAAGGATACTAATTAAGAAATTATCCTTGGAGATAATGCCACATATCTCATGAAAGGGATAGGGACTGTGACCCTTCATCTATCTCAAGGTCAGGCGCCTGTTTACAAGATGTGTTGTACGTACCTGATTTGAAGAAGAACCTTATGTCTATTTCGGCAATGGAAGGAAAAGGGTTCAAGGTGGCATTCGTTGATGGAAAGGTACGCATCTGGAAGAGGAACTTCAAAGAAGCTCTTACTATTGGTTTTAGAGTTGATACACTCTACTCTGTTGGAGGAAGTCCATTGGGGGCTATGTGATGTGATACAACTCTTCAAACAGTGTTATGGCATCGAAGGTTTGCACACCTTCATTACAAAGTCCTTCCCGAAGCAAGGAAGGTGGTGATGGGGATGCCCAAATTTAAAGATGATCATGAAGGTATATGTCAGAATTTTTCCGAAGGGAGCATACAAGGGGACCATTCCCCTCAAGTGTCATAAAGACCACTGATATCTTGCAGTTGATACATTCTGATTTATCTCATATGCTGCCCATGACATCCTTGGGAGGATGTTCCTATTACATGACTTTTATAGATGACTTCTCTCGCAAGACCTGGATATATTTCTTGAAGAAGAAGAAGTTACAGGACTATGTTTAGTAGTTACAGGATTGTGTGAAGTGCTAAGTATAATAAGTGTGCTCAACGAAGTAATGCAACACAAGTAAGGGTATCATTAGAGTATGAAAATGGTGGACTGTTCATCAAAAGGAAATAAGACGTGTGTGTATGTTGAAGACCAATGAGCAAGTTAAAGTGAAGGTGCAAGGTGTGCACAGGATATTCTATAACAAGGTGTTGATATTTTAGTAAGGATCACATACAGTCGGAGAAGGGAAATACAGTTAGACCGAGCTCTCTAGTCCCGGTGTAGAAAAGAGCAGGACGGTGCAGGATAGTGCAGAAAAGAAGGACCAGCTTAAAGATTCAATGAAGAAGCAGTGACAAGGTCTTGGAGGCATACAAGGGTCAAGGGTTTGTGTCATGGTCATGGTACTTGTCATCTAAAAGTCTATAATAAGAATTTCTTGTGGGTTTTCCTCTCCAAGAGGGAGAGGTTTTGGCCCTAGCTCAAAGAGCCTAAATTTGTGTCTCTTGTGTTTTGGTAATTGACTTGATGAAAGACATAATAAGATAAGAAGAGAAGACATAAGTAAAAGAAGTAAGCTAACAAGTAATTATCAAGAAGAGAATTTGAATTAAACCTAGCCCTACCTAATTCTCAACAAAGGCACACACAAACATTAAAGACAATCACAAAGAAAATTGTTTTTACCACCTTAGAGGCATCCTTCCAAATTTGCTCCTATACTATCTTATAGAGTGTATTTTTTCCTTTCCAATGAGCCTTTATTTGTCCCGAAACTCCTAGTAGTTTGTGAGACATTGAATTTTTAAGACTAAGAAAATTACACCTAACAGTGAGCCGACCTGCACTTTGGCACACATGTCAGCCTCCTCTTCTAGAAGTACGTTTCCTTTAAAACATGGTAAAATAGTATAAATATTAACCTTCACTCCTTAGTTTTTGACAATAAAATTTAGTAGGAAGCTCACACATCCAGACAAAATAAAAAAATCATAAAGGGAATTTTCTGATTCTAACACTGGGAAAAGAAAATTTAAAGCAAAAGAAACAGATGACATAGCTACCAAATGGCAAAGGTTATTGGAAGTTGGCACTGCAATAGCGGAAGTTAAGGTATGTACTCTGTGTAATGCAGTTTGTAACAGTCAAAATTCTTTTTGACTCGCATCTTTCTAGGAAGAAACATGTTGCTCAGGTGAAAAAAATTAGAGGAAGAGGCTAAGTTTGCGTCGAAAGGTAAAGATCGAGACAATATCTCCATGATTGATGCTGAACATGAAGTTAAGAACTAGGAATAGAGTAGTTTGAGGTCAAAGATGTTTTGTGAGAAAGCACTTTCACATGACCTTGGGCAAGACTAGGAAGCAAAATGGTTACACCTAGAATATATTTAAGCGAGATAAGTTATGAAGCCTCATGGAAATTAATAGTTAAAATGCAATACTTTGGCATCCCAAAGCACTAAAAGTTGGGACATTTATCAAGTTTATTGGGCCACTGCATGTTGCTCAAGTTCTTAATGCAGTGCACCCCTGTTGTATATGCCAGATAATTAAATTTGAAGGCAAGGTCTCATACAATGTGGGATTTTTAATGGATTTCAAAAATTTTGTTTTAATTCAGCTACAAATTTTGGCACTTCAATTTTTAAGATTGGGCCATTACAGTTTTTTTAGTTATTTATATTAGTACTTGTAATATGAATATCAAGCAAGTACAGATACAATAATATTATTACTGATCAAATGTTTTCTAGGAAACAAGAAGCACGTATTAATCGATAGATACAAGTAACCGTGATGTTATACTTAAAAAGCATATACATCATAAAAATTCATGCACAGAGGAACCTATACTCGATGGATGGTCTCATGTCATATATTCATTTGTCTAGTTGTTGAAATTTCTATAAATGTGAATTTATTTACTATTTTTTGTCAAAGTTCAAGAACAAGGGGGCAAAATAGGAAGTCTTTTGGACCACTAGAGAAAACTTGTAAATTTAAGGGATATCACAACGACAGTAGATCCAGGAAGGATATAGATCTCAAATGCATCTAGTCAAACCTGAGGATGAGGTGAAAGAAGTAGAGTATAACTGCAAGAGTGACTTGGAAGTGAGGAATAAAATTTGTTTGGGTCAAAAATCTGTGATGGTTATCTATTCCTTCGGACTTGTGATAAGAATTGTGCTAGAAGACAGAATTTCGGATTGCAAACCAAGCTACAGCACTAGTATTTTTTGTGATGAAATTCTTGATCGAACTGTGGAAGATTATAGTGATTCATGCATAGTGACTATAGCAGTTTCAGACTGTGTATAGACTCTTGGCTCAGATTTCTTTGTTGGACAGTCCAGACTTCGCATGTCTCTAAAGATTTCGGTGGATAAGACAGAAAGATACTCTCTGTATTTTGGACCTGTAACAAAAAGTTCCATACCTTCGGACCTATAAGAGGAAGCTACAAAACCCTTGGATCAGTGGAAACCAGAGCTGTGGACAAAGCTAAAACACTGTTGTGAATTTCAGTCCTCAAACAACTTTGGTCTTGAGGATATTCTATGGAGACTTGAACCTCCAACAAACAAGCTAATTGGCATCTTGGTCCTGTGAGGAGGGCTCATCGTATATATTCCTCAGATCTACAACTTGTATCTCAGATTTGCTCAAGAGTTCAGACTTGTGTGTGGAAAAAAGGCTATTCGGACTTGTGGGAAAAATTTTGAGCTTGGTGAGAAGGTATATCTCAGCATTTAGACTTGAACCTATTCTTGACCTATACATGTGAATCTGGTGCTTGATCAATTCTCTGTTGCGACACATTCTAGGCTAAGAGCTCTAAATTAAGACTGTGTGTACTTAGTCCAAGCCTCTTGCACATAATTTAGATTCCTTTTAAAGATGATCTTGGAAAACAGTTTTTAGAAGGCTTGAAGAAATCTTGTTTTATGTTGAGGACAATGGTTAGTAGCTTTAGAACAGACTGGGCATTATTTGAAGTGAAATAATAACAAGTCTGAAGGGATTGTTTGGTGAATTTCTTTGCAATATTGGAGACATTTTAGGAGCAGGATGTTGAAGAAGAGTTAAGGCCTACGGACTTGGAGCACCTTGAAAAGAAGTAGAAGATATCTTGTTGAAGATCTATTTGGAGCACCTTGATGACATCTTGGAGCATCTTGTGAAGACACTTTGAAACTGAACTTGGAGATATTATTATCATGATGCATCGTTGATGACATCATGAGGTGACTTGGAGAATAAAGCTATTACACGTCTAATTGACACAAATATATAGAAATTATGATGGTATTTAAAGCATCATAGGCTCATAGAATATACCAAACTCGCATTCCCCATATAGGAATAAATCAACAATCTATCATTCCCATACTTGAAGTATCCTTGCAATGACACTAGATTCTTATGTTGGGCTCTTGATAAAACTTCTACTTCAGCCTTAAATTCATGCTCCATCTGACCACATTCTCCTTTCAATATTTTAATGGCATTTTGTGTGCCATATTCCAGAGTGGATCTATATACCAATCCAAAGCCTCCACATCCAATGATGTTTTCCTGCTAAAAATTACCAGTAGCTTTCAAGAGATCAGCGATAGCTAGATCCTTACGACAATGATTCTAGAATAACAGCACCAAGTTATATCACAAGGCGTCATAAAGCCTATGAGGCATGTCAAAATCCATCTCGTCTGAAACTCCCTGCTCTTTTACCTGAATTCTTGATTGATTCCAAAGAACCGCAGCCAGAAGAAAAGCAATCCCAACACCAACACTCATGGTTATGCCAAGAATGGTATTTCTGTCCAGCCTATTGATTCTGTGTGCAGCAATAGGTACCCCCGGTATTGACACAGGTGGACTGCAAGTGGTAGTAAGAGGCTGGCCACAGAGACCAAGGTTTCCTTCAAAACTAGACTTGTTAAAGGTATCAAGTTGATGTCCAGAAGGTATTAACCAATGAAAGTGATTATTAGAGACATTGAACCTTACTAGGAATGTGAGATCCTTCAGGGATGGTGGTATGATTCCAACAAAATTATTGTTTGACAAATCTAAGGTCTCCAAATTTTTCAAGTTAGACAGTGTGTCTGGGATTATCCCCGAGAAATTATTATGACTCAAATCTAGAATATGAAGCATTTTCATCTGGCCAATCTCAGGCTTAGAGTGCCACTGAGATTGTTTCTGGCCAAGTATAGCAAAGGGGGAAGATTAGACAACTAATTTTAATGCAGCCCAAAATAATTTTGATTTTTCTTTACATATAAGGGGGGCTCAAAGGGAGTTTGAGCTGATACAGGGGTATTTGTATTGAATTAAAACTAGGTAACTCCATAAGCTGCTTTGGAATTGGTCCTGACAGAGAATTATTTGACATGTCCAAATAAAAAATATATTGAAGAGTGTTTAAACAAATAGGAATAACTCCGTTGAGATTACTCCAGAAAGATCCAAGACCTGTAAATTTGGACATTTCCGGAGCCAAACTGGAACTTGCCCGGAAAGAGCACAATTTCCAAGATTTAATGTCCAGAGCATGGGAAATCCATGTGTATCAGCTGGAATCATATCCCCATTAAAATTATTTGACAGAACCAATGTGGTAAGGTTATGACAGTATTTTAGAGCTGTTAGGGCACTTGTAATATTGATAAAATTGTTGTTTGAGATGGAGAAAAAAGAGAGAACCTGAAGGGATGCCATACCAGGAGGAATTTCACCACTTAATTTGTTTCTTGCCAGGCTCACAGACTGGATATTTTTGCAAGTCCACAAGCTAGGCGGAATACTGCCAGACAAATTGTTGCTAGCTAAATCTAGCTAAATTAGTTCAGGCAGGCTTGTAAAATTCAGTTCAATAACTCCCGTGAGAGAGTTGTTTTTCAAATTCAAAACTTTCAACTTCTTGAATTGGGACAGACGAGAAGGTACCTAGAGAATGACTTCTATAGTAGGTTTCTGGTGGAGCTGGAATGTTGTTCTCCCTTGTAGATGTCAGTTATCAGCTAGCTTGTTGCCAATTCGGCTGATGCGTTGGCTAGGGTGTTAAATTTAGTATTATTCTCTGTGTAGATGTGAGAGAATGATGTATGCTCAAAGAGTGACATTGTTTTTGAGCCAAGTGGAAGTCAACCTATCGATAATGATGTTGTCTTCCTTATCAAATAAAACACTGCTAAAATACCTGCACCTGATACAATGGGGTTGAATGTCTCAAATGTTAAAAAATGGGTGCATAATGACCCCTTTGTCTGAAATGCCATAGATAAATAAGACAGTGAAATTAAAATAAGGACATATGATGGTGTCATTGGTGCCCATGAAGACAGTTCAGATTGCCAAAATTATGAAAGGGCATATGATCTTTAGGAATCCAAATTTGAGCAGTATTTTGAGTATGAAGACCCACCTTAGGAGCCCTTGGAAACTGGAAATGACTACAAAATTTATCGTCGACTCCATGAGGGTATGTTTGTTTTCCTGGATGCTGGTGGAAGTGATAAACATACCTCCGATACTAACAGACATAGTTATCTGTTGCTGCAAGTTGGACGAAGCAGTCATAAAATGGTAATGTTTAAGACCCATCCTATTTGTTATACTTATGACAAGTTGGATAAATAAGGGTTTGAGAATTTAGTGAAGGAGTTACCCTTCATTATAGTGAATTTTCTGAAGATGCCCATACAGAAATTTTTAAGTTTGGTGAACTTGTAAATCTCAAGTTCTATGGGAATTCTTCAGCTCATCTTTATGGAAATACTCATGTGCACTGTCAGTGTCATGAAGCTACAGGTACAATGAAATTGATCCTATCAACCTTAGATTCTTGCATGATGTCTCAAAGAAAACGTGCATCCAAAATTGCTGAATGGGTTTCTGTGAATTCAGAGTAAGGTTCATCTCTAACAAAAGCTTTGCATTGGTGATATGCCACATAAATCCATTCAAATATTTGAAGTATTGGAAGTAGAATCTTTGATATATAAGTTTGTTTCAAGTACATCTCTCCAATATTGTAGGCCAACATAGTTATCTACAGTAGAGTGCCAGCATAAAGTGTTTGCAAGCATAAGATGCTCTTATATGAGGAAAAAAAAATGAATTTCAGAAGGGAGAGATTGTGCAATAGATATGATCACTATATGTTGAATATCCTTATACTATATTTTGAACCAGCTGAGATATCAACATGCAAATTTTGACATATCTCTGCTCTGAATATTGCTGAGGCACGGAGAAAAGGAACACTGTACAGACAAAAAGAGAGAACCTGAAGGGATGTCATGCCAGGAGGGATTTCACCACTTAATTTGTTTCTTTCCAGGCTCACAGAATGGATATTTTTGCAGGTCCACAAGCTAGGCATAATACTACCAGACAAATTGTTGCTAGCTAAATCCAAATAAATTAGGCCAGACAGGCTTGTAAAATTCAGTTCAATAACTCCCGTGAGAGAGTTGTTTTTCAAATTCAGAACTTTCAACTTCTTTCATTGGGAAAGACGAGAAGGTACCTGAAAGGAGAAATCTCATCACGGGTAACTGGAGATTGACTTCTAGTGTAATTTTCTAGTGGAGCTAGAATGTTGTTCTCCCTTGTACATGTCAATTATCAGCTAGCTTGCTGCTGATTCGGCTGATGCCTTGGCTAGGGTGTTAACTTCAATATTATTCTCTGTGTAGATGTGGGAGAATGATTTATGCTCAAAGAGTGCCATTGTTTTTGAGCCAAGCGGAGATCAACCTATCAATGATGATGTTTTTTGCCTTATCTAAGAAAACACTGCTAAAATACCTGCACCTGATACAATGGGGTTGAATGGTTCAAAAGTTGAAAAATGGGTGCATAAAGAATACAATGAAATTAAAATCAGGACATATGATGGTGTCATTGGTGCCCCTGAAGACAGTTTAGATTGCCAAAATTCCAAAAGGGAATATGATCTTCAGGAATCCAAATTTGAGCAGTATTTTGAGTTTTAAGACCCACCTTAGGAGCCCTTCGAAACTAGAAATGACTACAAAATTGATCGCAGACCTTACATTTATCTGATATCTTTTTCTAAATTCTAGCATACTTCATTTTTACTTGTAACTTATCCAACTTTCCATGCCATTTATTTTTTATAGCCAGTTACTAAGCCTCTTACTACATAAGCTTCATTTAGATCCCCTAATGATGGGTGCAGAAGGTTCAATTGGATCCCCTGATGATGGGCATAGTGTCCACTTGAAATGTTGGGACATTTCTACATTCTAACACAGTTCATATGTAGAAAGTATGGCACAATTATGGCTAGCAATGAAAATATTCATACTAAAATCATACTAATTTTTCACTGGATATGACAACTGATCAGATTTTCATTTTCCTGTTCTACTGTTCTCTAAATGAATTTGATCATTCAACACAAATTTAAAGAAACGCATCAGCCATATATATGCTTGAAACATATGGTAAAAGTAGATAGTGAAAATGGGAGAAATTAAGCTCTAAAATGTCATATGCACATCCTTGAATGTCTCATACCTTCCTTTGTGAGCCTTAATCCTAGTAATCCATAAAGTACATAAAGAAAAATTGAAAAATATGATATAATTTCATCACAACAGTAGCTTGTTAGATAATCCAAATTCTCAAAAGTCACAGGTTAGATTCATCTTATTGCTCAACAAAAGAGATTAACAAATTATTGGGGAAGGTGACTTAGCATCCTTTAAAAACAAAATTCAATAGTAAACATCATTCATGTTGAAATGCTCCATGCAAAAACAATGATTGTAAAAAATATATATCTAAAATAAAAGTTGGCTATTTACTCATCCAACTATATGACTGGCAAACTAAATGTTTCATCTTTTCCCCCTCTTCCAATGTTCATATATATAAAACTACTCAATGTATTTTGCCATTTCCACAACAAAAAGCTAATCAATGCATTACCTTCATTACGAGGATTTTACAACTCAGGTTTACCTAACTATTCATGTTCTTATCGTTTTCTTTCTTGAACTAGTTTCCTAGTTGTTACGGCTTGTTCTCAGATATTAGATCTTTTCTTATTTTATATTTACGACAAATTAGATATTGGATCTATTTCTTGTTGATTTTTTATGTAGCTTGGGAGGTACTCCAAACCCTGGTGATCGAGGGTTGGAGGTCAAAGCGCCACAAATGGGCTTGTGGGCTTGAGATCCAAGCTTGGGGGTTTTTCACCCATCGTGTTTGGGCCAAAACCATGATGAGAAATCGACATGTGATGGATGGGGATGATAGTGCTCGATGATACGATTCCAACTCATCAAGAATCATTTGAATCCGAGTTGTTGTTAGAGAGAAAAGAATTTTTGAAGTTGACTAGGTAATTATTGGTTGCCAAGTCATGTAGGCTTGGTGTAAAAGGGTTCCAACAGATGGGTCTCTTCAAGAAAATTCGTGGAGGCTTAAAAGGCTATAAATAAGAGGTGTGTGATCCTCATTTTAGCATCCATCCTTGTGCAACACAACACAAACCTAAGCGTTGAAGGGCAAATACATATCTCTGATCTGGCCGCAGTGAGAAGAGGTCATACCAGCGTGGGAACAAGTCTGTTTTAGGGCTGCAGGAAGGTGACTGAGTAGCTGGAGAAGGGTCCGAGCTGAGTGCAGGACCGAAGTGTTGTTCTTGAAGGCCAAAGTAAGGGAGGGTTGTTTTGAGGTGAAAGGAAGGTGGGCAGACTCTTAGAAGGGATGTCGCAGCCCTACACAGCCTTGCTGTAGGGTGCCGCAGCTGTTTGAAGGGAGGTCGAAGAGCTGGTGGAGGCTATAACAGCCCAGCATCATCAACGAGGGTCATATCATTTCATATAAGGGTGTTTGTACCTCCTTAAGGCAATTCTGGGCAGAAATTAGAGGACTGTTAGGGACTGGTTTATATGCCCCAACCAGGCCTAGATTGCAGTAGTGGAGCTACAGCAAAACAATCAACAAGGTATGTGTCTTTGATGAAGTGTTTGTAGGTGTTGGATCCTAGATAGGACTAGTTTTGGATCAGTTTGATAAGGAGCCTGTGGAAGTCAAAGAGGAGGGGCAGACCTTGTGGTTAGAGACCCTAGACCAGTGACATTTTCCACAGTGAATGAGAAGCATACTTGCAGCAGAAGATTATTATGCATTGGGTCAGAGTGTTGAAAAAATAGCCAATATTGAAAAAATACAATTTCTTGCCACCATTAAAGGGTTTATGGAAAATATATACTTTATTCACATTGCAATTGAAAAGAACTCTGAGAAATAATTTAGATTTTTTAGAGGTAATATGGCTTTCCATCCATTGAAATAAAACACTCTCAAAATGATTCACTATAGGTTGTTTAACAGATGACACTCACACATCATCTGGAATAATTAACCTAGGCACCTTAAAAGAAAGTATTCTTGCAACTTTTGAGATGGCAGGTTGATAATTAGTGTTGCAATATTATTTCACTAAATCCATTGTTTTGCAACCAGTCAAAAGTTTACTCCCATTAATTTTTTGTTCAACCTATTTTATGCTTTTGAGTCTTAATAGGACTAGAGCCTTCAGTGAGATTTGATGGTTGAGAAGAACAAATCAAAGGAAGAATCTCATTTTCTCCCTCACTTATCAAGATATTTTGAACGTCTAAAAATCAATAATTTGCAACGGTTGTATTCAAATAAGCCACACATTGATTTTGTTGTACTTCCCAATAAGGATATGAAACATTGTCTATAGTTGTGGACAACAAATCACATTGCCCAGGCATGGTGCTAGTGAGCTCCAACACTTAAGTACCATTCCACTTACTATATATGTTTCTGCTTAAAAAAAAATTGAAAGCACAAAGCCTTGATAAGGCAGGGACAATTGAATTTCTAAAGAAATGGCGTAAGAGAGAAGGAGAAAGCAATGGATTCAATGAATCAGGAGAAACACTAGGGGAATAAGGCACAAGAAGAAGATTTATTTCTGCTTCCTTTTGGATTGCATCTAGATCAATTGAAAATTGAAATGGGTGGTTTTGTATCTCTGGCATTTGGTTTTTCCCTTGATTTTGGCATTGATGGGAATCTTACCAAACAATGGAATGCATCTCATTTATGTTAGAGGCAAGTGCATATCTGTGGAACAATCATCCCCAGTTGTAGCTCTAGGTTCTTCTGTTGTTTATGCTTGAGCTGTTGGGTAAAATTACAATTAGTTTGATAACCAATTGGGACTTGGAGGGCAATATGGGTGGTGGTCCATGGAGGTATGCTTGATCAGGGCACTTATTTTATGCTGAAGGATCTAAGGATGTATCTAAATATTTATCATATTGTATGTATTTACCACTTCATAGTTGCATTCACCATAATAGTCTTCATGTTGATAGGTATTCTACTGAAAATACTGATCTTGAACAGTTTTTAAAATTGTCTTTTGTTTCCAATGAGGAGATGATAAAGTGGAAAATTTTGGCACTAAATCTAGAGTTTTATAAGTCAATTATATGTCTCAAATTAGTGATACATTCTCATTTGAAATTGAAACAAAGAATGTTCCCATTGGAGACGGTATTTATAGCTTAGTCGATTTCACCCAATATGGTGAGATAGGGAAAAACGTTGGATGCTAGAAACCCCTTCAGACTAGCCAATCAAGTGAAGTGATTTAGAGGAAGGCTTCTAAAATATGCCAAATTCTTTCCACCCATATATTCTTTACAAAAATATTAGTAAATATCATATTATGTTTCTTATCATCTATGCTAAGATGAACTGCCAAAATAATTACAGGTCCTCTACTTTAGTAAATAAGAATAGAAAGAACTTTTCCGAATCTCTATACCCCTCAGGGTGCCTCAAATGTTTTAGAAACAAGTTTTTGGTGTAACCTGTCAAGAAAATCTCATTAAATCACAACATTTGACCAATCAAAACCTCTTAACTATGGCCAATACTTCCTAAACGTAGTAACTTTAACCAAATGAATGTCTTATTGTATCATGATTCTATCCTCCTCACTCACATAGATGATAGAACACCACTCTTTGGATGAATGCCCTCAAAAGTACAAAGAAATGGTTGAAAGTGCAATTTAGAAAGAAGCTATAAATGCATCATTCATTGCCAATCAAAATCAATTTCCGACCAACACAACACATTCAAAAGAAGAATTCAACTCTTAGAATAAGAATACATAAAGGACTCAAAACCACTATTTTTGTTTTTCTTCAATGAAGCAAAAAGGAGAAGAGAAGAAATTTACTCTGTAATTGAGCTAGAACCTTCAACAGATTTATGATTCAAGAGTAACTTCCATGATCATCATTCAGACAAGTCTCAGCCATAATGTCATTGGGATGAGTTTTCCACTACTGCCTATTATGACCGACTAGGCATCTTCAACAACTTCTTTCCTCCTCATCAAACTCTAGAAGAAGATGAAACCTGCTCCAATGACCATAAATAATGCATGTCGTCAAACGAGTAACTTTGATGCAAAATTAAGTTGGTCTTTACATAGTATCATTTACATTATAAAAGAGTTATTTATTTCTATCTTATTTATGTAGATTCTCATGTTATTTATTCAAAACAACTAACATGTGGTGGTTGATAATATCTTCAGAAAGAGATCCAAAAACTAAACCATTAACACTTCCACAGGGATGTTGGTTTGCAAGGATTCAGAATATTGTCAACCATAGCCCTCAAGGTTGCTGACTGGTATTGTCGTGAAAGAGAAAGGCATTTAAAAATGATATAAGACAAAATAGAAATTTAGCATTTGCAAAGTTGTTGGGACAAACTCATTCCATCAATCCAAGGGGAAACGCACTTCATTGCTACCTCTAAAATCTGTGCTTCAAAATATAGATTCAATTATCAACTACAAACCCCAAAGATACTTGAGGACATCACCCATTGTCACCTTGGTGATCATCCTTCTCACATAAGGCTAGCTCTCCTCCAACATAAGGGAGGAATCCATGATAAGCCTACAGATCTGTCCTTCAAATGCTAAAAAAACATATTTTCAAAATGATATTGTTTTTGTCTTTTAAGATTTAAAATGGAAAGCTAGACAAGGCCTAGTTCCTAGTCCCTAGGCTATAGACTCTAGGCAACAAAAAAAAATTTAAAAGTGTTGAAAAATATGTGAGTCGTGACAAAACAACCACACAGCAAGTGTTATCAGTCAATAATATATCCAATAAATATGTAACAGTGCTATCTCCTAATCGATGGAACATTTGAAGACAATGTTCTTCCCCAACTTGATCTCTTGTAAGTCACATAGCTGAAAATTCCCTTTGAGGTGTGTGATGCATTGAGCTATCTCAAACCAAAGCTAGTGGGAGCCCACTCTGAATGAACCAAGGGGAATACTAAGGTTGTGCATCCAATGTCTAATAGTATAGATAGTCCTAACAATAAGATTCACTTAGCTACATAAAGCACTCAAAATAATAAAATGACTTATTCAAGCAAATACCCTCAAGGAGGGAAATCCAAGTGATTTTGATGTAGTTTGTAGATATCTTCTCTAATCTCTGAGGTTAAGTCACATTTAGATAGTAGGAGCTGACCTAGAGTGTCCAAAGATTACCTAAAAAGGGCAAGTTGATTGATAGAAACAACCACTAACTGAAGCAATTAAGAAGAACCCACAACAATTACACCAAGGAGGGGTCTATTGAAGCAATACCCTGAACTCCACCTAGATGATAGATTGAGGAATTGCATGTTAGTAGCAGATGAGGCATCATAATATAAGGGTTTAGAATCTCTCTATCCTATCCCAATCAACCCAAAGCAAGCCAGGTCCCCAGACCTTGAAGCCATAATGGGTCATGGCTCTAATGATCATGTCCAAAGAAGTGCATCTTGAAAGAGATGTCCTAGAGCACTATCTCTTTAGCCAAGAAAACCATATTCCTTATTAAGTTGGAGCTAGAAAGCATGCCTCAAGCTAAACTAGACCCCTAAGATCTGACCCCCAAGTATGTGTAGGTTGTAGTAATATGAATCCCATCCCCTCCAATGTAAAAATGGTAGTCAAGGAGAGCATGCTGAGACATGTGAAGATCGTAATCTTAGTCTTACTAAGTTCAAATTTCAACTATCAAAGATCACAAGAGTTGGAGAAGGCCTCAATTTGTCTCTACAACCCCTTAGGTGAGGTGCCAAGAGGATCATGTTGTTGAAAACTAAAAGCAAGGAGATCAAGACATTGGGTAGAAAAAAATGAGCACCATCCTATATGTGCTCCTAAGAAAGGAGTCCATCTCATCGATATAGAACCCAAAGAGAATTAGTGAGAGAGGTAATTCCTATTTGACCTCTATAATACTCCTAAGGTAGTCTAAGAAGATGTCGATAGTGCAGAAATGACCAAGCACTAAATAATATAGTCTCATGATAGAAGCCAATGCCGTATCACCTCTAAAACAATGCCTCTCTCATGACAGAGTCAAATGCCTTAAAAAAGTCAACAAATCAACAAAATATTTTCAAATAGAAATGATGGGCCTCTCTAATAATGGCACAAAGAGTGAAATATGTGGTCAGTATTTTGGTCAGTAGATGATGGGCCTCTCTAATTAAGGATTCATCTTGACAATGACAAGAGGAGTGTAAATTTGTAAGCCTATACAGGGAGGTCTATCTCGAATGCAATCATTACAGTCCCATCCTATTTCAATGACACTCGGCATCAAGAAACTAAAACTCCCAAACACATGATCACTAGAGTTCAAATAATTTGGGAAGACAACTAACATGATGGCTATAGGTGCATCTTTTGGAACGTTGTCAGCTACAGAAGTAGAGGTTGAAAAGAGACCTTGAGCATGGCATGCAAATGTAAATAGGACACCACAGAAATTCTGCCTGCAATCATAAACCAAGTCCTGAACTAACTTGGAACTTGCAGGGAGGAAAAGAATACAGAGAACAGCACCTAATTTCAAAGCAGAAGTTTCCCAAGAGAATTAATTGGTGTAAGGTATCTCTCTTGTGTATAATATATATAGGTTTGTGCACTGGAATTAAAAAAGAAAATTAAAGGAGGGGGGGGAGGACAACCTAAATTTGGGCCAAAATCAAATTTTTTTGTTGGAACCAACGTTTATTTAAGGTGATTTGTACACATGTGAAATGAAATTTATGATGGGCTTACGTGTGCGTGTAAATTCTTGTGACCATTGCTAGGAGTAATTTTCTCATCCTATGGGGAATTTCCTATTGAAGAGCCCATTTATTTGCACAACAGACACATGGAAGAAATGGGGTGCTCAACCCAGCTTATGAGGACCCAGTGGACGAGTTTTCCCACCTTTAAAGGAGCCAGATGAGTTCACTTTGAAGCACTCTACACTTGGAGGAATCTTGGAGGCGTAGTTTTCCCTTTGGTCATTCCTCTGCCTTGCTTTGTGAGCCATGTGCCCACTTCATAACAATTTTGTGACCCTTATAATAAATATTTTGAAGGTCTATACACCCTTTGAAGAGACATTTATTGGAGGTACATGAGCCTATATCAGAGAAAAAGGGTTTATTGCCCACTTTGAAAGACATTTGGAGGTGGAACTCCCTTGTTTAGTGGAGGATTTGTTACAGCTGTGGAGAAACTTGAAGGTCCCCCTCTCCCACTTAGTCAATGGCATTGGGAGCCCTTATACCCACCTTGGAGGAGAATTTTTGGGGTTGTCTGCCCACTTTAGAGGCTTTTGGTGGGCAGATTTAAAGACTTCTTAGATAAGCCATGTTGTTGGTGGGCCTTGGGAGGTTGGATGCCATGCGAACAAGCCCTTCATCCCCTTCATTTATGGAGATGGGCACTTTGTGAGGGCTCATTCCCCTTCATCATTGTACATGTGGCATGAATTCCCCTAAATTCATGTAATTTTCGTTAATTAATTATACAAGAGGGCCTTTGCACCTCCTTAAGCTAGAATTGGGGTTTTAGCTTAGTAAAATAATATTTCATTGCGAGGAAAATTGAGAACCTCCTCTATAAATATTGGTGCTTTCCTTTCATTTTATCATGGTTGGATTTGGGGGAGAAATCTCTTAGAAGGTCTAAAATTTTTGTGATTTTTCTCTCTTACAATTTGGCTATGGATGGAAGAGCTGAGTGACTTTTATTTCTTGGGTGCAATTGGAAATTGTGTGGTCTCTTTTCATGGATGTTTATGGTATATCTTGGACGATGCTTGGTGAAGTAAGTTGATTTATTTACTTTTTCCTGGTATATTGGAATGTGTGTGATTAGGAAAGGCAACTAAAACACTATATGCAGCATCTGGCCAGGGTTAAACTCAGAATTTCTCAACAAAGACACAATCACACAAAATACACACTTATTTTTTTTTCAGGAAACCCAACAGGGAAAATCTTCCTCCTTGATGTGGCTATTTTATTGATTGTTCTTAAGCACTTGGATCTATTACAAAGCAATCTATCTCTCTTGAGAAAGTGTTCTTCTTCTCACAAAAATATCAGCTAATATAATTGATCTTGGCCTTCCTTGATCACAACTTGATCTCGGTTCCTGCACACAATTGATCCTCTATTGCCGCCTTGACTTGCTCTGCAAACCCTGCTCTCTTCTCCTTAATATTGCACACTTGTGACTTACTACTGCTTAGGACACAAGCTCTGCACACAATCAATCTCTTATTCCCTAGTGCTCTTGTTCCTCCTATTTCTTAGGACACAATTCCTACACTCTCCACAATCAAGGCACCTCTCACAAACTCGTGAGATGTCTTGTCACACAAAACTTTGTGCATGAAACAATTTTCCTTTTCCTCATGTATTTTTCCTCTCTTTATAAATTCGATCCATGCTAAATAGTAAATTAGGCTATTTCAAATTTAGAACTCGAGTTTTTAATTAACGAGTTAACTGAGAGAGTCACTCTTTCTCCCTCCAATCAACACTGGAGTTCTTAACTCGTTCGTCCTTCAATCAAGACTGAAGCTCGAACATGTTCTAACTGAACTCATAACTGCCACCCAAGCATGTAGTTAAACTGACGAAAACTCCTCTTATAACTGAAGCTCAAACTCCACGCATGCTAAATTGATGATTATTATAGTAAACTAGAAATAAATCATCCTAAATGAAGTCTAACTCATGAGGACAATTCGAGGTCTTCACTAGCTAAGGCACAAGCCAAAATACCTTGCTCGCTACATTTTCAATAGTAAATCATTTATTCAAGTTGTTTAATTGAAAAAATCCTCGGTGCAGCTTACCTATAGCACTCTCTTCTTGAGTTCTTATGTTTGGATGGTGATCTTTTCTCTTATGTTGGATTTCTTTCTCAAGCTAATGTTATGGGTTCATCTGTAGTGTGATCATTTTATTTTTATTTTTAATAAGACTAATTTCTATGATATAGTACAAAAAAGTACTATCATGTTGCCCCTTGGGGGGAAACCAGCTCACAGTGATAGTTCAAAAAATCAGAAATGGAGCTGCCCCAGGGGGGAAACCAACTAATAGAGAGTACCATAAAACATAGGAGGAGCTGCCCCAGATGAGGAAACCAGTTGTTGACAGAGTAGTCATAAAACTAAGATTACTGTGCATAAGAAAAGTAAGCAAAGAAACTGTAGCAAGGCCTGAAAATACTAGAGACAAAGGAGCGATGGCACTACTGAAGCTGGTCCTTTGTGTCTTGTTGTTGCATATGTAGAGGTTCTTCCACAACGTAGCACCCATCGTCAGAGAGAGCTTCCTCCTTCTTGGAGAGAAGAGGAGCCAACTCCAGCATGGAGGTGGAGCGAGCGCCTGTCTTCTGCATTGTCAAGTTGCCTGACGCCTTCAACAGAGCTACTGCCCATGCTATAAGAGGTTTCATCCAGGGTTTTGACAGGTAGGGCCACGATTTTTCTGGGCATTGGGGAAGAAGAGCGAGAGAGTGTGGATTTTCTCGACCTCTTCCTAGAACCAAAGCTGGAATTGTCTTGTTGAATTTTTGGAATTCAAATTGAGAGATGGGCTTAAAAAATTTGGGGGTCAGAAACCTTCGGTGCATCCAAGGCCACTGAGAAAGCCACAATGCGCTTTGCCAAGAGCGGAATTGGAGGGCGAGAGGGACCACCACGACCACCACCACTGCAGAAACGCATACGATGGTGGTGAGGCATGATTTCTATGGAGTGCTAGGGATGAAAGCAAGGGACACAGTGAGCAGAAAGAGACTGATGAGCAGGGGACGGATGCGCAACAATGTGAAACAGATGAGCGGAGGGCTGATGGATGACGGCGTGAGCAGCAGATGCACAGTGGGGACAAGCATAACAGAGAACAAGAACTTGCAAAGCAAGCTTGAGATAGAACCAGATGGAGGTGCGTGAAGAATGCAGGGGGAGATGGCACCATTGCCCATAAAAGGCCAGTGAATGCAGCGAAGCAGTTGAGGCAGAATTGAACTCTCAGTACACCAGAGTGAATTCCTAGAAATGAATGAGGCCGTCAACTAGCTAAGGTTATTTAAGTCTCTCGCGCCTGAAGCAAGTGCCGCCTCGTGGTGAGGCCAGCTACACGACAACGGGGAGGCTATGTGGCCTTCCAGCAAGGCCTGTCTATTCACCTGCATTTGGGGATCTGTAGTGTGATCATTATTAAAGTGTTAATTTTTTTTGTTTGGCTGCATTAGGCTTTGTTGAAGTGTAAACTGTAAATCTTAAAAATCCTTATGATCTTCTTAAGCACTTGTGGTTGTACAGTGAACTTTTCAATCTTGTGTTGAGTTTCTTTTTAAGTTTTTCAAGCTCATGGGATAGGTTCATCTCTAGTGTGATCATTATTAAATTGTTGTCAAGCTTTTTGTTTGGCTAGATTAGGGTTTGTCGAAGCATTCGCCATAGATCTAAAAAGTCTTTGAGATCTCAAAAGCCAGTTATTAAATTGGCCCTATCTCCACACAGAAAATGATAAATAAACCTTAATGCCACAAGTAACCATAGAAGTAGAACCAAAACATCCAAAAACTAGGAAAGAGATTGTTAAATTTTTTTTTTTTTAAATTGCATAATCTTAAAAGTAAAGAGGAAAAGATATAAAAAGACATACCTCCTACCAATACAAAGATATATTTTCCAACAATGTAATTAAATTTCAATGTGTTCTACGCCATTTGTGTGGTAGCAAACCAGCATAAATGTAAAATAATCCAAAATTAAACCATCGAAGGGAACATCAACATGCATCCACAAATCAATTTATGAAAAGAAATTTTCAACAACCAACTAAATTTCATAACCCTGCATAAACAATAGAGGAGAACAGAGTGGATTACCTGTGTCTAGTATGTAAAGGCCGTTGTAATATATCTCTTCAGATTCATCTTGAGCTTTTCGAAAACCTCCAAATATAAATAGACGGTGATCAATGAGTGCAGCGTTGTGCCCCTCACGAGCTACTAGTCCTTCGCCACTTACGTTAGGTTGCACCCATGTATTTACAGTGGTGCCCAATTCTCTGGACTAGTACTCTACTTCCCTTTGCTGTAAATTCTCCTTTTCCTCCGGCGTGATCCAACCTCTTGCTCTTTATTTTGTTATTTTTGGGGTTTTCATCGCTGTTTACCCTAGATAATTGAAGAGGTCGAATGGGGCGGACAACACTATTTTATGAAATGGTTGAATGGGGCGGAGAACACTGTTTTTCTGAAATGAGATTCACTATGGCGCCCTTTTAATTTTCATATATTGAAAGGATATTCATTATGGCGCCCACACATTTGAATATTTATTATTAGTTAAAAATATTTTAAATTAATAACATTCAATAAGGAAAATAGAATCTTATATGGATTGGAAGGCTAATTTTATTTTCAGTTAATTACCAAATTGAATATTTATAATTATTTACATATATTTTATTTTAAATTAATAATATTTAATTGGAAAATAGAATTCTATATAGATTAAATTGAAATAGAATTTTATATTGATTGGCATGTTAAATTTTTTTAGATAGTTAAGAAATTGAATGTTTATAATTATTTATATATATTTTAAATTAATAACACTCAATAGTAAAATATAATTTTATATAGATATGTTTACAATTCTATATAGATTTTTTTTTTAAATAAAAAAAATGAGAAGTGAAGTGGACAAATTATTTACTTGGTGGGTAGTAACTACTAATAAAACTACACATTTATAGTTTTACTTTTACATAAGTGTTAAGGAACACATAAATAATTATGGAAGTAACCTTCCTTAGGTATTCATATCCATTTTTTATGCAAATATTTACTCAAATTATACTAGAAATTAAATTATGGTAAATATGTTATTAACTAGAGTATAAGCTATCTTCAAAGATTTTATTTTTAGATAATTTTCCTACAAATCCTAAGAATAAAAGATCAGTGAAAATATATTTTGAAATCATGCATGAATATTGCAACTATATCCATGAATTATATATATATATATAGAGAGAGAGAGAGAGAGAGAGAGAGAGAGAGAGAGAGAGAGAGAGTATTAATAATAAAAAGTTTCTTATAGTTAAAATATGTGGGTTTGTGAACATGACTAAGTGAACATGGGCTATGAAAATGACTAGGAGTTGGGGTTTGTCCATGCTCCTTTACTCAGTCCGCCTCCGCGACAGGTCCTGTGGGTGTGATACGACTAGGGGTCAGAGCTCACCACTCGACCCCTCCTCCCAATGCACCCATACATGTCGTTCAAATATAAGTGACAGACATTATGGTTGAGAACCACCTATAGGTGAGATAGTAAGGCTTTGGAGTTTGTTATGGCAGGTCGTTGGTTTGAATATTCCTGCGAAGGTCTTTCGACCTTTAACAATTTTTTAGCCAATGTGGAGGCGCCATGTGGTGGCCTCTAGTTGGGCCACGTGGAAGCTTCCCATTGGGCCACCAAAATACACTGCAACCAATAAAATTCGGCCAAATCACGCTTCAGTATCAAAATTGCAATTTTTCGTTTCTAGAGTAACACAATTAACAATTACTAACATAAATGACTAATTCATATACTTGTTGTACTTATTATTTGGTCATATATTTTAGTCCTAGATTAAATTAGTCATTTTAGTTAGTCGTTTTTAGTTTGGTCACTTATTATTTAGTCATATATTTTAGTCCTGGACGAAATTAGTCATTTTAATTAGTCGCTTTTAGTTTGGTCACTTATTATATAGTCATATATCTTATCCCTAAACTAAATTAGTCATTTTTAGTTCGGTCACTTAAAATTTCTCAAATTTAGTAGTAATTCACTTGATATAATTGTGGTGACTAACTTTTTTAGTCACCTAGTCACTAATTTCATCATTTTTTACTAGTGAACATGTCTTCAATTAACAACATGAAAGTAAAATTTTGTGATAGTCATGAAAATATTTTAAGACAAAATTGTTATAAGGATTTTAATAAATATAGTGCAATACTATTTTCATCTTCAAGCTTCAGTTTTTGTTTAAATAGAAATGATACCAAGTATTTTCAATTTTTTAGTTATAAGACAAAACAAAATCAAAAGAAATGTCTAGAATAAAATTAAACAATAAAGAGAGGATATCATGGAATGGAAATTGCAATTTAAAAAAAAAAAATTACATGTCCACAGTGTCGTGTCTGGCATTCCTAAAATGTTTGCTTGCCCAAAATAACCATGAGGTGAAATAATCACAACATTAAAAAGCATAGGAATTCCTACTAGAAACATTTCCAAATCCGATGGCTCAGGTGCCTAAATGATCTCTAACAACAAATGAATCATATCCAAGACATACTATGCATCGTCTCCCCATCCTTTTTCCAATCACATTTCATGTAACCTCCCCACAACAAATTCAAGTAACAATCAAACGAAGACATTGAAATTTGTTTTTATCTTTTATATCTATAGAATTTGAATATGAGTTTTTTCATGAACATATTAATTCATATTTAAATAATTCCTGGCATATGAGAAAGTATCAATCAAGTAGGACATCAGAAAAATTGACCTCAATGAGGTCCTCAAACAATTTCTACAATATCAATATTTTTCTTGTTGTGATATTTTGGCTAGAAAAGTGAACATATCTGCAAAAGAAAAAAGCATATATTACTTATGTTCAAACTTTGTACATGTTGTATTCTTAAGTAGTTTTTTAAGATGTTCCTCCGCCTTTACCAAAGTGAAATGTAGCTTGGTTAAACTATGTATCATTTCATTCAACATCAATTTCTGCAAGATAAATGTCGCACATTATTCTTTCTTATTTCTCAACATGCTACATATGATAAATTGATATTCACATAAAACCAAGAGAAAATCATTTTCTAACCAAAACAAACAAACAAACAATGTCTCTAATAAAACTTCATTATAATATTAGCAAATGAAAAGAGAGTGGACCATTTTTGTTGTTTGACTTTGCCTATTTTTGTTGTCAAAGTGCTTGAGCTTCAGGAACCAACAAATGTGAGGGAAGTTGTAAATGTGCAAATAAATATGTTGACCTAATTTGTAGACTTCTTCAAAATGTTTTGAAAGGTGCCATTTTTGGATGTGGTAAATCTCATAATAAGAAAAGGCCACATTGGATGCAAATATTAAATATAAAAATGTGTGGACATGACATGCATTCTAATAAATAACATTGCAATGACTACCACGGGCCTCCACGAGTTATAGGTCCTCGGTATGTTAGTCTTGATGATGAAAGAGAGATGGAAATTATAAGTATGGATGGTCCTAGTTTGCATGGTGGATATCTTCAAACCAAGGTCATCATCTCAATGAACCTAGGTTTTGACATGGTAAACCTAGATCTAGTCTTCACCCAATTTCATTCCATCATACTTTTTCAAGACTCAATAGGACATAATGGTCCTTAGGCTTATAATAGGATTGTTTTTGAGGTTATAGATAAAGCTTATCCAAAGAAAATGGATTTTTGGGCTCCAAGAGATATGGATAATTTAAATGATAACAATTATATTTTTTTCCCAAGATTCAAATGTAGGGATACATTTTGTGGATTTTACTAATAGATATAATGAGAGAAATAATCCATGAGGAGAATCTATTTGTCATTGTGAGTAGGGAAATACTCGGAGATAATAAGACTATTTAGGTTCAAATAAAAGATGGTGTTGATTATTTTAGCTCCTCAGTTTATGGTAGTTTTTAAGGTAGGAATTTTAGTTATTCAAGGGTGGGGTTCTTCATCTTAATTGCATCTGCCTTGGTCCTAAAGAAAAACATAATCAATAAAGAGTAAATATGTCAAGTTTAGGGAAATTCATATTTGTATAGTTGTCAAGCTCATAGTTATAACTCTGTTGAGACCACCTACACTACAGTAAAAAATAGCAAAGGAGCCATTAGTCATACCTACCCATGGTATCTTGTAGTCATGATAGAAGAATAGGATGAGAAATTTATTAGAATTGCAAAGATATTGAGGAAAGACAATTCTTTATCTAGTTAACCAATTGCACATTGGACCCTATATGGATGAGTAGCCCTAAATCAAAGCTAGTTTTCTCTATCATATGCCTTGCAAAGACAAACTCACTAACATTGCTTATAATTTTTTGGTTTGTTGTTATTAATTCCTTCTTGGGCTACTCCTATTTCGTAATGGATTTGTTTCCCAGGAAGGATGAAAAATTCTTCTAATGACATGGAATCAGCTTAATGGATTTTGACCCTACATGGAAAATTTTCTAATGACATGCAAGGTGCTCATCACGTTTGAAATTTTTTTTGATGCCAAAAAAATCATTTTGTATTTCTGTGGTGATTTAGAAGACATACTACCAGGAAAATTTTCATGTTGTTTAGTTTCCCCCTTTTTAGGGTCCTTTTCTTCTTGAACAAAGTTACCATTTTTCTGAAATGAACCTTCTCTTCTATGCTTCCTTTGACATCTAAACCTAGCAACTCTACAATGAGCTTGTTTCTCAGGATTCTTCACATTGGTTTTTGGACCCTGGCCCACATTGATATCTGTCATCTCACCATGAATGTTTTTTGAGCCCTTTATCGCATAAGGCATGCTCGCTAAAATTTCTTGCTCATGTTCTTTCCCAACAAGATCCAATCCATCTGATAACCTTGCTTTATTTCCATCACTTTCAACTATCCCCATCAAAGTTGCACTTCCAACATCATTCCTATTATCTGTAGTATCCAAGGATACACTTATATTTTCTTGAGATGAATTCATGGTTGAGCTATATAGTGTAGACTGTACACTTACTTCATCCTTAACAAGAAGCTTGATAGAGGTACTGAAATCAAAATCTGGATTTCCCCACTCTTCAACATTCTTATTGGTATCCAAACCACAAGTATTTTCATATTTGTTTTCAATTTTCATGCCTAGACTCCCCCTAGTATAAGATGCATATTTCTCATCTCCACCAAAATTATGAGAAGATTCAGCTTCCCGCACACTTTCTTCTCTATCTTGTGGAAGAAATGTTGCACTATATACATCTGGACAAAACACACAATCTTTTTTATTTTCTGCATTTCTAACTACTATAGCACCTGTATCAGTCATAGCTAATTTTCTATCAACACCTAGGGAGGCATAAGACTGTGAAGTTGGAGATGATTTTCCATCCAAATGGAATGAACCTCCATTAAGTGTACAAATTTTCCTTATAAAGGTTACAAATATTGTTCTTTGAGAAAGAAAACACCCAACATTTTATTTGTGCACAAAATTCATGTCTTCAAAATCAACATTTACATTGTTATTTTAAAACTTGGCACAAGTATATGCCATTGCAATAGAAACATGTTGTCCCCTTGCATGTGTACAGTAATCCTACGTTGAACTTGCAACATGAGTTACAGGTATATCTGTTTGGCCTTTAAAACATAGAGTGCTTTCCATATTCCTTTCCTCAAGTGATGACGACCTTAAATCATTCTCAGTAGACATGCATTCATTGTTCTCATTTCCTGTTGATAAAGGAAACACATCCACAGTTTATTCATTAGCAGTTTCTATATATTTTCCGTAGTTATCTCCATTTTCAGGTATATGTCATTCTTTGCACTTCATAATTACAGATGGAAAACTATGTTTTCCAGTAAGCATGCACTCAGGTGATCTGGAAGTGGGTACATAAGTACATTACAATTCCCTCTTTGAGGTAATCTGGAAGTGGAATATTCTGCAGAAAATTAAATGGTTTGGGTGATTGGCTATGCAAACTTGTGTCCTTACTTGGTAGAATCTTCTTAAGAAGGGATTTTTTGGTCCTAGTGTATGTATATTGTGCAAAAGGGGGGAGGAGGAGGTAAACCACCTTTCAATCACTACAAGAAAAAAGGAAATTGGTGAGGGGCGAAAAAATGTCACCATAAGCTCATTAGTGAGGGTCAAAATAGCATTTGTCACCAAAGGTGGCATCACCGAAAGTATAGGTGTTGTGGTGATATTCAAGGTCTATCACAAATAATGATTTATAATGACGGATAGTGATTGTCACCATTTCATATGAGCAATGGTGATGGTCAATAGCCTCCATCACTAAAAAACAGAAAATCACCAAAGGTAGCATCACAAAAAGTATGTGTTGTGGTGACATTCAAGGTCCATCACGAATATTGATTATAATGAAGGATAGTGACCATCACCATTTCATATGAAAAAAAAATATTTTTTCTTATGGACCTTTCATGGCTGTCACTATTGGTGCATATATATGGTGACGTTCATTGACTGTTACCATTTCATATTTGGTGAGGGTCAAAAAATTTCATGGTAAGCTCATTGGTGACATCAAGGTCAATCATGAATAATGAATATAATTACAAACAATTACCTACACCATTTCATATCAAAAATAACGATTTATGGTAACAGACCTTTCATGGTCGTCACTATTGATGCATATATATGGTGGCGTTCGTTGACTGTCACCATTTCATATTTTTCCGAGGGTCGAAAAATGTCACCATAAACTCATTGGTGATGGTCAAAAGAGCATCTGTCACTAAAAATTGATCGTCTCCATTCCCTATGAATATGAGGGTATGATGGATTCGAACCACCAACCTCTTTCTTGTAAAGCAAGTGCTCTTCCATTGAGCTATCACCCTTTAAATAATTGGACTTTAAACTAGCAATCACCCCTAAAGGTGCAAAGATACACCAAAGGAATACAATATCTAGGAAGATCAAAAGTTTCTAGAAATAACATGTTTAATATACATAATAAAAGACAATAAGAATAAATATGATATTCAATATACATAATAAAAATACAATAACTCAATTGATTAATTTTCTCTATGATACCTATTATTTACCAAAACTATTCATGATTAAATACTTATTATTTACCAAAACTACTAATGCTTAAATATTTTTATAATTTCAAGAAGGAAACTGATTTTCATGTAACAATTTTTGTGTCCTGTCATGTCATGATTTAATACGGAGAATGGTTAAATACACACTGATTGGGATTTAATCCAAGGAGTGTTTAAAAACACGTAAATTTATAAATGAACATTTTCATGTTACAATACGATTTTAAAATGGCCAAAGGCCATAATTAAACTTCTATGAAATAACCATTTATGACAACAGGATAATGAGAATCTCAGGCAGCAACCACTAAAATCATCTTGATTTCCACCTATATTACATTGAAAGCTTCAGTGTTCTAGTTTAAAATTAAATTCTTGTGCCCAAGGAGAGTATAGCAAGAGGAGATCAATAATAAGATGCTAAAATAGATCATGATGACAATGGTATCGATTTGTGCTCTCCTCATGGTGTTTAATAGGGAGAAACTTCTATGTCTTAGCCAGCCCACCACAATTATTAACTTGGAGGGTATATTTATAAAAAACACAACAACACAATGGCCCCTAATTGGGTAGATATATGCACCCTCTAACCATTGGATTGTCGCAGGGAATGATTCCCAAAGAGTTACATAGGCAAGCTTCTATTTTGGCTATTAGTATTAGGTTAGATTCAAAAGGTTATACAAGAACAAACTCTAAAAAAACTTAGAAGCTACAAAGTGGAAGTAAATATGGAGGCCATGTAAAGAAGAAAATTCTAGGCCAAATAAAATTACCACCATGCCTATACAATGCAAATTGTGGGTTCCACATACTAGTGAAGAGACTATTTTTCATCCTTGGCAGTTGCCTTGGCCTTATGCTCGATATTGGATTCTCGCAGCAAATGAGCGACTCTCTTAATTGTTGGCTAGTTGATGGGAAAGGTGCTTATGAAAAGGAGTCCTACTTTCAGAACCATGGTCATTTCCTCCTTGAAGCACTCGACAAACTCAAGATACAAAACTTCAAGAAATCCATTATTTTTCTCTATTTTATTGCACACCCACTTCACAAGATCTTCATCCTCTCCAATTTCTGGATCTATTGGTTGTCTTCCGATCACCAACTCCAAGATCACCACTCCAAAACTATAGATGTCACTTTTTTCAGTCATTTCTCTATAGAAGTTATGTATTCCTGAAATCCTTGCATTGGGGACTTTTTGTGTAGTGCTTCCTTCAAGTTCACTCAAAAAAATAACACTAACAAACTCCACCATGCTGATAATGGTAATCTAGAAATGGAAGGAACACAATTAATGTCAACCACAAATGTTGAATTGTTGAAATGTACAGGATCTAACTAATGAAGTTCCTAACATATATTGACTTCGATGAAGTAGGTTTACATCACTAAGGAAATTAGATAAGAACATAAGATGAGCAATAAATGTTGGAGTGATATTTATAGTGAAATTGGGTATGAACCCGTGTTAAGGTTGGCCACACTATATTGAAATTTGAAGTCCATAATGTTCACAAATTAGCGTATGTAGGCTATAACAACAACCTTGCCACATCCCAACTAATCATTATCTCATGGAAATACTAGAGCAAATGGAAAATATCTAATTTCTAAAATAAACTTGCATGGTTCAGCTTTCCAGTGTTAACAAATATATTGTTTATTCTAATTTCTAAGAGTGCACTTTACCAGTATTAATTCATAACAAGCACTCATCTTTAGATTACTTGTCAATAGAATGTACTTGATTTTTATCACCTTTGGATATCAAAAAAAAATCTTATTATCCCACCCCAATATATACTAAGTGCATAATTTCAAATGCTAGTCCTTGTCTAAACCAAAAGAAACTAGAGGTTGGTATTTGAAATACATTCACTTCTTTGGAAAATCTATAGCTACCAAAGGTCCATGGAATATTATTTCCAAATAGGGACTCTAGAGGCAGGTGATATACCAAAAGAACATTGAACACCTTAACATGGAATAATGAGATAGGAAGGAAAACAACACTATCCAAATTGGGTCTATAGTCTAGAAATCATTGGCACTGGCTTTCACTTTCGTAGGTGTAGGGTTGGTATGGGGAGTTGGAAAAGGGGATTATATCATAATAGGGGCTAATACATAGGTTTAATATGGAGAAGCCTACATATTACCAATGGATTTTATTGCTACTTTGCAACGTCAAGGAATTCATACCCTGGGTTAGGGAGTCGATTCAATATCTGCCTCTATTTTGCAGCAAAGATGGAAGAAAGGAAAGGAGTTTGGTTTGAAAAAGATGGAAATACACCACTAGAAGGTATTTATGGATCAACATAAGAAGATTCATATTAGAATAAGCAAGGAGGATGTTTTTTGGTACTCAAGGAACCATTCCCTGGGGGAATATACTCCTATGTTAGGGTACAAAGAAAAGTTTGTAGATACAAGCTAGGAAGAGGAGGCCTAGAGGTGAAATATTCCATGGAAGTCTTATGCTCCTCTAAATTCAAAAGTTTATATGTCATTATTTCTTTGGAACAAGGCAATAAATTGGAAAATACTTCAAAAATGCATCGATAATGGTCCAAGGTGGTGTAAACTATGTAAGAAGGAAAGAGAACCATTTGATCATTTATTAACAATTCCAAATATGCAGGTAAGGTATGGGAAGATATTAAGTAACTGGAAATTTGTAGGGAAGGGTGAAAAGTGCAGACTATGGAGGAGGCTTTGAAGAACTGGACCCAGAATAAAGAACTTAAAGGTTTTAGAACTCTTCCTATTGTGGTTTCTTAGATCATATCCTTAGCTTGAAACGTTGATATATTTCAGGAGAGATACATTCCTCCATTTCAATGTGCATATATTATCAGGTCAGTTTTTGGAAGCATAAAAAGACATGAAAAGATACAAAAACCCAGGATGCAGAAGAAACCATGAATTTATAAATTGGGGCGACTTGTATGGTGCTAGCCAAGAGAAACATACTCTTTGTATTGCAGGAGGTGCCTTATTTCTAAATGATTCTCTTCTCCTTAATTTCAATGCAAACTTGGGTACAGTACTAATAACTATGTTGATTTGATGGATCTAATGATCTTAATGAAACTTGCAGCATACATGGAGGTGACAAAATTGTTGATTTTTGGTGACTATAATGTGGTTACACACTAGATGAAGGTTTTCTAAAAAATTGGGAATATCAATTTGCACCTTATGCTAGCTCAGATGAAAAAAATGGAGACATTCTTCTTCGACATATCCTATCTTTATGCTTCTAGAGAACCTAACACAAGAGCATATGATTTATCAAAATGACTACTTCTTGGAGTGGAGGTCAAAGAAGGAATCAACCAGCTAGAAAGCTTGAAGATAACAGTTGGAGTTTGAAGTTGTCTACTAAGTGTTGAGTAGTAGGGTGTTCAAATTATGTTTTACTAATTTTTATAAATGTTGAAATTCAAATAGTTTTTTTATGAAAGACTTATGTATATGGACTGTAATGTATTTTTGAGAACAGGAGAAATCATGTATATTGCTTTTGTTTTGAATTTTTGTTTTTGTTGTGAGACTAAATTAAGGGAAGTATGAGTATAATTTTCAAAAAGTGCTAGTAAGCCTCTGGGTTTTATGAAGATGGTTATAATAATGTGAAAAAAGATATAATAAATAAGGACATTGTGTGGATGAGAGAGTGTGAAAATAAGAACACAGATAGATATACACACCAAGGTATTGTTAGGGGTGTCATAGTACCATCCTTTAGCAAATGTTGGGAATATACCCTCGGTCTATCTTCTTAAACCCAAAATATCTATCTAAAAAATACAAAAACAAATCGTAAGCGAGAAATTCATTTTCATTTCAAAATTCATCATTTCATTAGAAAAAAATTTCATACTGATTTCAATAAGTACTACATGTCTAGGGGTCCCATTAATGTTACATGTTTGTATGTAAAGTTGCGCTGCAAAAAATTAGATCTACCTTTTAAAAAAGGGGTTTTATCTCAATTAGAATGAAGAATTAGGTGGATCATCAATTGCTTCACTTACTCATATGCTTATCCAACACCATGAGCAGCAAAGCCAAGAGCAGTGAGTTGTTCTACCTAGAGTCGGTCCATTACTGATACCGAGACCAAGCATCACGAATAACATGGCTAGTTGATCTCGCCACCTTTGTTAGTGAGTTAAAGATTCTCAGTATTTAGATAGAGACTCATATACAATAGTTCTATTTCCATATCGAGATTAAATGCTCCAGTAGTAGTTAGTTTCCCAATGCCTATGGATCCATGACCAACATCCCCATCTGTTAGATACCCACCAATAGTAGTAGATCCAGTTGGTTCTATCATTGATGGAATTGTATGCGAAACCTATATTGTTGATTTTCTATTAGTGGCTCAATAGATTGAGATTATTGAGTGATTCAATAGAAGGATCAACACCGCTTAATAACCCTCCCACCCACGAGGATTGGAGTAGCAGTAATCGATTGCACAGTTGATTCAGTCGGCTAAGTACTAGCAACCCCACTAGTAGCACCCCACTATTAGTGGTTGTTCTAGATCATGACCCAGACCCAAGGCCAACTAAGGCCGTGGGAAAAGTGTAGCTAGAGCAGTGGATCCATTCGAAGGACCAGCAAGTGTAGCAACACCAATTGTGGGAAAGGCATAGAAATAAGTTTTGAAATATCTAGGTCGTCAAAGAACCAACATAACCTATTGATTCATATGTTGAAATAGACATTATATCGAGCAAGGTAGTTGATTCAGTTGTTTCAGCGATTGATGATGCTTTTAACCAATTCACTAGGTGCTCCGCAAATATTGTTTCTTGATCCAAAAAAACTCAAAACTACCCCTTAATTGATTCCTCCTGTGTTTCAACCTTTACCTCTGCGCCACCCAATCTTCCTCTTTGGATCAAAGTATCAACAAATAGATCCAATTTTTTCGTGCAAGAACACAAGGCGAGACATTGTTCGTTAAGGTTCCACCATCTGCTGACTCACTCAATACAAGTTAGAAATTGAAGTGTGAGATCTTAGTCCTCGATGTGGAGCTTGAGTAATTATGGGTACTTGGTATAATGTGCGTATCTGCATGCACTAATCGCTCCCCGGGTGGGTGAATATAGTTTTTTGCACTGTGGTCTGAGAAGAAAGAATGAGCATTTTTCCAACCAACTATAATTGGAGGGGGGGAGTTTAAGGTTTAGGTAGTGTTCCTCCAATGAGAACAGAACTAAGTACTCCATGAAGAGCTCTAATATGATAAGGTTTTCCCTCTGGGGGGTTAGGTCATTCCCTAAAAAGTAGTATTGTAACATCCTATCCTTTTGAGAGACTCACTGCAGAGGGCCACCTACCACCTAGAGAAGTACCTGATCATGAAAAAACAATGAGATATTAATTAAAACATGAATAGTGTGTATCGGCATCTGTATATTTTAAGATTGAAAAAAAATCTTATAAATTGAATGATAAAAATACGTTTAACTCATCCTCCACTTTACGCTCTGCCGATATTTCAAACCAATACCCTTCAAAATCCTTTTTTTTCAAAGGGAGCTAATAAGACTGATTAATTTTCCTCCATATGTATAAATTAACATTAGAGACTGCACTGCAAACTGAAATAAATATATATTAAATGTAGAGCACTCAATAGCAACGATAAACATAAATATTTCATTTTAATATAACTAGCTACGAGAACCTACTAAAATTACCAAATCCATAAACTAATTAACCGTACCTCTTAATGGATTGTAATTGCAACGTACTATAGCTAAGAGAACACAACCATGGACTAACATAGAATACTTGGAAAGGTTAGTTGGTTTTCCCAATCTTTCTTGTCTACATATATCCAAGAACACCCTTCAAAATCAATCTTTGAAAGATTTGATCCTGAAAAAGAAAACCAGATATTAATTAAAATATGGATAGTGTGTATCAGCATTTGTATATTTTGAGATTGAAAAAAAGTTTATAAATTGAATGATAAAAATACGATTAACTCATCCTCTTTTTATTCTCTGCCATCAAACATTAAACTCTCAGCCCATCTTCAGGGTGGGATAATTATTTAAGGGGTTACATGGGTAGCTTCAGTATGTCCTTATATATATATTGCTACCTTGGCATCACTACCATCCCAAAATGATCCCACAGAATCGAATTTGCATCTGCTCTCTCTCTTGACAAAATTAAGGCGTAACGTCTTTCTTCTCTATTTTGAGTGGTTTAGAGAACAAACGCACATTAAATTTTTCCAAGAGATGTTGATATACTCATAGTTGTGGGACCATTTTAGGCAGGTTATACATGGTCAAATTCTGTCAATAATAGGAGAATAAATCATATGTGAAAGTATTCGTAGTTTTGAAAAACTATGCAGCTGGTTCGCTCAAATGCCAACGTTTGAATCCTTCATAATAAAAATTGTTCAAGAATTCCCTCAACATTTACCCTGCCGCTCTAACTTCTTGTACATCTGACAGAAAACTTTAGTGCATTCGGAAAACAACCAACTAAAGGTAGGAAACCAGTATTTTCTTATCTTGAAAAATTTTTCTACTCCACATTATCGCTTCCATCGTGTGCTTCCTTCATATCACCACCGTCCCAAAATGGTCCCATATATATGAGCATATCAAAATCTCTTGGAAAAATTGAATGTGCATATGTTCTGTCTGAACCCCTTGAAATAGAGACGTAATGTCTTAATTTTGTCAAGAGAAAGAGCAGTCTCATGTTCGATTCTGTGAAGAAGGAATGATGTGGTCATAGTAGTGGGATAATTTTGGGATGGTGGTGATGCCAATATAACAAGAGATATATTAAAATCTCAACCCAAGTTCCTTCTCATCATCCGCCTCTAATATGTTACTATCGAATCTTCTTATGCGCTTGGGCCAGCTTATCCCTCAGTCGTATTTTAGGGTTGAACCACTTGAGAGGAAAGGTTCCCAAACTATATTGTTAGGGCGTTGGTTTAATTCATTACTCAGATGCTCCCTTCCATGCACGGGTCAGAGAAAGCACATAACTCTTGCGGGTAAGGCAGAATTCTTATTGCAGTTACTAGCTATTGGAGGGTGGGGGTATAGAAAATAGTGAACAACTCTTCACCGATCTAACGTCTTTCAATGTGACCCAAAAAATAAGATAAGTAAACAAAACCCTCACTACATAAACCATAGAAATGCAATAAGAAGATAATTATACTGGGGAGTCGAGTACTTCAAATTCCAGTATTTACTATTAAAGCACAAGAATTCATGTATTGCATGGATTTCATTGGCATGTATCGAATGCAATGATCACGAGAATTAACAATGTCACTTTTTTTTCAACCACAACATTCAGAATTAAAAATTCTATAGAAAACTTCAAAAATTAGAACCATGCATGGTGCATTATCAGAACATGATGTGATATCAAACACATTGTACAACATCCATTTTCAGGAAAATAATAATAATAATTTAAAAAAAATACCATCTACTATCTACAACTATATTTCTATTCTATGGAAAAGTATGTTTCTCCATTTTAAAAGCAACCAATTTTCAACAAATATCAATCAAAATAGCCATACTTTGCATGCATAGACCCACTTCCTTAAAATTATATACAGTGAAATACCAAAATTAGCAGAAGAACATTGTGTTCTTGACCCATCATGAAGTTTGGGAAAATTAAAGATAAAGATATGAGAAAAGGAACATTGTGTATTTTGTGTGGATCAAATACAAATTATTCGAATCGTATTATAGTAAGGTAGGGTAACATCAATGATTCAAATGGTATTAGGAGGAGATGAAGGATGTTTTTATAAAGACATGAAGGATGTTATAATAAGGAAAAATTTTAAAGAAAAGTCTAATAAGAGAGGATATATAATGATATAGGTACATTTGATATATAATGATATAGATATATATGTAAATAAATTTTACAATAATATTGTGTAAGTAAGATTGGTTTGTTGAGTAGATTGGGTTGTTTACATAATTTCTGAACAACAATTTCTCACTATTGAAATTGTTGAGTCATATAAGTACCATATATATATGTGTGATGTAATTGACTAAGATGATGTGTAATAGAAATAGAAAAAATAATTGTGTTTGTGATGTAATTGATTGATGTTGATGTGTAATAGAAAAATTAATTGTGTTGATATCATAGCTAATAGCTATGGGTTTTCTTCTCACACTAGAGCCCAGGAAATTGTGAGAGGAGTGAATTGTTTGTGGTTGCATAGGTCGACAAAGCAAGATACCACCTATCAAAGACTACATCCATGCTCTGGCCTTGATTCAAATATGCTAGAGGGTTTGGATAGTGGAGAGGCAATGAGAAACTATGGCCGACTGAAACTTGGTGTAGAGAACCCTCAACTATCTGCTCCTCCTCTATAAGTTTGTCCAAACTAGTCTATATTGTCAATTTGTCTCCTGGGGAAATGGGGGGAAATGTGTGAATAACAACTCAAGTTTATTCCACCCTAGCAATAGGAAAAATTTCACATCCATACGACACTTCCACTGTCACGGCCAACAAATTTATTGCATGGGAAATGGTTTTCTCCAATCACTGGCTATCTTTATCTTTAATTTTAATCAACTCCGCCCAGAAGCCCATAATGGCTGCATGGATGGAAATTGAACTGTCCTCGATGCACAATGATTGTTTCCACCACAAAGGAACATTGCTAGACCTCGACCGTTGTTCTCGATAGCCAAGGAATATGCTGGTGTGATGTCTCTTCTGAGCTATTGTGAAGGAAACAAGAGGATTATAGTTTCTGAAGTGGGCCAGTGGTTCTATGAGGGCATCTAATTCTGAGTTGAGAAACATATCGAATTGACTCTCACTGACACCATCTTTGAAGAAGAGTATCCTATCAGGAAGCTTGTTGTTTGCTTTGAAATAATCGTTAAGTAATTCCTTAGACATCTCCTCGAGTTGTTGGATGTGTTCCACCATGTGACTCTGGTAGTTGAATCTCCTATTATAGCAATTTCACCAGGGCCAGTTGATTCTTCCAACCACTGCAGCAATGAAAGGACCCGTACTATCCCCCGATCCAGGATGATTGACATCTACGCCAATGTACATGACATGGTCATTACCAAATCTCGTTAACTAGTGAGAATGGATATGAAGAAGAGAAACATTACTTCCACCTACTTTGGCATTCATCTTCAATGCCAAATTTTCCAAATATTTAGATGCTTGTGATTGGGTCACCCGATCAGCGCATTTATTTACATGCTCAAACAAACAACACTGTGTCACCAATTTGACATATGTTTCAGCAATATGCTTCAGAGTTGTATACCCTTGATGTTTTTCCTCCGTAGTAATGATTAAAATTTGTAATTTCCCTTTGGCTCTTCCCTGCACATCCAGCAAATTTTTTTAAGGCCTTTCATATCATTGAACAGGGACATGGGCTTATAATCCAAAATGAGGGAAGATGGATTCATTTCCACTCAAACGTCTCCACACCTTCTCACTAAGGAAGACGTGAACATATGAATCATGTTGGTCAGAGAAGGAGAAGGCATGTTCCTTCTTCCAAGATCCATTATTGACTCTCTATATATCGAATTCATAGTGGAAAATTTTCACTCTAGGGTTAAAGTTAACACAAAAATTGTTGGCATAAAGTGTGATAGGCCTAATGGCTCTCTTGCCTCAGCCATATGGTCGATTAACGAGAACAAGAGTGGCCTTAGATTCCTATCCACTCTCCAAATTTATTTCTACTTTAATGGATCCGAATTAAACTGAGCTCGAAGGCATATGGACACTGCTAAATCCCTCAGCAGACTCCTACGCATAAACCATTGATGTTGAGCATCTGGCTTCAGCTGCAGGAGGAGGCACTTGTGAAGGGATGGAAGGTACCCTAGAAGGCTCTTGAGTGTTGATATTAATATCCCTCATTTGGGAAACCAAAAAAGTTGAAGGAATATTAGAACCTACCTCTACCTCTTCCCTTGCCCTAGCGTTGACACTGACCTTCATCTCTCTACTTCTACCTCTTCTGCCAAAGTTGCCTCCCTGATCCATAGCCAAAGAAATGAAAACAAACTACCACTATTTGAAATTAAATGAAATTAGTATGAAGTCTTCGCATAATGTTGTAATCCAACCTGCTCTTTAATCTTCCACACTGATATAGAGGGAAAACTCAACATTTAATTTATAATAAATGCAATGAACTAAAACCGAAGCAAAGGGAATGCTCAATATTTCAACTTCCACTGCAAGAAACCTCGAAAATCAAGCATGAAGAAGAGTGGAGTAGTGGTGCTTCCTCTGAATTAACAATAGCATTTATGGTTTCCACTATATGTTTTATCGAGATTTGAAACAAACACCCTTCAAAATTATTATTTTTCAGAGGGAGATAATAAGATTCATTAATTTGCCTCAATATGTATATATTAGCATTACAGACATATAGATTAGCATTATAGACTACAATGAAGATTGAAATAAATATATACAAAATGCAAAGCGATGAATAGCAATGATAGATATCGAGATTTCAGTGTAACATAAGTAGCTACGAGAACTTACTAAAATTACCAAATCCATAAACTATTCATCGTACCTCTTAATGGACTTTAATTGACATGTACTACAATGAAGAAAACACAGCCATAAATTGACATAGAAGACTAGGAAAGGTTTGTGCCTTTGCCCAATCTCTCTTGTCTAGGTATATCTAAGAACACCCTTCAACCTTCAAAATTCTTGAAAAAATTGATCCTATGAAGCAAAGCTCGTCCTCCTCCAATCTATATGATCAGGAGCTCAAGTCCAAGCTATGGAAAAAGCTCAAAATTTAAAGTGTTCAAAATCACTTGCAACCTGAACGATTGGACAGGCCTCGTCGATATGATCTTGTAGTTGCGAACGGAACTCAAATTCGACACTGTATGTGAAAGTTATTCAAGTTTGAAAATTCACAATTTCAGGCAAAAGACCAGTTTAACCAGGTTTGACTTCCAAATTTGAAAAATTAAAAAAGGAATATTCCTAGAATATTCCTCAAAATATTCCCTGAAATATTCCACCTAGTCCAATCCACTAATGACAAGTGGCATACATCTATTTGTGGTTGGTTTGACTTTTCGAAATTTTGACCAATGGTAGGCCGCCACGTGGTAGGCCCGGAGGCCGCCACGTGGCCCAGGAAATGTCGGTTAATTTTTATTTTTTTTGGCTCCGATGGGATTGGAACCCAGAACCTCATGCCAACAAGTGGAGCGCTCTACCGTTGAGCCACGATGGTGTTTCTTAAACCATATGCAAAATACGTTGGTTTTAATGTTTGAATTTAATATGGGCGGAGGTTAAAGGGGCTAGCCCTTACGGCTAGCCCCCATTCACGTGACCACACTTTTTGGACCAGGGGCGCAGCACAATACACACCTTTTCTGCCCGCCAACTATACCATGTGATCGCTCTAAATAATTGTTATGCCACAATTTCAATTAAATTCAGAGTTAGTTTATTGCGAGGTTAGTTAACTACGGTCTTCTCGGCGGTTCCGGCGGGTACTCTGCATGTGACCATAACCCCCCTGACATTAAATATGACTGCCAGTGGTTCTGCTGAATCTAGAGGGCGCACCCAGATTTTTGGCCTTCCACCAAATTTAACTCCAATTAACTCTAGTTTCTCGACATTTGGTGGAGTTTGTTTAGGGGATATTGGGCAAATACTATTTTGGCCATAACTTCTCCATTACTGAACCTTTTTGGATGAATTGTTTTTTTATTTTAGGTATTCAGAGCATTATGAATCCATTGGAATAGGTTTCAGGGCCATTGGAGTTGAGCTTTAGTCCCTTTTGCTTCAGGGAAGCGATGAGATCCATCAAGGCCAAGAGGGAGTTGGAGTTGTTTTGGGCTATGCTTAACCATTTTAGGTGAAAGAAAAGTCAATTTAAACTATTTTCAGAATTATAGAGCCATTGGGATAGGTTCTAGACGTAGTAGAGGGGTTCTACATCCATGTTAGCTTCAAGGAAGATTTTTGAGCCATTAGGTCCATTTGGGAAATTTAGTTGTATAGAGTTGTACCTCTCCGTTTGAGGTGATCCAAAGACCATTTTCAGCTATTTTCCACCTTTTGAACCTATTGGAAGAGGTTTTAGAAATTTTTGAAGACTTTCAGAGGCTGAAAACCTTCAAGAGATTTTTCAGGGCCACTAGGGCCATTTTGGGGTTGGAGCTATTTTGAGTTGTACCTCTCTGTTTGAGGTGAACCAAAGATCATTTTCAGCTAATTTCGACCTTATAAACCTAATGAAAGAGTTTTTAGACCTGTTTGAGGACTTCTACAGCGCAAAAGGCTTCATAGGAGTTCAAAGAGCCGTTAGGGCCTTATTGAAGAAATCACTGTTTATGGTAAATCTTCACTGTTTAGTGAATTTGGAAAGGCATTATTAGCTTTTTCATGTCTTCTGAATCAGTATTTGCATTAATATTTGTCTATTGAGACACTTTTAAACTTATATTATCATTTGAAAACATTTTAATACAAGATGACAAGCTCATTTTGGGAGGCTTGATCCAGCAGACATAGCGCGGGAGGGGTGAACTGCCCACCAAACATTTGTGTCGTGTTATGATGAAGTTATCTTGCTGAAAATTTATGATTTAATATGTTAAGCAACAAATTAAATTAACTTTCCTTCACACATAAACTCTTATACAGTTACCAAAAACACTTTGTTTTATGCAACAAGACATGGAGAATTTTGCACACATTTAATTAATGGAAATGGATACCTTGCACACATTTTCAAGTACTTCCATTTTCATATCATGAATGTTAACTTCTATGATTTCTAAAGATAGAGTCTGTAAAGGGCCAGGTAGCCTCTGGATCTCATCCTTTTATCAAAGGTGACATATCCAGTAAATGCCCCTACAGTCAATCTATGGAACAGATCTAAGAAGTTGCATTTTCAGATCAGATGGTATCAGAGCATAGGATGAGCATTGGTTGAGCTTATGTTGAGCATTTTTATTTTGCAAAAGGTGTTAAAAAAGTGTAAAAGATTGACTGTTTTATTGGTTGCAAAATGGTTGACTGATGAGTTTACTTGAGTTGAAAAGATAGTTGTTGATAGCTAAGTCTTGGAAAGAAAAAAAAGATTTGTAGGCTATTTCCTTATCCCAAAGTACCTCAAGCTTATCTTTGGAAAAAAAACCCACTTGATTAGTGTTTTCTACAAAGCTATTGGAGTTTGTGTTTATGGTTTCTTGAATAAGAAGGGATCTTTAAAGACATTTGGTTAAAATATTGTCATTTGTTTGAGAGCTTTGAGAACTTTTCTTCAGAAGTTCCTTTTGTTAATTTGACCATTTACATAATTTCAACTTCTTCTACAAGTGAAGTTTCCTCCTTCACAAGATTCCTCAATGATGACATGAAGAATGAGTTCATTAAGGTGAAGGACATGGTGCAGATTTTGATTGAGGATCAAAGAGAAAGTGTTAAGCTTCATGCACAATTGTTGGCTATGAAGGATGAGAAGGAATAAATTCTCCAAAGGTTGCATGACATGGAGAAACAAATCCTTCAAGCTCAAGAAGCTTTGTCCAAGAAAATTCTTGAGGAAGAGGTAAATCATTCCAACTTGTCTTCAATTTCCTCTATTGAAAGGTGTGTTGGTTCTTTTGAAAAACATACAAGGGGCATCGGGTCCAAATTAATGTTTAATATGGGCTATCAAGAAGGCAAAGGTTTGGGAAAGCATGCACAAGGCATGGTTGACCCTATTTCAGTTGTGGAGCGACCCAAGAATTTTGGTCTTGGATATGAGCAGTTTAATGGCGAAGACTCCAAATCCTTGAATGCATGTAATGCAAATTTAAAGAGAACATTTATTTCAAGTTCTAAAATGCATATATGTCAAAATTGTTCTAAGGACGATTGCCATTATTTTAGGCCATCATTGCAGCAAGTAGAGGGTAAACATGTCGCTTATGGTGAGCCTTCAAGTTCAAACAGTTTTCAAGACAATAATTGTGATGAAAGTCTGAAAAGGAAAGTTGTCTCCTCTACTAGTTCATTGTCTTTCGAAGACAAAAAGGATGGACATTCCATGCAACAAAAGAGGTATAATTATTCACATGATCAATTTGATTATGTTTCAGCAAAGAATGATAATTTTTCTTGTTCAAATGAAAGAAAGTTTTGTTGCACATTTTGTGGTGGATTTAACCATGTTGCTTCAAGGTACTGGTTGAAAATGAAAGCACACAGGAAGAAAAAGAGTCAAAGAAAACTTTCTCAGAAAGTGCTTAAGAGTTGCACATTTTGTTAAAAGAGGGGACATGATGTCTCTCATTGTTGGACCTTGCATCCAACAAATCGTCCAAAGCACATGCAGCTAGAGGACAAATAGCTTGGCGTAAGTGGATCTATGGAGTCCATTATCGATGTGGAAATGGAAGATTCACATGAAGGTGTATTACAACGGAAAAAGACGCCATGGAGTTGGCTTGGTAGGAAGTGGATTAACTTCTTAAAGTAGTAAGTCATGTTCATTTTGTACATGCAAATTTCAGATTGGTATGCATGTATTTCAGTTGAAAACTTGATGCAAGATTGCATGTAAAAGCAGTTTCAGTTGAAGGAATTTCTTTGTTGTTGCAAAATTTCTCCATGGAGGTGTAAAAGATGAGTATGATACTCACTTGTATTGCAGCATTGTATTTTAGTTCAGCTCTTAGTCACCCGCATGTTTTTGGGATGATGTACTTGTTGGTATTTGAAAAGAAGAGTTGAAGTTGCACATGTACATAGAGGTTGTATGTGTAAATAGCGAACTGTAAATAGTTCATTGTACATGATACATACACATGTGTTTTTCAAGATGTATCTTGTTGTTTGTCGACTTGTGTCGATTCTGTCACACATGTTTATCAACTTGTGTCGATTGTGTTACACATGATTGTCGACTTGTGTCGATTATGGGCACACTTTTTACATTGATGGTTGTGTCATTGTATAGCACATTTCATTGTCAACTTGTTGTTGATGTCATATGTTGCACAAGGTGCCTTTGGTGTCGATTGGTGCAGAGAACGAAGTGTCAGTGCAAAGCAGTGCAAGATTCTATGAGATGGAAGGGCATGCAGGCAAAGAGGGTACAAATTTCAGCAAGGGTCACTGCTAATTTCAGAATGGAGATTTGTATGGCGAGAAAACTTGGTTGGGATTTGGCACAAGTACAAGGCTCATTCAGCAAAAATTCGACGGACAGTTGGCAAGTCAGGAAAATTTTTGGAGGCTGAAGACAAGAGGATGTTGATATTCTCTCATTTTCTATACTATAGTTCAGTTTAAGAATTTCAGTGAGCTTTTTCGGTCCAAAAGCTTCTCATTTGGGAGGTGTGATCAAGAGCTCAAGTCCAAGCTATGGAAAAAGCTCAAAATTGAAAGTCTTCAAAATCACTTTCAACCTAAACAATTGGATAGGCCTCGTTGATACGATCATGTAGCCGCGAATGGCACTCAAATTTGACACTGTATGTGAAAGTTATTCAAGTTTGAAAATTCACAATTTCAGGCAAAAGACTAGTTTGACCAGGTTTGACTTCCAAATTTGAAAAATTAAAAAAGGAATATTCTTGGAATATTCCTCAAAATATTCCCTAGAATATTCCACTTGGTCCAATTTGGTAATGACAAGTGGCATACATCTATTTGTGGTTGGTTTGACTTTTCAAAATTTTGACCAATGGTAGGCCACCACGTGGTAGGCTCGGAGGTTGCCACGTGGCCTAGGAAAGGTCGGTTCAATTTTTTTTTTTGGCTCCAGCAGGATTTGAACCCAGGAACTCATGCCAACAAGTGGAGCGCTCTATTGTTGAGCCACGACGGTGTTTCTTAAACCATATGCAAAATACGTTGGTTTTAATGTTTGAATTTAATATGGGCGGAGGTTAAAGGGGCTAGCCCCCATTGAACGTGACCCCAATTTTTGGACCAGGGGCATGGCACAATACCAACCTTTTATGCCCGCCAAATATACCATGTGACCGCTCTAAATAAATTTTATGCCATGGTTTCAATTAAATTCGGAGTTAGTTTATTGTGAGGTTAGTTAACCGCGATCTTCTCGGCGGTTCTGGCAGGTTCTCCGCATGTGACCATAACCCCTTGACATTAAATATGACTTCTAGTGGTTCCGCCAAATCTGGAGGGCGCGCCCAGATTTGGGGCCTTCCACCAAATTTAACTCCAGCTAACTCTAGTTTCTCCACATTTGGTGGAGTTTGTTTAGGGGATATTGGGCAAATACTGGTTTGGCCATAACTTCTCCATTACTGAACCTTTTGGGATGATTTTTTATTTATTTATGGTATTCATAGAATTATGAATCCATTGGAACAAGTTTCATAGCCATTGGAGTTGATCTTCAGTCCCTTTTTCTTTAGGGAAGCAATGAGAGCCATCAGGGCCAAGAGGGAGTTGGAGCTGTTTTGGGCTATGCTTAACCATTTGAGGTGAAAAAAAAGTCAATTTAGACTATTTTAAGCATTCCAAAGTCATTGGGATAGGTTCCAGAGGTAGTAGAGGGGTTCTATAGTCATTTTAGCTTCAGGGAAGCTTTTTGAGCCATCAAGGCCATTTGGGAAATTTAGTTGTATAGAGTTGTACCTCTCTGTTTGAGGTGATCCAAAGACCATTTTCAGCTATTTTCCACCTTCTGAACCTATTGGAAGAGTTTTAAAAACTATTTGAAGAATTTCAGAGGCTGAAAACCTTTAGGAGAGTTTTCAGGGCCACCAGGGCCATTTTGGGGTTGGAGCTGTTTTGAGTTGTACCTCTCTGTTTGAGGTGAACCAGAAATCATTTTCAGCTAATTTTGACCTTTTGAACTAATGAAAGAGGTTTCAGACCTATTTGAGGACTTCTACAGCCCGAAAAACTTCATAGGAGTTCAAAGAGCCGTCAGGGCCTTATTGAAGAAATCATTGTTTATGGTAATTCTTCACTGTTTAGTGAATTTGGAAAGGCATTCTTACATCTTTCATGTCTTATGAATCAGTATTTACATTCATATTTTTCTCTTGAGACACTTTTAAACTTATATTAGCATTTGAAAGCATTTTAATACAAGAAGACAAGCTCATTTTGGGAGGCTTGATCCAGCAGACGTAGCCCAGGAGGGGTGAACTGCTCACCAAACATATGTGTCATGTTATGCTAAAGTTATCTTGCTGAAAATTTTTAATTTAATATGTTAAACAAAAAATTAAATTAACTTGCCTTCACACATAAACTCTTATACAGTTACCAAAAACACTTTGTTTTATGCAACAAGACATGGAGAATTTTGCACACATTTAATTAATGGAAATGGATACCTTGCACACATTTTCAAGTACTTCCATTTTCAGATCATGAGTGTTAACTTCTACAAGTTCTAAAGACAGAGTCTGTAAAGGGCCAGGTAGCCTCTGGATCTCATCATTTTATCAAAGGTGACATATCCAGTAAATGCCCCTATAGTCAATCTCTGGAATAGATCTAAGAAGTTGCATTTTCAGATCACTATCCCAAAAGAGCTAAAAGATCTGATCCTCTGAGGCAAAGCTGGTCCTCCTCCAACCTGTCCCAAAAGAGATAAACTTCGAAACACCTAAACATAGGGTTTTTTTTTACTCAAAAAGAGTGAAACTTCAAAAGACCTAAACATAGGGTTTTTTTAAACTCCTCCGATAGAGTTAAATATTTGTCAAGTGCCGCCAAAATCTCATTGGGAAAACACTAATTTTTTTTTATTCGTTTTGGGTTGGGTTTAGTTAACTTGGCGAGGATTTAATTTTTTTTTTTTTAAGAATATTTAGATTTTCAATAATTAATTTTTTTATATTAAAAAAATAAAAATATTTAATCAATTAAAAATAATTTTAGCTTTTTTTTTCAAATTAAAAGTATTTTAATATTTATCCAGAAAATTGAAGCGACTTTTTTTTGGAGTATATTGCCAATATTATTTAATGTTCATGTATTTGAAGGATATTTCCAATTGTGTTTAGTGTTCAAGTAATAGAATGAAGAATTATTAACCTCCTAGGAGAACAAGAGGCCATGATTATGTGACATCAATGATGAGAAATGTTATTAGAATATGCCAAAAGAGATCAAATAATATGCAAAAAAATCAAAAAGTTAGGCCTCCTTACTCACCTACAATGCAGTGATGCTCCTATAAAATATAAGAAAGGTATTCACATCTCCACACATACATATAACAAAAGGAGATGAGAAAATTGAAGGAAAATATAAATCTAACTAGGATATAAAAGATGTCTTTAGTATTTGGTAGAAGGATATCAATCTCACACCTCAAAAATATAATTAAAGCATTTGTTTGAGGTGAAAATTTAAGGAGAGGATCAAACAAAGTGTCAAGAAAGTATGATTCTCAACACTTAGATAAGCATGTGAGAGAAACATTTCACAGTAGGCTTGAATATAATCCTTTCATTGCTTGCAGGCTTTGACAATAGAATGCAACTCATTGCTATAGGTTGGACGTCTATGAAAACCATCGACATAGAGTGCTTGGATATAATAGACCATGAAATGTTTATGTCGTGTGGGAAGTACGTCAACAAAATGAACATTTGGTTCATAGGGTTCTTGTTGTGTATTCATTCATCTAAAAAAAGTACTTTTCTGATGGGATAGAAGTGAAAACTGATAGTTGCAAAGGTAGAAATAATGGCGTCAAAGGTAATATTGTTTTCGTAAATAATAGAACCAGAAATAGGCTCATGAATGCCATCAATATCTATTGGAGGTGATACGATGAAAGCAATAATGAATACAAAATTTGCGTTTAATATGATATGGATCATCAATATGTTGAACCATCCAATGTAAAGATGGTTTTTAGTGCACCAATAACCTATTGACATAAAATACCTTATAAATTTGCGCTTTGGGACACCCCTAGGATTCAATAAGTAATCCAAAATGAGAGGAATTGTTGCTAAGGTGATTGGTTCCATATCAACAACCATTATGTTTAGCTCGAACATTTTAATAAATCTATAGTGATATCCTTTTTTGTCCTTAAATTGTAGCAACCCGAGACATCTATTTTCCATCATGTACGAAAATTCTAGTAAAGCCATACAAATCATAAATTAGGGCATATAGTATACTATCCTAACAATATCTACTAAAAAAATTATGAGAACATACCAAAAACGACCCAACAGGTATCAAATTATCATCATGAAAGAGAAAAGTAATAGAAAAATATATTGGCAATGCAAGAAAGTGTTTGTAACATACCAAGATTCTAAGAATTCCCAAACCATTTGCTCATTAGATTGGCTAGCCTTGTATTAATGAAAACGACCCATGCTTCTCTTGCTATTTCCTTTTCAAATAATGTTTTCCCAATTCGAGAAGGGACATACACCAAAACACCTATTGAAGGACTCGGGAATAAAAGCCACAAGAAATTTCAAAACATGCTACGTGTTGGGGTTCCCATGTTTTGGCCAGATTGGCAAGACCAAAAGACGAGACAACATCATAACCACTTTTAGACCTCAGGATCTAGCCCTCCTGGGTCCAAAGAGGGATCTCTCTATATGAGCAAAGGTTTATGTCTATGAGGCTCAAATGTTATGATTTTAGGCTAGTTATAAGGCTCAAGGTTTGCTTGTTTAATTGTTTGTTTTGGTTGCTGGTTATCATGAAGGAAGGATTCAATGTAAGACAAAGCTGAGCAAAGAGGAATAGGGCAGAGGTGAAATGTTCCAGGAAATATCCAACACAATTGGGAAATTGATCCAGATTTATGCAGGAACACAACAGAATAAACATATAACCATAAATACAGAGATGCAGCGGAAATAACACTTCATTTCATTAATATCAAAGAACTGAAATTTGCTTACAAACAGAATGGAAATAAAACTAGCTAGGGCGCTGGTAGCTATCTCTGAGAAGAGATGTGGCAGCTACAGGCCTCTGAACTCAGTTACAATGAGGCTCGAGGGCCTATTTATTATTGAGAAACAATGGAGAACCCTAAACATCCAAAAACCTAACCCTAGGAGATGAAGCGCCAAAACTATGGGCCCCGTTTGGGTAAATTGGTGTTTCAACTTCCCGGGGACGTAACTTTGGCATACTATCTTCGTTTGACGCTCATGATACATCATTAGAAAGCTCTATCCGAGGACTACAACTTTCGCCACAAATATCATTCCAAAACAGAATGATATTCGCTAGAGGCGTGATGCCCAAAAAACGCCGTTTAGGGCCTCAAAACGGCTCCGGAAGTTCAGGACCCGAAAAACTGCTAAAAATAGTAAGTTATGCCGAAACTGAAAAACTGAAAGAGACAATGGTGGGGGCCCAAGTGGAATAGGCGGGTGGCCACCAATATCCACCTGGATCATTCCTCCCCCCTTAGGAAGCAATGGTCCCCATTGCGTTAAGTTCCTCCATGAGATGAGGAAATTTCTGCTGAACTTGGTCCCTGGTGAACCACTTTCCTTGGTGCAAGAGTTGGCCAACTTTGACAACCCGATACAGTTGGATCTTCTGTTGGCGAGTGTTCTTGATTTGCATGTCCATGATACAATCTGTGGTGGCCTGTTCCATGCAGTCTGGGTTTAACTCTATTGGTGTGAGTTGTTCTGCAATGTTCGAGGTGTCCAGAAGAGGTGGGAAGTAAGGACGAAGGCAATCCACATTGAAGACTAGGTGCAAACCAAGGAATGGAGGAATACTAAGCTCGAAGTAATTGTTCCCTACAGCCTTGGTGATGGTGTACGGCCCGTATCGGAGCGGGTGAAGCTTGCGGTGGGGTCCAGTGAGGCGCCCCTTCTGCAAACGTAGCCATACTTTGTCGCCCACCTGGAAGTTGTGTGGCACCCAGTGTTGATCATGGCGCTTCTTGTACTTCGCATTGGCTCTGTACAATATATCATGAACCTGTTGGTGGATGTGTTGAATGCACTCGATGAAGCTACTTGCTTTGTCAACTTCAGACTGGACATGAGCTGAATCGGCCTGAGCAGCTGCAAATGGCATGGCTACGTCAATGGGACATAGTGGCTGGAATCCCAAGCCCACCTGAAAGGGGCTATGGCCAATTGAACTGTGGAGAGCCCGGTTATAACTATGTTGTACATAAGGGAGGCTCTCGTCCCATGTGTGTGGATGCTTTGAATTGTACATGCGCAGAATGTGTACAATCATTCTATTGACGACCTCTGTCTGGCCATCTGTTTGGGGATGGAAAGCTGTGGACTTGGTGAGCTTTGTGTCCAACATTGACCAGAGGCTGGACCAAAATGTGCTGAGGAACCTGCTATCTCGATCCGATATGATAGACTGTGGGATCCCAAAGTGCACCCACACTCGTTCAAAGAGCTTTAGCAGTGGCTTCTCGTTGTGATATTCTTCTTTACAGTCGTCATAATGGCGATTTTCGTAACTCAAAGGGGGGGGGGGGGGGGGGGGGGGGGGGGGGGGGGTCGTCAATCCAAGGACAAATATGTCATTTCCATTCTTAGTAGAAGGCAGGCCCGACATGTAATCTATGGAGATGGATTCCCAAGGTCGACTAGGGGTAGGTAGTGGAGTATATAGGCCTTGCTTCTTGATGGTCGGTTTGGAAATGGCACAAGCAGTGCAGGATCTGATGTGCTTCTTTACATCCTTTCGAAGGTTCGGCCAATAGAAATACTTCTGTAGTATTGCTACTATTTTCTCGACCCCAAAATGCCCAGCGACTTGACTGTAGTGTGCTTCCCATATCATCTTGGCACGCTCGCTTGAAGGAACACAAAGGTGTCCTAGGTGGCATAAAAGTGCATCTTGGAGGTGAAATTTTGGAACTTGCATACCCCCCAAGAGTGCCTTGTAAGTGTGGCCGAATTCTGGGTCACTCTCATAGAGAAGAAGCCAATCAGAAGTCTCATGCCCACAAGAGTTGAGCACGGTGGTGAGCGCCACGATCGGTGGTCGGCTGAGGTAGTCTGCAACATTATTGGTGCTACCCTTCTTATACTTGATGTTTAAATGAAATTGTTGCAAATATGTGGACCACTTCTGATGGTGATCATTCTACAACTTCCCTTGTGTTTGTATGAACTGCAGGGGCCGGTGGTCTGTGTGGATGATTGTTTCCTTTCCCAAAATGTAATGCTTCCATTGTCAACAGGCTTGCACAATGGAATACATTTCTTTTTCATAGGTGGGATACCTATGAACTGTCTCAGACAATGTCTCACTGTGATATGCCACTGGATGTCCCTGTTGAGTAAGAACTACCCCAATAGCATAGTCAGAGGCATCTGTCTCGATCTCAAATGGCTGTTGCAAGTCTGGTAATGTGAACATTGGGCAGAACAGAGGCGATTTTTCAATTCTGTGAACGCCTTCTGTTGAGGTTCCGACCAAAAGAATTTTTCTCTCGCTCCTCCCTTGGTAACTTGATTCAAGGGCCAAGTGATATGAGAGAATCCAAACACGAATCTACGGTAGAAATTAGCAAGACCCAGAAAGCTACGAAGCTCTATTATAGTGGTTGGGGCTGGCCAATCCCGAATGACTTGGATCTTGGCTAGATCCACATGCACCCCCCTTTCATCAATAATTTATCCCAGATATTGAACCTGGGTCATGCAAAACGTGCACTTATCCAAATTGGCACACAACTTTTGTTTCCGCAGTGTTTGGAGGACTTGTCGGATGTGGTGAAGGTGCTCTTCCCAAGTCTTGTTGAAGACCAGAATGTCATCCAAGTACACCACTACAAATGAGTTGGTGAATGGCTGCAAGATGTCGTCCATCATCCTCATGAAGGTTGCGGGAGAATTCGTCAACCCGAAAGGAATGACTAGCCATTCAAAAAGGCTTTCCTTGGCTTTGAAGGCAGTCTTCCAGACATCAGAGGGTTCAATTGGTACTTGGTGATATCCAAACTTCAGGTAAATCTTGCTGAAATATTTTGCACCTTTGAGTTGGTCCATAAGGTCATCAATCCGTGGGATTGGATACCTATTCCATACAGTGATCTTGTTCAGCGCCCAATAGTCAATACAGAGTCTCCACGTCCCATCCTTCTTCTGTACCAACACGATCGGGCTCCCACAGGGCGATGAACTTGGTCTAATGTGACCTTTCTGCAACAGCTCCTGAATCTACCTCTTGATTTCATCATTCTCCAGAACAGAGCGCCGATAGACCTGGCCCATCGGGTAGCGAGACTCCGGGGGTCGATCAATCGGTGCTTGACCTCGATGTTGCGAGGACCCCCGTGGTGAGTGAAGATGTCCCCGTACTCCTCCACAATCCTTATCCACGAGCAGCTGCCTGCGCAGGAGCCTCCGTTTGGAGGTCGTGGCCAGCCTTTCTCTTGCCCCGGGGGCGGATCATCGCAGAAAACAAGGCCTCTGGCTGGGGAAAGTTTGTTTCTACCACGTTGCCGCAGTGAATCCAAAGAGATAGTCAGGAGGTGCAGCCTTTTGGTATCCATAACTGGAGCCCCCCCAAAAGTAATAATAATGTTACGAGGTCGAGACTCATACACAGCATGACGCTTCCACAAGTATGGTTGTCCTAATAATACATCAGAAACATCAATCGGAGCAACATCACATAATACCTCATCCGTGAAGGGCTTGATGCTATAGGGAAGGCGACACTGCTGGCTGACGCGGAGATCTCGTCCTTGGTGAAGCCACCCGAGGGTGTATGGATGTGGGTGAGCTGTGGTCGGCAAGCCCAACCGCTTCACGGCGTCTGCTGAAATGAGGTTCTTTTGGCTCCCATTGTCGACAATGAACTGTACCGGGGAGCCCTTTACCCACATCTGGGAGTGGAAGAGACGTTCCTCCTCCTCTAGATCTTTCGGTTCCTCCTTCTGGACCTTTGTAGTGGCAACAGTGGCATTGGGCTCCGCATCAATAATCTGTTTCCCTTTTTCATTCCCCTTTTCAGGTTCCGATTCGGAGTCGGAGCATGCATCTGACTCAGAAGCCCTCATCTCGGCCACTAGCGACTGCTTGGCCCGACACTCACTTGTGTTGTGAGTGGAGCTCTTATGGAACTCACACCACTTTCCCGTGTCCTTCTTTGGCTTTGCGGTGTTGTTCTTTTCTTGTGGCTTTGAGGGGTTGTATTTAGCCACCATGCCTTGGCTCTGTCCTTTGTTCTGCGGTTTGGAAGCACCTTTTCCTTACTTTTGATTCGCAGATCCAAAGTCTCGCTTCTTCTGTTTGAATTTCTGCTCAATCTTGGCAGCATACCGGTATGCCGTACCAAGCGAGGAGATGTCGAGGAACTCCATTTCCTCCTGAATGTATCTGTGCAGACAGTTGCGATACTTTAGCACCAGATGTTTCTCTGAATCTTTGATACCCAACTTTGTGCGCAGGGTATGGAACAGATTCGTCAGCTCATGCACATCTTGATCCCTTTGTTGTCGCAGCATGGTCCATTGTATGTACTTGTCCTCATAGCTCCCCACGGGATAGTATTGTTCCTTGATGGCATCTCATAAATAATTCCAATTTGGTATGGCCGAGAACAGAGAGGGTTCTGTCTGGTCCTTGTTCTCACAGTAGGTTTCCCACCAGTCCTTAACATGGGGGGTAGCTTTGAGGAGTGCAAAAATAATCTTCTCCCAGTCTGAAAAGTCATGGACAGAGAAATATCCTTCTAATAGATTCAACCATCTATCTACGGCATCTGCGTCTATTTGACCCTCAAATATGGGGATGTCAAAATTTACTTGTACCTTAAAAGGAGTCGCACCTCCAGAGTGGCTGCTGGATGCAGATGCGCCGTCGGTGAGCAGCCGTTGAAGGATCTGAGCAAAGTTATCCATCATCGCGTTCCTTTGTTTTTCGAGGGCCTCCTCGAGCAATATTTTGATAGGATCTCCTGCTCCCTAATCTTTCTTTTCGTCCCCCATGGGCGTCCGTCGAGGTTTGCGAGGCTGATCTTGCAGAGGTTCCACCAGATCAAGCCCTAGCTCCTTATACCCCGACCTCGTTGGGGACATGGAAAGAAGGATCGAGAGAAAGAAGACCACTCTGATACCACTGATCCGGATTTATGCAGGAATGCAACAAAATAAACATATAACCATAAATACAGAGATGCAGCGGAAATAACACTTCATTTCATTAATATCAAAGAACTGAAATTTTCTTACATACAGAATGGAAATAAAACTAGCTAGGGCGCTGGTAGCTATCTCTGAGAAGAGATGTGGCGGCTACAGGCCTCTAAAATAAGTTAAAATGAGGCTCGAGGGCCTATTTATTATTGAGAAACAATGGAGAACCCTAAACATCCAAAAACCTAACCCTAGGAGATGAAGTGCCAAAACTATGGGCCCCGTTTGGGTAAATTGGTGTTTCAACTTCCCAGGGACGTAACTTTGGCATACTATCTCCGTTTGACGCACATGATACATCATTAGAAATCTCTATCCGAGGAATAAAAATTTCGCCACAAATATCATTCTAGAATGGAATGATATTCACTGGAGGCGCGATGCCCAAAAAACGTCGTTTAGGGCCTCAAAATGGCTCCGGAAGTTCAGGACCCAAAAAACTGCTAAAAATAGTAAGTTATGTCGAAACTGAAAAACTGAAAGAGATAATGGTGGGGGCCCAAGTGGAATAAGCAGGTGGCCACCAATATCCACTTGGATCAGCAATGGAGTCAGGAAAGGATTTGCTTACTACTCAATAGGCAAGCTTTCAATTGGGCTAGTCATCTGAAACTTAGGATCTTCGAGATGATTATGTGATGTGGAAAGTAGGAGGGAAGGAGATAACACAGATTCAAAGCACAAAGTTACAGATCAGTAGGTCGTACAAGGATCCTAGTGGACAGGGCTAACTCTGATCCCTAGTGTTCCCAAATCTTCCAACTAAATCTATAACAAGAAACATCTAAGCACTGAATTCATTTAATTCATACATCAGAGAGCAGGCAATAACATCCACTACACTAGTTAAACCAACTGAAATCATTTCTCAGATAATACATTCAAAAGAGAAACATTAATGGCAAGGAGAGCAGGAACATAGGGTACCTAACAAGGGTAAATCCTATGCCAAATTTCTGATGCAAGCCAGTAAAAACGAAATGAAATGAATGTAAACACAAAGACAGGAAAACATCATCGCTGCTTCAGATCAGGATCCAAAGAAATGTGCTTGTCATATTAAATAGCAAGACCAATCGAGTACAACATTGCCAATAACTGAATACTCAGTCTGAAAACATCTCCTTCGACCTATCTTACAATCTTTACATAAAGACTGTGTCTCAAATAAACTACTTGCAGTTCTCTGATAACTGATCAACAACCTTTACAATAGTTTTCTCATGATTTTTATAGCTGAAGGGAAGCAGAGGAGGTAGGTGAAGAACTAAATGCAATATTAAACTTTTGAAAAGAAAGAGGGCCGAAGCCCATTCTATATGACTCTTGTGCATTAATCTCTGATGTTCTTTGGGTGAACGGATGATCTACTTCAGACTACAGATAGCTCTAATATGATTCTGGAGTACTCTGACTACAGTACTGTGTGGCGCTATTGGTGAATAAATAAATGATAAAGAAATCTGCCATACTTATGAAGTAAATGCTCTGATATTACTGGGGTTGTTTCAGGGTAAGAAATCTTTCCAGAACACGACATAGATTGAACACTGCATGGGCGCTCTGTCCTTTATGGAGGAAAAGCATTCTGCTGCTATATAAACCCCCGATATGCATTGATTTTTGCGTGTTGTACCTTTGCATGATCTATGGGATCGTTGATCTGGTGCTTTGCCTCTAAACTGTTGTATTAAAGCTCAAAACCCTCAATTTTGAATGCTGGAATCCTTGATCATAAGCTGGTCTTTCTCCACGGATTCATAAATGTCTTTATCTACAAAATATGGGCTTTAATGGCACCGGATAGATTTCTTGCGAAGGTTAAACTATCCTTGGTTAATATTCATGACGCTGCAACTATTTCCGCGCGTTTCCACTGTACTACCAGCTTCCAGATTTAATTTTGCCTGCGCAAAACGCCGTTGAAGTAGTACATATTGAACCATGGCATTTCTTCGCCTCTGATAGCCCTGAAAAAACATGAAATTTGTTAAGAAAACAATGGCTGAGAGTAGATGATGTGGATGATAGTGGGACTGCAGAGAAATGGCGAAAAATTTCCGTGGAATGGTGGAGAACAGAGATGGCGCAGGTTGGCGGAATGCAGAGGAGATTTAAATGAAAACCTTAATAAACCCGACCTATGAACAGATATATGAAACAGGAGGGAGGATGTACGGCGAGACACGTAGAGGTGACGTGGCGGGATCGGGTGGCGACGGAAAATTCAACAGCAGGAAGACGATTCTGGATTGTCGGATCTGAGAGGAGATCGATGGTGGGAAACACGGTAGAGGGCAGTGGAATGGTGGGCCAGGGGTACGGTGATCGTGGATTAAAACCTGTGCAACTCCATCTAGCGATGACCGTTGGATGGGCAAAGGCAGATCTAACGGCTCGTATGAATATCACTGCGCATCCCATGTCGAACGTTAACGCGCGATGGGAGGGCGGTTTTTCCGTCGTACAAGAGACAGGTGTCGAGCGCTGTATGGAATCGCTAGGCAATGGAAAAATACCGCTCGACCCCCGTTAGCGGTGCGATGAAAACTGGGTTTTTTTATGGTATGGCGTGCGGCGGGGACCACAGTGGCGGATACACTCCGAACCATTGATCTGGCGGTGAATGGACGGCGATGGTGCGATCAGTGGTTTGAACGGGTGAATCACGAGCGCTGTGGGGCTTGACGATCGCCGTCCGATCTTTATGGATCAACGGTTGAGAAAACGTCTGATAAACATATGGGAAAAGTGCCTTCGGGGCTAGCGCTCGGTCACAGCACTGGGTTCTGTGGAGAGAAAGGTTACGGGGTTAGCGAAGAAAGGGATGAGGCTTATTATATGGTCCGAAAGTGGGTTTTTAACCATTTTTAATGCATTTTGAGGCTTGAGGAGGGTAACGATAGAGAGATAGAGGGGAATTTTGAGGAGACAAAGGGAAAGGGTGGGACTTGATGTAGATTTTGGAGGAATTTAGAAGGTTTATGGGGAGATTAGGGGGAAACACAAGGGGATTTAGAAGAAGGGGAAAAAATAATAGAATGGGGGGGAAATGCAGGGATACAAGGGGCGAAATAAAGCCTTTTGGAGCATAATTCTTTATCAGCAAGGCTTATTGACTTAAATCGGCAGAGGGAAATAGTTACAAGGCAGGGAACTACAAAAGGCTACAAGGATGATGTGTTTTCAAGGGAAATGCATTCCTTGCAGGCTTACAGAACAAACTAGCCCCTTGCTTGCTCATCAAGAAATTTATAAGGGGCTAACAGTGGCTCCACATGGGGATGGCTTCTTCTTGAAGGAGTCAAGAATTCAGAGAGTAGATCTTTGGTGTAGACTAGTGGCCTGCTACTTGGCACATCCCTTTCTTTCTTTGGATCAGCTGCCACAATATGAAAACACTACATCAGTAGAAAACTTCCTCCAACAAACTACCTACCCATACTACAGTCCTAGCACTTTCTCTTCTTCTAGGGTGCATTTGAGCTAGCAGACCCTTTACATCTTTTTATTTTTTACAAACAAGAAAAGAAACCTATTCTATTTATACCCTTATTGCTCCATGAGACCAGATTAGACTGTTGGTCTCATATGTTTCTCTACCTAATCTAATATCTGTTGGGATTAAACAGTCCAGCAGATTTCTTCCCTATATTCTACGACAGAAATTGAAAAACAGTCAAGCCAGGATTAAACTATCTGACTTGCTGTGGATCCAAGGCATAAAGGCAGTTGCACATGGACGAAATTTGCAGAAACTGAAAACAAAACTATGATGGCTTGGGATCTGAAACTTGAAACATCCCTCTTTCCCTTTGTGACTCGAGTTTTGAGCATGTTAGAGTCACTTCTTGTCTTCATTTCAGCTCTGGTTTTGGGCATGTTAGAGTTGATTCTTCTTTCTTCTTTGCTGGTCCAGATTTTGGGCATGTTAAGACCAGCTACTTTTCTTTCTTTGCCTCATGTTTTGAGCTTATCAGAGCCAATATTTTTCACATCAGAGGTTCACGTTTTAAGCATGTCTGAACCTCTCACTATCCCCTGTTTTTTTTTTGAAGCATTTTTATCTTTTCTTGAAAATAAAAACTGCAATGGTATGTACAATGGAACTGGAAACTGGAAATTGTGAACTAGCAGAAGTAGTGTTTGAGAATCTTGCCATTGACAGGACCCCCAAATAGCTTAGTGCCATCTAATTCTTGTAAGAAGAAATCATTTGGACCCACAGTGGCCTGGATGAGGTATGGACCTTGCCACAAACTATCAAACTTGATGTGCTTTCCTTTATCCTCTCTTCTCGAATCCCACTTCAGAGCCTTATCTACAACTTTGAAATCAGCAGCTTTGGTTCTTTTTTCAAAAAAATTCTTTATGTTCTCCTGAACTTTCACTTCTCTGTTGTAGACCTCTTCCCTTGTTTGTTGAAGATGTATTGTTTGGTTTATTCTCCTCACCATACTATCTTCTTCTGTTTGGATCTCCTGGACCAGCTTGATCACTGGTATCCCAAGGCTGGTAGGAAATACTGCTTCTGCTCCATAGACAAGCTGAAATGGTGACATGCCAATAGACTTCTTTGTTGTAAGCCTGTTAGCCCACAAAGCATGCACTATCTTATTATGCCATGATTTTTTGTTCTCTTCCAACAGCTTCTTGATGATGATCACCAGGCTCTTGTTTGATGATTCAGCTAATCCATTAACTTGAGGGTAATAGGCAGTTGAATGACCAAGTTCTATCTGATACCTGTGACAAAAATCAACCATCTTCTTGGATCTGAAAGCAGTATCATTATCAGTGATTATTTTCCTTAGGCAGCCAAACCGAGAGAGGATGTGACCCTATAGGAAACTAATAATGACTGAATATGTGGCATTCCTAGTGGTTATGGCCTCTATCCACTTAGTGAAGTATTTTGTGGTTGTTAGGATCCATTTGTGCAGCGCAGAAGAAGCAGGGTGAATCTCCCCTATGAAATCTAGGCCCCATTGCAGAAAGGGACCTTCAATAGTGATGGGTTGTAGGGGTAAAGGGAGGAGTTTTCTTTTGCCTTCAAAGATCTGGCATTTGTGGCAGGAAACTATCATTTTATGGACATCATTGAAGAGTGTGGGCCAATAGTAGTTAGCTCTGAGTATTTTGTTTGCAGTGGCTTTCCAGCTCAGGTGGCCTCCACATTCTCTAGCATGGAATTCTTGTTTAACCCTCTCTGCCTCATTCTCAGGAAAACATTTAAGCAGTACGCCATTAGGATTTTTCCAGTATAAGTTTTCATTCACAATGCAGTAATTTCTAGTTTTTAGCTTTAAGAATCTGGCCTTGGTCTTTGATAATCTAGGAGGGGCATTGAGGTGTGTAAGCACATGCAGAATGTCGGAATACCAAGGGGAGCTCTGAAATTTTTCCTCAACAGTGGGATCAGGCAATTCTGGTTGCTCCTCCAAGGTATTTATTATGTTAATGTCTAGGGCTTGTAAGTTGGATTCATCCATTAATTTATCTAATCCCTGACCTTTAATCAGTTTGGTGGGTTTTATCTCAAGGTCATACTCTAAGATCACGGCTATCCACTTACCCCTTTTCCCATCTGGGTCCTGGGACAAGATATCTTTAACTACAATGTTGGGCACATAAGCTATAGTGTGGGAATTCAGTATGTACACCCTGAAGTCTTTCAAGGCCTTAATCAGAGCATAGGCCTATTTCTCCATGATGTTGTATTTCAAGGGTGCATCTCTGAGTGCTTTTCTAAAGAAGGCAATTGGCTGTTCCATTCCCTCTGTGTTTTTCTACAGCAAGACTGCAGCCAATGTATTCTCAGAGGCGAATGAAAAGATCAGGAAATATTTGGAGAAATCTGGGCTGATTAGGATGAGAGCTTGGGTAAGTGCAAGTTTCACTGATTCAAATGATTGTTTAGCTCCAATAGTCCATTTAACTCCTGCACCTTTCTTCAGCATGTTAGTCATGTTCCTAAGGTGTTCAGCCAGATTTGGAATAAACCTCCTAAGGAATTTGATTTTCCCAATGAAGGACTGTAATTCCTTGATGTTTCTTGGGCGTGCGATTTGTAGTATTCCCTCAACTCGTTGTGGGTCTATCCTAATCCCCTTTTCAGATATAATGTGGCCAATAAGTTTTCCTTCTTGTAGCCCAAAGACAGTCTTCTTGGGATTCAGTGACAGACCAAACCTTCTACATTTTTCAAACACTTTCCTCAGATGTTTCAGGTGTTCTTCTTCAGTCTTAGAATAGACTGTTATTTCATCTAAGTAAATAACAATGAAATGTCCTATCTCATCTGAAAAAGCTATGTCCATCGCTCTTTGGAAGGTTGCACCAGCGTTCATCAATCCAAAAGGCATCTTCACATACATGAAGGTGCCCCATGGAGTGGTAAAGGTTGTCTTGAGTTGATCTTCTGGGATTACTAAGACTTGGTTATAACCGGAGAAACCATCTAGTAGGGAGATCCCCTTAGAGCCCACTACCCTCTGAAGGATATGTTCCATTTTAGGTAAAGGGTAATTGTCTTTGAGTGAGGCTCTATTAAGATTCCTGAAGTATATACACAATCTGATTTCTCCTATCTTCTTCCTCACAGCCACTAAGTTTGATACCCAATCATAGAACCTCACAGGCACAATTATACCTGCTTCATACATCTTCTTGACCTCTTTCTCTACTGCAGGCAATTGTTTGGGATTGATTCTGCGAAGTTTTTGCCTAAAGGGCTTCTGATTTTCTTTCAAGGGTATTTTGTGTTAGATGATATTTGTGTCATAGGCCTTTAAGTCCTCATAGCTCCATGCAAACACATAAATGAATTCCTTGAAAAGGTCAATGTATTTCTTCTTCATGTTTGCAGGTAAAGACTTAGCCAGTTTAATCATTTTGGGCTTATATTCAGTGCCTATGTTGCATTCTTCCACATCATAGTCTGCATGTTATATAGTGGGCTTTTTTGCCACATCATCAAAGTCAAAGAGGTCCTCTAAGGGTACCAGACCTCTTGGTATATTCTTATCTTTGGCCTGCAGTACCTCTACCTCTTCACTATCTGCATTTTCAAATTTGAGGTTTGGATTTCCAGTCTGTTCATCTAAAGAATTTATTTCTATGTTACAGGGTGTTTCTTCCTCATTTTAGGATTCTTCACTTAGGCAGCTACTGTTAGGTTTGGAGTCTGAATCAGAAAATTCAAACTCGTTTCTGCCTACCATGAAGTCTTCGATCTGTTTATCACCTTCAAAAACCTACCAATATTTTTCGTTATCTGGCACAACAGATCTGAATTTGGTCTGAATGATGATCTGTTGGTCACCGGGAGTCTTGTGGTAGGAACTGGCTAGGCAAGCCAATCTGTTTGCAATGACATTTTGACCCCTAGGAATGAACACTAATTTTTCTTCAACAAACGTTTTCAGCAAATCCATAGTTTCATTCCTATATGCTCTCAATCTGGGATGTTTCGCTGTGTATTCACCATTCACCTATTTTATCACCAGCTCAAAATCTCCCTGCACGGCTATCCTACGGGCCCCTAATTTCTTCAACAGATTTAGACCTGAGATCAGAGCCTCATATTCAGCAACATTATTCGTGCATTAGTTTTTTGGTTGTCTTTTTCTCTATTCTTTCCAGAACTCTCAGCTGTTGATTTGTTGGTTTCAGCAGTTGCTTTAGAAGTTTTCTCAGGCCTCTTTTTGATGGTAGTCTCAGAAGCCTTGGGTTTGGAAGTTTCTTGACTCTTTTTTCTTCTAAGTTCATATTTCTCTCTGGCCTGCATCATGGCATTTTCAAATCCTAATCTGTAATCCTCAGATTCCAACCATTCCTCCTCCCAACCAAAGGGTGGAGGTTGGTCTTCCTCTAAATAACAGTTATGAATTGAATCTTCTGTTTCAAACATGTTTATTTTGTTTCCCTCAGACTCTTCTATGATTCCCTCATCTTCATCAAGAAATTTCTCTTGAAATGGGGGAATAACTTGCTGATCTAATTCTCTTTGTCTGTTGGGAGTGTTATTATTTCTTCTAAAGTTTTGGTTCTGGTTTTGGTTCCTATTTTGGTTATTGACCATGACAACCATATTTTCCATCATTTGCTGTAACCTTTCCACATTTTTAGAAAATTTATCATAATTTTGGTCAGATGTGGAAGCCGCATTTTCATCTATGTATGTTACCCTTCTCTCAGATTTCAGTCTTGCTCTTTTTTCAATCAGGTTAGCTTCTATATTCACTGCTACTTTCTGCATATCCTCCAGTGTGTTGTATTCCTTCAGGGTATTTTGCTAGGGCCATGCCTTGTGGAGGTTTCATATGTGGAGGGAGAGCATTATAAATGCTATTAAACCTTGTTGTGTAATCATGGCCACTCTATCCTGCGTTTCTTTTGAGGGTCATGTATTCTGCCAGGAGTTGGCGAGGGTTTGCCCTAGTTTCCCATTTGTTTATGAAAGTCTGATATAAGGCTGGGAGGTCGTTAATGCTGCCTGGAGGTAGGCCCTTAAACCATTTCTTTACATCACCCCCTAAGCTTTGGGCAAAGATTCTCATTTTGACTGTATCATCATCTATTTCCATGTAGTTAAAAGAATCTTCCATTTTATCTACATGTTCCTGGGCTGTGATGGGCTCTTTTGCAGTGAAGTGTGGGATCTTTGACGGATAATCATTGGGTAGGGGTACTAGAGGCTGAGGTAAAACCAGAGGTGCATACCAGGCTGCCATAATGATGTTTTGATGAGGTAAAGGGTTAACTTGGGCAGCTGGTGTATGGATGACAGGGATATTATGACCAGCAGAATGTTGATGAGAAGATCTAGGGTGACTGAGCCCCAAGTTTTGTATGAAATGTATATCTGGAGGTGTAGATGGAGGGGTCTGTCTATTCCCAAGATGTCTACCACTTTGTTGTGGTGAATCGGGAAGCTCAGGGTCTGGCTGGTATAAGCCACTGAATGACCTAGTTCTAGATAAGCTGTTAGGTAGGTCTAGGTCAAGGTGAAAGTGTGAAAGAGCTGTAAGATCTTCTGGTGCGGAATTAGCTCTATAGATGTGACTGGAAACAGTTGATATTTTAAGTGTAGGAGCTCCCTTGAGGATGCTCTCGGGGTTATCAACTATTTCAGGTGGGTCTGGGTTAGGGTAAGCTCTTGTATGAATGGTTCTAGGAGCCAGAATGTTGTTTTCTAATCAAGCAGCCTAACCCTACTCGTTACTTCTACCGTGGTTGATGTTGTTATGGAGGCTGGTCTCCTAGTGGAGTCTAATGTGAACCAAGATAATCAGCAGGCCTACTAATCACTAGTGGAGTCTTTAAATCATTTCGAGAATATGGAGTCGCCAGGTGGAAGGTTTTAGGGTGTTTTGGAGGGTACACTGTCCACCACAGTGCTTATGAGATGCCCCCTTTCAAGGATATCTTCTAAACACCGGAAACTCTAACCAGAGATTGACTGGGAGGGCATTTACCGGATATATCACCTCTGAAAGAGTGTGAGATCCGGAGGCTACCTGGCCCTTTCCAGACTCTGTCCAAGAGTATGGGAGAAACACAACAAATGGTATAGAGGTTGATGTGTAAATAGGAATGTCTAACAGCCAACCTAACCAGAGATTATAGGTTTTTGAATGCCTGAGAATGGTAAAGGTTTAATGCACTCAAGATTTCCCCAGTGGAGTCGCCATTATGTTGGGGTTCCCATGTTTTGGCCAGATTGGCAAGACCAAAAGATGAGACAACATCAGAACCAATTTCAGACCTCAGGATCTAGCGCTCCTGGGTCCAGAGAGGGATCTCTCTATATGATCAAAGGTTTATGTCTATGAGGCTAAAATGTTATGATTTTAGGCTAGTTATAAGGCTCAGAGTTTGTTTGTTTAATTGTTTGTTTTGGTTGCTGGTTATCAGGAAGGAAGGATTCAATGTAAGACAGAGCTGAGCAAAGAGAAATAGGGCAGAGGTGAAATTTTCAAGGAAATATCCAACACCATTGGGCAATGGAGTCAGGAAAGGATTTGCTTACAACTCAATAGGCAAGCTTTCAATTGGGCTAGTCATCTGAAACTTAGGATCTTCAAGATGATTATGTGATGTGGAAAGTAGGAGGGAAGGAGATAACACAGATTCAAAGCACAAAGTTACATATCAGCAGGTTGTACAAGGATCCTAGTGGATAGGGCTAACTCTGATCCCCAGTGTTCCCAAATCTTCCAACTAAATCTATAACAAGAAACATCTAAGAACTGAATTCATTTAATTCATACATCAGAGAGCAGGCAATAACATCCACTACACTGGTTAAACCACCTGAAATCATTTCTCAGATAATACATTCAGAAGAGAAACATTAATGGCAAGAAGCAGGAACATAGGGTACCTAACAAGGGTAAATCCTATGCCAAATTTCTGATGCAAGCCAGTAGAAACGAAATGAAATGAATGTAAACACAAAGACAGGAAAACATCACCGCTGCTTCAGATTAGGATCCAAAGAAATGTGCTTGTCATATTAAATAGCAATACCAATCGAGTACAACATTGCCAATAGCTGAATACTCAGTCTGAAAACATCTCCTTCAACCTATCTTACAATCTTTACACAGAGACTGTGTCTCAAATAAACTACTTGCACTTCTCTGATAACTGATCAACAACCTTTACAATAGTTTTCTCATGAGTTTTATAGCTGAAGGGAAGTAGAGGAGGTAGGTGAAGAACTAAATGTAGTATTAAAATTTTGAAAAGAAAGAGGGCCGAAGCCCATTCTGTACGAATCTTGTGCATTTATCTCTGATGTTCTTTGGGTGAACGGATGATCTACTTCAAACTAAAAATAGCTCTAATATGATTCTGGAGTACTCTGACTGTAGTACTGTGTGGCGCTATTGGTGAATAAAGAAATGATAAATAAATCTGCCATACTGATGAAGTAAATCCTCTAATAGTACTGGGGCTATTTCAGGGTAAGAAATCTTTCCAGAACACGACATAGATTGAACACTGCATGGGCGCTCTGTCCTTTATGGAGGAAAAAAATTCCACTGCTATATAAACTCCCGATATGCATTGATTTCTGCATGCTATACCTTTGCATGATCTATGGGATCGTTGATCTGGTGCTTTGCCTCTAAACTGTTGTATTAAAGCTCAAAACCCTCAATTCTGAATGCTGGAATCCTTGATCATAAGCTGGTCTTTCTCCACGGCTTCATAAATGTCTTTAATGGCACCGGATAGATTTCTTGCGAAGGTTAAACTGTCCTTGGGTAATATTCATGACGCTGCAACCATTTCCGGGCGTTTCCACTATAGTACCAGCTTCTAGATTTAATTCTGCCTGCGCAGCACGCCATTGAAGTAGTACATATTGAACCATGGCATTTATTCGCCTTTGATAGCCCTGCAAAAACATGAAATTTGTTAAGAAAACAATGGATGGGAGTGGATGATATGGATGATAGTGGGACTGCGGAGAAATGGCGGAAAATTTCCGTGGAATGGTGGAGAACAGAGATGGCGCAAGTTGGCAAAATTCGGAGGAGATTTAAATGAAAACCTTAAGAAACCCGACCTATGAACAGATATATGAAACAGGAGGGCGGATGTATGGTGAGACACGTAGAGGTGACGTGGCGGGACTGGGTGGTGACGGAAAAGTCAACAGCGAGAAGACGATTCTAGACCGTTGGATCTGAGAGGAGATCGACGGTGGGAAACACGGCAGAGGGCAGTGGAACGGTGGGCCAGGGGTACGGTGATCATGGATTAAAACCCGTGCAACTCCGTCGAGCGATGACTGTTGGATGGGCAAAGGCAAATCTGACGGCTCGTATGAATATCGCTACGTGTCCCATGCCGAACGTTAACGCGCGATGGGAGGGCAGTTTTGCCGTCGTACAGGAGACAGGTGTCAAGTGCTGTATGGAATCGTTGGGCAATGGAAAAATACCGCCCGACCCCCGTTAGCGGTGCGATGAAAACCGAGCTGTTTTATGGTATGGCATGCGGCGGGGACCACAGTGGTGGATACACTCTGAACCATTGATCTGGTGGTGAATGGATAGCGATGGCGTGATCAGTGGTTTAAACGGGTGAATCACGAGCGCTGTGGGGCTTGACGATCGCCGTCCGATATTTATGGATCAACGGTTGAGAAAACGCTCGATAAACATATGGGACAAGCGCCTTCGGGGCTAGCGCTCGGTCACAGCACTGGATTCTGTGGAGAGAAAGGTTACGGGGTTAGCGGAGATAGGGCTGAGGCTTATTATATGGTCCGAAAGTGGGTTTTTAACCATTTTTAATGAATTTTGAGGCCTGAGGAGGGTAATGATAGAGAGATAGAGGGGAATTTTGAGGAGACAAAGGGCAAGGATGGGACTTGATGTAGATTTTGGAGGAATATAGAAGGTTTATGGGGAGATTATGGGGAAACACAAGGGGATTTAGAAGAAGGGGAAAAAAGGATAGAATGGGGGGGAAATGCAGGGATACAATGGGGCGAAATAAAGCCTTTTGGAGCATAATTCTTTATCAGAAAGGCTTATTGACTTAAATGAGCGGAGGGAAACAGTTACAAGGTAGGTAACTACAAAAAGCTGCAAGGATGATGTGTTTTCAAGGGAAATGCCTTCCTTGTAGGCTTACAGAACAAACTAGCCCCTTGCTTGCTCGTCAAGAAATTTATAAGGGGATAACACTACGTGAATCCCTAAATTGTTGGGAATTCTTTGAGGATTCTAGCAATTGAACCTAAATAAACCAATGCATAAACTTAGTGGATTTCTACTATTCCTAGATAATTATTTTCACTTTTACCCTTGATTTCTTTTATTCTTACTACATTGTTATTAATTAAATCATTGTTTGTATTGCTTTATTTTTTTTTTCAGGTTCGAGAGGAATAATTTAACCTCTTTTATGGTAGCTTTTATGGAAACACGGAGGTGAAATATATTTGTTTAAAGTGAAATTCTCTCCTGTCCTCTTCAAATTTCTCTACTCTCAATAATTTTCATTTTATATTTATTATTTATATATATTTTTAGAACTCATAAACACTACATTATTTCCATGGGCATGGCCCTTTATTTTTTCAAATATTAGGCCCCTTATCTATGTTCTATAACCATTTTCAAGTATTAAGGGTTCATGGAAACTATATTCATATTGAGTTGTGTGGCATTTATGGCTCTAATGCTTGCAAGCATTTTGTGGGGGGCTCCCATCATGGGGTGGGAGTGCAGCTCCCACTAGCTCATTTTTTCTCTTTCATTTCATCCTCAACAATGGAAAACACCTTATAAGATTGAATAAATAAGATTTAAATCCACCTATTAAGTAGTCTAAAATGAACATAACAGTAGGATAAGATTCATGGTTTTTTCCAAGGATTGTGTGACGCTTTTTTGAGCATGGATGCTCTTTGGGATAGTTTAATTCCCCCATAAGTTCCTTCCATCCACAACCCCTTCCCATGAGGTTTGAACATGAGACCAATTGGGGACTAAAATCCACTCAAACCAATTGGTCTAAACCTCATGGGTATGATAAAAGTTTACAAGAAAGGGTTTTCATACAACAAATTGGTGTTGTCTTGACAACAATCGTAAAAATAGATTATTATTATTATTATAATCATAAACTTTTAAAAACAAGTTTGCAAATATAGAAATACAAAAATTATCTAATACCTAATAGATAAACTAGAAAGATAGGTGCAAAGAAACTAATCACTACCTCATAAAACAATTAAACAATTTGTAATGTTTTATTAAAAAAAATCAATTCTTTCTTTATATTTTGATAGTGAAAAATGCAATAACTTATAAAAGTACAACACTCGAAGCTCCATCAAATTGAACAATTAAAAAAAAATCAATAACTATAGCAGAGGAAGTAACTATATTGTACATATATAACAACAAACATATGATGATGATCATTTATCTACCAATACAACCAACAATAAAGGATGGTCCATAGCATTTTTCGCCATATTGATAATACAAATATAATTCGATTACAAATAAATATATAGATATGATATTTTGTTTAGATGGATTCTAATGTAGGGACTCTTTTAACCACAATTTTAATTACGAGATTATTTTTTCATGCCAGACCCATTTAACGCTATTAATCCTCTCTAAATTATAAAATTTCATGTGTCCACCAAATGTTTGTCACAGTGATTATCACATATATTTCAAGATTTTTAAAATAACAGCTACTATATATTTCATGCCTCCCAGGAATATCAATGGCGGTTTCCAGGATCGAGAAGATTGCGCTTGTGGATGACACTTCTTCCACGATAGTTCATCCCTTCTTTTAAGTACAACGTGTACTAGATGCATATTGTTAGTTTGTGCAAAATATTCATGAAAACCTTTATTAGCATGAAAATAAAGAAAAACTTGCTTCCTCAGACAAACATATATGCATTTTCCACGACTGTTGACAAAGAAATCATTTTGGAAGTCTTCTGCTTCATCGTCGTTAGGGTATGTTTGATGCCCTCTCCGTCAATGCTATTTATTGGAATGAAGGTGGAAAGATATGCCATGAGTCTATATCTCCATGCACGCTGTAGTGAATCACACATGTTTTGGACACAAACAAATCATTGTACATTTCAGTAATGTGTAATTATTATCAATGCCAACCCAAAAGCCTATTACTATAAATTAATTTTATCAAGGGGTGGAGGTTAAGCGCTCATGGTTGCATGAATCTTGAGCCATTAAATCTATCATGTGCTTTCACTTCCATATTTCCTCGAATTTCATCCATCATGCCCAAAAGGAAATGTCAAATGAAATTTCATCATATATTTTCTCTCATAATATTTATATAAAAGGAAAAATAAGAGCAGGGATTGAATAACACACACCAGGAAAAAATACTAAAGCTATATTATTATCTTTGGATTCTTCCCAGAAGTGTCATTGTTTTAACTATATTTCTGAGATGCGGGGCTTTGCAATGTCTATGTGAATTAATTACCTAGTGTCCTAAAACAACCAAGATTAGGAGGAAGGGTGAAGAAGGAATTAGAAAGTGCTTACCATTCCAATTACAATGCCTCTAGAAATACCGAGAAATTCCTATGATGTGTGGATCTTACTCCTCATTACAACAGTCTTCTTCATCATCATCGAGGTTTTTATACTTACCCATTACTTAAATCTATATCCTGTCAATGTTGAAATTTTTTTGAATTTACAGATCCAATGACCTCAAAAAATGTTTATTTTAGATTGAATTCTTGCTATAGTGTCATTAAAGGTGTGACTTAGGGAAATTTTCTGATTCACAAACTAAGGTTTCTTTTGCATGACTTCACAAAATAAGGTTGAAGCCTGTTTCTCAGCTACCAATCTATCCTAGATGAACTATATGGCCTATTTTTCAATCTGGATTGACTAAACTTCCATCAACCAGCAATCCAACCTAGATGAAAGTAACTGCTCTAAAATAAATTTTACAAGACTTCTCCAAAATCGCTCTATTACATTGCAAATAATAGACTTTATGGAAAAATACATCTACAAGATATTACTAGCTTTCATAAATAAAATTTTATTAATAGACTAAAAATAAAAACAATCTCTATTTTCTCACGTGGAGTTTGGAATTGCAGGAGTCAAATTCCCCTAAATCTGGGTTTGATTCTTAGGTGTCTAACCTCTTAGAAACCTTGAAATGCCATGTAGTTTTCCCCTAAAAATATGCCAACTTCCCTTTAAACAAGGAAATCACTGGAACCTATGAGGCACCATGTGGCGGCCTCTGATTGGGCCACGTGGAAACTTCCCATTGGGCCACCAAAATACACTGCAACAAATAAAATTCGGCAAACTCACACTTCAATATCAAAATTGCAATTTTTCATTCCGAAGTGACACATTTAAAAATTAATAACATAAATGACTAATTCATATAATTTTTGTAATTACTATTTCGTGATATTTTTATTCTTGGACTATAGTAGTCATTTACATTAATCATTATTAATTTTGTTACTTATCTAGTCATATATTTTAGTCTTGGACTAAATTAGTCATTTTAGTTAGTCGCTTTTAGTTAATTGGTCACTTATTATGCAGTCATATATTTTATCCCTAAAATAAATTAGTTATTTAAGTTAGTCATTTTTAGTTCGGTCATTTTAAATTGCTCAAATTTAGTAGTAATTCACTTGAAATAATTGTGGTGAATAACTTTTTTAGTCACCTAGTCATTAATTTCATCATTTTCTACTAGTGGTATAGTACTTTACATTGACACAATTGCATTTTTTTAGCAAACAAAATATTTGTATCAAGGGTTAGCTCCTCGTTCATTAGGGTTGAAGAGGTTGGGTCATTATGAGTGATCTATTCATTGCCAACTCTTTATGTGTGAGAGCACTACAAGCTCCATGTCAACATGAAGTGTAGATATTGGGAGAAATTCTTATTGAGATTTTGCAAATTATCTAGTTGTTCTAGATTTGGTATACATGTTAATAAGGGAACTACCCACAAACACACACCCTTGAGACCTATACCTAGTTCTCTAAAAATAAAATGGTACCAATATTCTTAGTTAGAGGTGAAGGATTCCCCTAGGAGGTTATTTTGTTGGTTTGATATGTTGTTTTTTGCCTTGGATACTAAGTGGTTAAGGGATTCAAGAGTTAAGAGTTAAGGACCAAGGGCTTGGGGGGAAAGGGATTTATGGGTTAAGGGCTTAATAATTAAGGGATTTAGGTGTTATGGGTTAAGGGTTAAGGGGTTAGGTTTTAAGGTGTTTAGGGGTTATGGATTAAGTTTTAAGGGTCACGAGTTAAGAGAATAAGGGGTTAGTGATTAGGGTTTCATGGATTCTTGTTTAGGAGTTAATGGCTTAGGTTTAATGCATCAAGGGGTTTATGGATTATGATTTATAAGTGTAGGGGTTAATAGATTAGGGCTTCGGGGTTTAGGGATAAGGAATTTAGTGGTTATGGGTTAATGGCTTATTGGTTGTGATAATGGGGCCACTAATACCCTTATCACCACTATCGGGGGTTCCCCTTTAAATTTCTCTTGTTACCTTCCCTCTAGCCCCCCTAGCCCCTATGACATTAGGTCTTAGTCCCCCTTCTCATTCTCTAATGCATGGATTATAAATCTTAGTAAACCATGCTTGGACATCCCACTTCTACGCATCCATGCTACATGTTTGTCCCCTAGTCATGTTCAATACACCACAAAATACTCCTCCCATGTACTTTTCATTCATATCAATCAACTTATCCTAACATTATGGGTGAAATTGGTGTTTATGTTGTAATGTGAATAGAGAAAAAAATGCTTGTTTTTTCTATTGAGAAGATGTAGAAATTGATTTTCATGATTGGAATGTGTATGCATCAATCTACATTGTCTTGTTTATAAAGCTTAGACATGAATAATCATTTGGATATACTCCATCCTATCGATGGAGTCTGGTATCACAACGGTATCGATGGGCAGTTTGAGAGATTATTTTGAAAGATTGTGTGTTGTGGTATTTAGCTCCTTGAGAATGTGTCTCAAAGATAGCTAGTCCAAAGAGTTGGGGGAATCTATGATATCCTATAGGATGGGATGTAGGTAGATGTTTTCTATCGTGAATTACTGACCCAATTGATCATGATTTTTGAATCCCCCTTGATCTATAGTGATTTGACTCTTTTGATGGATTCAATTTCCATAAGGGTACAAAGAGCAATGGAATCAACTCAGTTGTTGGAGCCTTAATTTGGGTATATCTTACTTTCTTGCTATAAGAGTGGGAGAGGAAGAGTACCAAATCCACTTTTCCTCTAGGTGGGATAACTTGTGAAACACCATCAAAGAAGTCACAGGGGCATCCAAGAGGGAGTGGAGGAATTACCAGAATCCATTATTTTTGTGGTTTAGGATGAATCTTGTCATCCAAACACTATTTTTAGTCAATTAAATTGTGATCTTTGTTAGAATTTCTCGTGAACAAAATGTGTTTTTGTTCCAATCCCACTAGATATTTCTTATTAGAATGCATGGGAAACATTTATAATAATCTTCCATGATGTTGAGTAACCAAGTTTTTAATTTTTCTCCCAAGCTTAGATAGGACCACGAGGCTATCATGTTCAATTTTTCAAGGGTGGTGGTGATGACCTACATTGTTTTGGGACACAAGATAAATAAGTGTGAAGAAATTTCATCATATGACTCGCCTAAAGAATAGATGTTGGGGTGATTTTTAAACTATGATGAATATTTCTCGTGAACAAAATGTGTTTTTGTTCTAATCCCACCAAATATTGTTGATTAGAATGTATGGGAAACCTTTTTAATAATCTTCCATGATGTTGTGTAACTAAGTTTTGAAATTTTCTTCCAAGCTTAGATAGGACCATGATCCTATCATGTTGGTGGTGATGACCTGCACTGTGTTGGGACAAGAGATAAATAAGTGTGAATAAATATCATCATATGACTTGCATAAAGGAAAGATGTTGGATTGATTCGTAAACTATCATGGATATTTCTCGTGGAAAAAATGTGTTGATATTCTAATCCCACCGGATAATGCTGATTAGAATGCATGGGAAACCTTTTTAATAATCGTCCATGATGTTGTGTAACTAATTTTTGAAATTTTGTTCCAATATTAGATAGTACCACAAGCCTATCATGTTCAATTTTTCAAGGGTGGTGGTGATGACCCTCGCCATGTTGGGACAAGATATAAATAAGTGCGAAGAAATATCATCATATGACTTGCCTAAAGCATAGATGTTGGAGTGATTTGTAAACTATCATGGATATTCTCATGAACAAAATGTGTTGTTGTTCCAATCCCACCAAATATTTCTGATTAGAATACATGGGAAACCTTTTTAATAATCTTCCATGATGTTGAGTAACTAATTTTTGAAATTTTCTTCCAAGCTTAGATAGGACCACGAGCCTATCATGTTCAATTTTGCAAGGGTGGTGGTGATGACCTATATTGTGTTGGGACAAGAGATAAATAAGTGTGAATAAATATCATCATATGACTTGCATAAAGGATAGATGGTGGGGTGTTTCGTAAACTATCATGGATATTTCTCGTGAACAAAATTTGTTTCTATTCCAATCCCACCAGATATTGCTGATTAGAATGCGTGGGAAACCTTTTTAATAATCTTCCATGATGTGTTGTAACTAAGTTTTCAAATTTTGTTCCAAGTTTAGATAGGACCACAAGACTTTCATGTTCAATTTTGCATGGGTGGTGGTAATGACCCGCACTGTGTTGGGACAAGATATAAATAAGTGTGAGGAAATATCATCAGATGACTTTCATAAAGGATATATGTTGGGGTGATTTGTAAACTATCATGGATATTTCTCATGAAAAAAATGGGTTGTTGTTCCAATCCTGCCAGATATTGCTGATTAGAATGCATGGGAAACCTTTATAATAATTTTCCATGATGTTGTGTAACTAAGTTTTGAAATTTTCTTCCAAGCTTAGATAGGACCACGAGCATATCATGTTATATCTTTTTGAAATATTATGCATGCTCAATATTCTGCTCAGGTTCCACCCTCCTTTGGATCTGCTATCTCCACACATACTGAATCTGCAAACCATATTCCATATCTACGATCTATATTGAAGAAATAAACCTTGATATAAGGGTCACAACCGCCCTTCCTCTATGAAAATTTTTCACAATCTTAAGGGCATACCTTATGAACTAAACATGCTAGGAAATTGTCCTAACTAGGGCACTATACTTATGTACTTCTAATTTTTGTATAACAATCCCTATCCACCCAGGGAAAAACCCACTACTCTTGCCTCAAAAGGGACTGGACTTAGCTCATATGGATCCATAGCTTCTGAGCATTTCTTTGACTGAATATTGATATGAAATTCAGATCTCAATGTCAACCCTCAAACAAGGGTTACCTCAGTTAGTATTATGCTTGTGTCTACTTCTGTTCTTGCTCTAAATTAAAGTGCAAGCCCTCCTCCAATAACATTGGTATTTATCACAGACCTTGCGACCTACTAACCACCACAAGACAAGAACGTATCAACCCTCTCTTTTATTTCATGTATAAAATATAATCAAAAAGATTCAATCTAATCTTGTAATGTACTAAAACAAGATACTGAATCCCTCCTACAATTTTTGGAAACAAAACACGATTGCACAATCACATATAAGTAAGAGAAAGAAATTATCAATCGCACAACACAAGATGAATATGGGGAAAGAAAATGCTCAAAACCCTTCTATCTCTATCATGTATTAAGTCAAGGAATCATGAAACAATACAATGCTTAATCTCTCATGAGATTCTCTAGCACTCTGTCAATTGTCTCCTATTGATCTAGGAAAAATCGGTCTAGTACTTAGCCAATTCTCAACCTTCCTTCAGCCTTTCTTGCTCACGCAATTCATAGGGAATTAGCTCCCTATAATTAGGAAAATCAGCCTTCCTTGATTGCGCAATCCATCATGGAATCCCAATGACTTTATAATTACACATGGGAAAGTTTGTATAAATACAACTGATAGTTATGTTCCCATTAACCTCTGTCTCAATTAGGTCTTCCAAAGAACTGACATGCATGAAACTATTAATAATGAATTATCAGTTATCTGATTGATCACTCATTTTGAATTAAATATAATTTAATTCAGTGGACCTCTCACTAGCACATCACTCAGTTAGAACTAGTTAAACTGATTTTAACTCAATTAATTGAGTTAACTAATTCACACCTACATCCCACTAATGCATCAACTGCAACTGGACCCCAAAAATATTATAATCCCTCTACATGCCTCATATTACACCCTCATGACCCATACATATGCAAGAACACAATAAAATACAGAAATAAACTTAAACACAGAGATGCACTAGGAATAACACTTCATTTCATTAATATCAAATATTGAAAAATGCTTACAAACAGAATGGAAAACAAACTAGCTAGGGCGATGGTAGCTTATCTCTGAGATGAGATGTGGTAGCTACATGCCTCTCAACTATGTTACAACAAGGCTCAAAGGCCTTTTTATTTTTAAAAAATAAGAGAAAACCTTAACCTAAGGAGATCTAATACCAAGAGTTTATGGGCCCCGTTGGGGGTAGTTGGGCATCCAAGTTCCCGAGTTTGTAATTTGGTCATATGATATTTGTTTGAAGCACATGATACCTCGTTAGAAATATATCTCCGGGGAATAAAACTACTAGCACTATTTCTATGAAATTACTAAACCTTTTGTTAGTATGAATCCTTTGTCGAAGTGTACGAAAAAATATCACTTTAGCTACGCATAACTAATAGCCCTAACATCAAATATGGCTGCTAATATCTTCAGATGTGCAGTTAGTTGATCAAGACAAGAGCTGCAAAAAACCATATCTATGCATAGAAAGACATTAAGCAGTAAAAAGAAGGGTTTGCTCCATATATCCAATAGACAAGACAAGAACAATTTTTGAAAGAATTTTTTGTATTAAGGGCACCTGGGAGGAAAACAAGAAGATGTTTCCAATTATCCTCAATGAGATGGGTTCTTGGAAGTCCTCAACACTTCAGATCTAGAATCTCTCTCTCTTGTTGGTGTAGAAAACCCAGACAAAGATAGAACTCAAAGGGAGCTCACACAGCAAATAATGTAGAATGTGACCAAGTGTATAGATCCAGAGTGATCTAATAGGCAACAAAAGGTGAAGAATGGTAGGAAAAACCCTCCTATTTATAACAAAATATTGGGTCATTCTAGATCTTGGTGCATGATTAAAATAGAGTTAACCAAATCTAGATCCACCTTTTATGGAATATTTTATTATATTTGTTGGAGGGAAAAAGTATTTGACTTGGGTTAAATCCCTTTATTTGTTAATAATAAATGAATAAATGATTTATTTATCTTTTTAAGGAAGTGGTTGAAGGATAATCAAATAAATAATGATTTATTTAATTATTTGTGGGTGATTTGGTCATATTTAACAAGGAATATTATCTAAATAAGATTTAAATAATTATTCCTAGAAAATAATAAGATAAATAAAGGTTTATCTAATTAATTTCTTTATTTTGGGTTAAACATGATTAGGAATAATAATTAAATTATGGTTTAATTAATTATTCCATGAGGAAAATCAAACAAATATAGGTTTGTTTAATATTTCCTTTTGGGGTTTCCTCTTTAGACCATAAACAACCTAATAAATGTGGTTTATTAAGTTATTTTACATAGTGAAAGCAATTTTACTTAGGGTAAAATTGGTCTTACATGGTGTACTTGGGTCCATCTAATGATAAGAGGTTAGATGACCAAAAAATGGTGTAATAGATTGCCCCCCAGCGTGCGAGTGTTAGGAGCAAATCATATGACCGAAGTACGTTGTAAGAACTCAATCACCAGACATCAAGAGGGAAGTCAGAGAGAGAAATGTGAGGTAGACTAAGGTGCTAAAGAACTAGACCTTGAGGAGACGAGACTTACAGGTGCAACAAGTCTTTGTTTATGAGAGGGTACCTGTGCTAAAGGCGGCGAGGGAGGCATACGTATGCCCACCGAGACAAAGTACAAAAGAATAGTGTGGCCAGTAAACAAGGGACCGAACCATAAAGTACAACAGGCATAATCATGAGCCAGATAAAAATACAATGAGGAATCCCACATACATGTTGTGCCTGGGATAACAGCCAGGACTTATACAATAATATCTGAGTACATGAGATACAAATACAACCCAAATTCCCCCTATAAGCGGGGAAGGGCTCACAAAATCTGACTGATACGTGCAAATCGAAGAAGCGTTGCAAGCGGCTAAGGCCGACATCATCAAATATATGGAGCTGCATCGAAGGTTGAAATGAAGAGGTCATCCGGGCATGTGGGGGGCTACCTGCAGGGCCACCCCCTCATGAGGGCTGAAACATCTCACACACACCCGGGAATCACCAAGAGCTGCTGCTGCATCACTGAACCATCAAGTATACGAATCTCGATCATGCTGAAAGGAGCTGGAGTGGAGAAACAATCAAGTCAAAGGGAAATGAGAGATCCCTTTTCCTGATCCGAGGCACCGAACAAGAGTGGAAGCTGTAACCAAGGTGCACCGCCCTCTAGACCTGGCTTCTGGAATGAATGAGCTGATGTCGACAGAAGGAGGTCCGCCATAGGTGAGGCAATGAGAGATCCTCAACTAAGGCACAAGAGAAAAGAGTAGAGCGACGGACAGACTAATACCAATGATGATGGTGGAATGGAGGGGATTGAGTAGCGAATGGACGACTTCCCTTGCTAGAGCATAAAGGGCATGAATGACATGGCAGTGACTGACACAATATCATCGGGGATAAGGGACAGTGGGACTTGTTAGCGCTCGAATCTACCTTAGGCTGAAATAAGGTAAAACTCAAGGCAACGTTAAACCAAGCTTAGCCTCGTAGCTAGCCCTACGAGGACAAGAGAGGGCTCTCTCCGGGTCTATCTCGGCAAAAGGTCTTCAAAGGGGCTGAGATGACTTATAATGGATACTAATTTTAGGCTAGTAAATAGATAGGAAGGTTTGATTTAAATGTTTTGGGTTTTTGTTGGAAAAATGGGAAAAACAATTTTGGGCTCGAGGATGAGGCCAGATCTTTGCAGAATTCGAATTGGGGCAAGGTAGGCAGTAGTCTTGATGCTTTTGATTATGTGTGTGGATGGATCAGAATGACAAGGAGCTGAAGAGGGAAAGGGAGAACAAGGATCCTCTCCAAACAGGCGAAAACATATAAAACTAAACAAATTTAAAGGTAGAGCACTGGAATCAATGAATTCTACCTCATTTACTCATTCATCTAGTTTCAGAAGCAAAAGAAGGGAATGGCATACATTAAACACACCATCAAAACTGAAAGCCACAAGAATCCCAACAGGTGCTGCAAAACCTCTGATCTTTCCTTAGCCAAAAACTGAAAATGGATATACAATGGAGTGCCAAACTTTTCCCAAGAGTCCAACCCTGAAAGTGTCTCAGAAAATACAATAAATAGACAAGTCTAACCCCTTCCCATGCCTCTAGGGGTCGAGCTCATGATTCTAGGAGCAGTTTGAACCAATTCTAAACAAAGAGCTAAAATCTAGGCAACCAAACAACTTGCCTCTATAAGCTAGGAAACTGATCCATTCACTCGATTTTCACTTTTTAGTGAATGAATCATCTAGAACAAGTAAATAAGTGCCAAATTTACATCATGTACATCAAATTACATCAATAAAAACCAAAAATTACATCAAGAGATGAAACTAGTCACAACTGGCCGAATTCCTGAGCTCGAAGGCAAAAATTTGGTCAAAATCCTCTATGCGTCGCGCTCCAAAGCTCTATGCGCCGTGCTACTTTGAACCTGCTTTTGAGGCACTTATCGGAGTCCAAATTGATCTCATGATAGCTCGTTGGAAAGCCCTAGATGTTGACTATCCAACCCAAGTTCAATTTGTCAATTTGGAGCTCATTTTCCCCTCCAAAACTTCATTCTCCCAGAAGTACTTCCTACTGGTGCAAAAGGTGGCAGAAAGGTGATTTTCATGGTGTTTTCGGCCCTTTTGATCATCCAGAACTTGATGAAATCTCTCGGAAATTCTTGAGAATGCATAAATTTCCATAAAAAAACCAAAAATATCAAGTTTTTCTCCTGAAGATGCCCCAAACGTAAGCACGCGTCGGGTGGCGCGACGCGTAGAGCGGAAAAACCTATTTTGTGACCAAAATTTTCAAAATGACAAAAATTTCTCCAAATTTTCTGAAATTTGGAGTGAAGATCCCCCATCATGCCTCATTCTCAGCCAATGAAGCCTCAGCCAAGATCCAGAGTGGATCAGGCCTCTTTCGCCGTTTTAGTGCTCTGCTCAACCTTCTCTTCAGGATCTTCATTTTTGCTCTGCAAACGTGCATGCGGGCCCAATAATGATTTTTCATATGTCTAAGCATGTATTTGTCCCAGTTGGCCTTCTCCAAGAGCTTCTCCAGATGAATGTTAACATGCATAAGGTTGGTCTCTCGCTCAAATGGTGTCATGTCACCTGGTCTCTTCCGAGCCAATGCACGGTCTTCGCGAATTCGCCGCAACTCTGTAAGTGTATGTTGATCCTCTAGTTGTTTGTTCCGCTGCTCCAGGTACTTTATCACCCACTGTTCTCTCTACAAATTCTCTGTCAAAGTGCCAATCTCATCTTTCTGCTCCTGAATGATTGCTTTGAGCTTTGAGCCATGAGAGCTCGCATCAACATCGATGAGTATAAAATCAATGTCTCGGCCTCCTGAAGGACCCTCATCATGCATATGCCTCTTGCCTCTGTCCTGAACCTGTACCTGTGCTGATTTTGAAGGCGAGACCCCTTCTACACCATGTGGAGATAGTACTCGCACTGCTGATGAAGTCAACGAGACCCCTTCCACCCCGGGTGGAGATAGTACTCGTCGTGTCGCTGCAAATAAGGCTCTATGGCCTCGCTGATATGTCACATACACTGGAGCACTGATATGCTCAGTCTGAGGAACATCAAACTGGTGTAAAGGCTCTCCCTCATCATGAACTACCTCGGGAGGTGGCTGTGGTGCTACAAAGATGTCACGGGAGATGAACTCATCCCATGCGATGCCCTGTTGTGCGAGCTGATGTACCACCATGATTTTGATCAGCGCGTAATGATATATGCTATTATGCTGCTGTGCTGGGGTCTTCTTCTATACAAGAAACGTCATCCGCTCTATGTTACGGTACATGAAGTATGGAATGCTCATCAACCGCACTCTCGTGAAGTGCATCAACAGCTGGATGTGATATGCATGCAAGCGTAAAAAGTGCCCTTCACAACTGAAATAACGAATGATGAGTTTCATCAATGGTGCATACTTATCCTTCAGAAATCGGAATGGAAATACCCTGCTCAACTGCCTCATATATCCAGGTCTGATATATGGCTCATAATAGGCTCTATCCAACTGCTGCTACTTATTCCACTCTTCCCCGATGTTTGGTATCCCAGTCGCCTCTGAAATGGTCTCTGGTGACAAAGTAAAATCCACCCCAGCAAGGTTTACATGACCATTATGCAAATGTAAGACAAATAGGCGAGCTAACTCATGATGATGCTGAGTTCCGACAATCATCTCACAGTATTGGAAACATGACTAATGTTGAAAACAATCCATTGCAAGCGGGCAAGCCTGCAATTGGGTCAAAGAAGTGGGCTCCTCCCTGACATGCCTGCCACTTTTGCCACTTTTGTGAGACCTCCTTGGCACATTAACCTCTGTAGATGAGTCACTGTCCTACTCATACCTCTGCTCATAAGGTGAATCTGTCTCTGACATGGTGCTAAAAGTATGACAAATATATGCTGATATGGTAATGATGAAAACAAGAGTTCAGTGTATGCTCTAATTCCAAATGTGTCACATATGTATCAAGGTGCTATAGGAAAAACCACAGTGAGGAAAGTACTGTCAAGTCGGCTTTGAGTATGAGGACAGCCACTGTTTGAGGGACTTAGGAATATGGACAATTTACAAGTAATATAGGAAAGCAGTGATAGGAATATGGTCAATGGAGGGAAGGGATAACAAGTGATAAATTTAGAGTTTTACCACATGGGAACAAAAGGAAATGAAGGATGTGAAACAGTGGTATAACAATGGGACTGTGGTATAATAACAATGATAACAACAGTGAGGAAAATGATATAATGATAGCAGTGATAAAAGCATACATAACAATGGCATAAGAGTGTTTTGGCAAATGCAAGTTTTGACACCAATTTCAAATGACAATCATCACTCCTCAAACCCTATGGAGAAGATTTCGAAGTGGACATAGGGTTAAGTTTTGCACCATTCAAACACTAATATCTTTGCTTCTAAACCATAGCACCATAGCCCAAAATCATCAAACAGGCTTTGACAAACTTACTTGGAGGTGAAAGAGCCGATTTGAAATGATTTTTGGTGAAGGAGGGTAATTTTCCGGCCTTAGGGCTCTATGCGCCGTGCGCAAACCCAGTGCGCCGCGGCCCTTGGGTGCGCCGCGCCTGTGTAAAAATGAACTGCTGATTTTTTTCCAATGCGCCGCGCCTCCTATGTATGCGCCGCGCTCTTTCTAAACACACAGTCACGGTTTGAAAACAAAAATTTCGTCCTTCAATTCTTCAATTCGACCTCTGCTTGGATTTTGAGCATATCTCTTGTTGCAAATGGGTTAAATAGCTATGAGAAATATCTTGCAAGAGATGGTTTTAATTTTTACTTCCTCCACAACCCACTTTGTAATGTTTTTCATTTGGCACTTTGTCATTTCATTGAACTTCTGTCTTTTGGCTTTTTACACTGACTTTCTGAGTTTTGAGCTGATGAACTTGGTTGTTTTTGCAGGGATGTGGCGTTTGGACTTAGGAAAAGACCAGAGGCTGCATTGAAATTTTTATGGCGGAAAAAATACATGATTATTACAAAAAAAAAATGAATTCGACAATTTCTTATTCAAAACAGAGTTTTGAACAAGAAATGTCCTCAAATGTGTTTGATGATGAAAATTAGAACTAAGAACCTCCTCGAAAACCATCCTCATGGCCTGCGGGCGTTTATTTAATATATCAAATGACTGAACCCTAGACTCTAAAACTAAAAGACTCTTGTTGACCAAAATAATCATTTATGACCATGAATGACGCGAACTGAACTTCGATGAATTTTGAAGAGTTTTAATCAGTCCAGAAGGTACAAGCATGAGGGAATACAAGAAGACCAAACCCTCTCGTTAGTCAATGGCATGCCCCTAGCGAAATGCAACGAAGTGAAGTGAGCGAGACACCTAAAAATGATATGCAAAAAGAAAAATGATCTCTGACGGAGGGCTGTAAGGACCGACTCTAACATTGGCTCCAATGGGGATGGTAGCTCTAAGGAGATGCCAAGAACGGAAGATCTATAGAAGAGCTAGACAGTGCCTTCATCCATTGGGCGATGGAGTCATTATTTCAACAGATAACACAAAACCTTTAACACATTTATTGACTGAAAACTTGACTGGAACCTAACTAAAACTGACTCAACTTTAAAACTGAAAAGACTGATAAAAATAACTTGACAAACTTCAAACCAACTAACCTCCTTCTTCAGAATTATAGCCTTCGCTTCGGGCCCCAGACTGAAGAAAAGAGATTAGTACACACTTGTGATGAAACAAAAGTAGAACGATATATACAATGACAATGAAATCAGCAGAAAATACTCAGAAATGGTATCGCTTGAGCAGCCGACCATTAATCGGCCCTCCAGGACAATCATCCCCGTTCATTTCCTTGAGAAGAAAGGCGTTCTGACCACGATACGCTGCAATCTTAAAAGGACCTTTCCAAAGATTTTCAAATTTTCCGTGCTTGCCTTTTTCCTCATTCCGAGCATCCCACTTCAGGACCACCTCATCCAGCTGAAACTTATCTACTTTCGCCTTTCTGTCATAAATCTTCTTAATGCGCTCCTGCAACTTGAATGTATTTTTAAAGACCTCCTCCCGTGTTTGCTGTAAATGAATCATCTGATTTATCCTTCGCTGCATAGGATCTTCCTCACTACCAGCTTCCTGAAGCAATTTGACTACTGGGACAGCAAGAGAAGTGGGAAACACTGTGTCTACTCCATACACCAACTCAAAGGGAGACATATTGATGGATTTTTTCTGACTTACCCGATCAGCCCAAAGCGTATTTACTAACTTCTTGTGCCAGCCTTTCTTATTGATTTCCAGCAATTTCTTAATGATATTTACCAAAGACTTATTTGAAGACTCCGCCAAGCCATTTCCTTGCAAATGGTAGGCAGTCGAATGTCCCAAGCTGATGTTATACTTATTGCAAAATTCAACCATCCTTTTTGACTTGAAAGCCGCTGCATTATCTGTGATTATCTTACTAGGACAACCAAAACGTGACAGAATGTTATTCTCAAGAAAATAGATAATTACCGCATCCGTAGCTTGTCGGGTGGGAATTGCCTCGATCCACTTCGTGAAGTAATCCATTGCTGTCAATATCCATCTATGCTGACCTGAATATGCCGGATGGATTTCCCCAATGAAATCCAACCCCCACTGTTGAAATGGTGCACTGACTTCAATTGGTTTAAGAGGCAAAGGCTGTAATTTCTGTTTCCCTTCGAAAATTTGACATTCGTGACAATTCTTAACAGCCTTATATACATCAGAAAATAAAGAAGGCCAATAGTATCCCGCTCTCAAAATCTTATTAACTGCAGTTTTCCAAAATAGATGGCCCCCGCAGTCTCCTCTATGAAAGTCCTCCAAAACTCTTTTGGTTTCTTCCTCTACCAAAAAATTCAATAACATTCCACCAGGGTCTTTCCAATATAATGCAGAATTCAATATGCAAAACTTTGCAGCCCTCAGCTTCAAGGTTCTACTCTTATTTCTAGGAATCCCGGGTGGTGGAGACAAATTCTGAAGTACATATAAAATTTCAGCATACCAAGGGGAAGAAACAAAGATATCAGATACCTGAAATGATGTAATTTCCTCATCCTCATTAGACATAGCAGCGATCAAATTTATGTCTAAAGCATGCAGATTTGTTTCAGCCATGAGCTTGGCTAATCCATGTCCTTTGATCAGCTTGGTCGGTTTAATCTCCACATCATATTCTAACAACACAGCGATCCACTTACCCCGTCTTCCTTCCATATCTGCTTGTACCAAAACATCTTTGACAGCTGCGTTAGGAACGTAAGCTACAATGTGGGAATGTAGTATATACACACGAAAATATTTCAAGGCCTTCACAAGAGCAAGTGCTTGCTTCTCAATAATGTTGTATTTCAAAGCTCCGTACCTTATAATTCGACTGAAAAAAGAAATGGGCTTCTCAACTCCATCTCTTTTCTGCATTAAAACAGCTGCCAAAGTGTGCTCCGAAGAAAATGAAAACAAAATGAAGTCCTGTGTGTAATCCGGGCTGATTAAAATGGAAGCTGAAGAAAGAGTTAACTTTACCAAATTGAATGATTTCACCGCCTCTTCCGTCCACTTTACTTGGCTGTCCTTTTTCAGCATGTTTGTGATCTCTCTAAGATGCTCAACAATATTTGGAATGAAACGACGCAGAAAATTCATTTTACCATTAAATGACTGTATTTCTTTCTTGTTCCGGGGCTGTTCAATTTGCTGGATTGCTTCAACACGTGCCGGGTCAACACGAATGTCATCTTTAGATATGATGTGGCCAAGAATTTTTCCTTCATCCATGGCAAACAAGCTCTTTTTCGGATTCAGCGAAATGCCATATTTTCTGCACTTCTGAAAAACAACTTTCAAGTGATACAAATGTTCTTCATCAGAATTTGAAAACACCGTCAAATCATCAAGGTAAACAACCAAAAATACATCTTTCTCATTGGCGAAAGCCATGTCCATTGCACGTTGAAAAGTGGCACCTGCATTTTTCAAACCAAACGGCATCTTGGCATAATGAAACGTTCCCCATGGAGTGGTGAACGCGGTTTTGTCACGATAATCCTCATGCACTAAAATTTGATTATATCCTGAATAGCCGTCGAGTAGTGACATCCTTGATGCTCCAACTACTCGCTGCAGTATATGGTCCATTTTTGGTAGCGGATAATTGTCCTTCAATGACACCTTATTCAAATTTCTGAAATCAATACACAAACGGATCTCACCTGTCTTTTTCCTCACGGGCACCAAATTGGAAATCCAATCAGAAAATCTGATAGGTACAATGATTCCTGACTTATACAACCTGTTTACCTCCTTCTCAATCGATGGTAGCAGCTTCGGATTGATTCTCCTCAACTTCTGACGGAAAGGCTTCTGATTTGGCTTAATAGGGATAGTATGCTGAATGATATTAGTGTCATACGTTTTTAAATCTGAGTAATCCCACGTGAAAGCATCAGCAAATGAAGACAACAAACTCACATATTCAACTCTTACCTCCGGTGACAATGACTTGGATAACTTTACCATCTTGGGGTTTTCAGCTGTCCCAATATTTACTTCTTCAACACCTTTTTCAGTCGGCCTCAATGTCGGTTTGCGGGCTACGTCATCTTGATCAAAGAGTTCCTCTAAAGGAATCAATCCTTTAGGAATGATGTTATTTTTAAGCTGCAGCACTTCCATTTGATTTATTTGCATATCATCATTACCATCATCATGTTCTATATCTATGGAGGTATCTTTAAACTTACCCTTGTTTTGTAGGAAATCATTAATCTCCTCATCGTCCTGAAAAACTTGCCAACATCTCTGATTATCCGGAACGGTAGGGTGGTGCTTCACATGGATCTCAAACGTATTGCTGGAATTCATTGGGATTTTTAAATTGCTTACTGCTTTAGCAAGTCCATCAGCAACACCATTTTGGATGCGAGGCACACACGTCAAGGTATAGTCTGAAAATAGCTTCAAAATGTCCAAAACTGCATTACGGTAAGCCCTCATGCGAGGATGCTTGGCTTGAAACTCACCCTTTACCTGTTTTATCACCAATTCGGAATCACCATAGACTGCAATTCTTTTCGCGTTCAACTTTTTTAGAATCTTTAGGCCAGCAATCAGAGCCTCATACTCAGCCTCATTGTTAGAACAATCAAATGCTAGTTTGTAGGAACATACTCGCACATTGCTCGGCACCTTATTCGGAGCGGAAAATGGACTGCGTATCCAAACACCAATTCCAGCACCATCACTACCCACTGTGCCATCGAAATCCATGGTCCAAAGACCATCTTCATCATCCTCTAAGTGCTGAAATTGTGCCACCTCTATTTTTTCTGTTTGCTGCCCATCGTCTTTAGCTAATTGCTCAACAGTAGCTTGCTTTTCCCGCCTTTCTTTCTATAGAACTTCTATGAAATTCTCGGTAATCTTTGGTATATCTTCTGCTTGAACTAACTGACTATCTATATCATTAAAACTATCAGCAAACAAAACAAAATACTCTAAGTCTGTATGTACATAATTTACAGGATGATTGATTGGTTTCTCCTTGCTTGTTATCATGTATTTCATCTTCTGTTCTCGATATAACTTTCTCATTTGACCAAAGACAGGAATTGTTGCATAGGAGGAATCTAACTGTAGTGTACCTTTCAACTTTGCTCCCCAAGATCTAGAAAGGAGCATCCCAAAACGGGGAGGAATGTCTGCCACAACCACGTCCATCAAGACATTCTTCGCGGGAATCTGATCTAGACTTACAACCAAATCTTTGATGAGTCCGATACATCTCACTCGGCTGGAATCAAATGAATACAAATCATGATATTTCCTTATAATGTCTAAACCTAGATTTTCCATGATTGCTTTTGGCATAAGATTGTGCGAAGCACCGGAATCGAACATGGCATTATGTAATACAAATTCATGCAACCTCAAACTGATATAGAAGGGAGGAACATCACTGTCAGGGGACTCACCATCTAAATCAGGCCCAAATATCAATTCAGGTTGATCATCTTCAATATTCACCGTGTCAAACATTGGATCAAAATTCAGAATTTTAGAGACTTGACCTCGATAACTGTTGTTCTTCATAATTTCTGTCAATGGAATCGATACCTTCAATTTAGAAATTTCATTCTCCAAACTAAAAGCTGAAACCTTTTCAACCTCTTTGACTGGAACTTCTTTCCTTTCAGCCTTATCCTTCATTATTCTTGGCTGATTTGACTTTTCTGCTAATGGTGATTTGTTAGTTGCAGGATCAATTGTCTCTTTTCCTTTCTTCTGTGCTACAGGTGAACCCATCTTCGGTGCTGAAGCCTCTTTTCTCTTCTGAATTGGGTTTATGGGCACATCTCTATTTCTTAATGAGTATTGCTTCTACTGCGCGGACAAAGCATTCATATACCCTCTTTGGTATTCGTCTGATTCTTCCTCCAGAGCTACATCATTTGCTAAAATAAAATCCTCATCTTTCTGTGCAGCTGAACTTTCTGCATACTCTTCATCTTCAGTGATATAAATGGGTAGATCATCGGGAGTAAACAAGTGGTTTTTCTCTCCTACTACGTCATCGTCATCATCTGAATCTTGACCCACAAAGTTTTGCTGAAGAGGTGTTTTAAATTGCTGCTGGGCTGCCGGCTCTTGTACTCTCTGTTCACGCTGTTTAATTTTGAACTGTGGCTGCTGCTAGCCACGGTAGTTGGGATTTTGAATCTGCGGTTCGGGCTTATCAAGCGTCATTCTTTTGAACATTTTTTCCATTTCGCGAAGCAAGTGCTGTTCTGATGTAGATGTGGAAGCTTCTTCCTTTATGGTCACTCTCTTCTCTGCTTTCAACCTGGCTCTCTTATCATTTAGATTCGCCTCAACACTAACAGCAATCTTCTGCATATCTTCCAAGGTAGGTAGATCTCTGTCTCGTAATGAATAAGCCATCTACGGATCAAAACCATCCGGGAATTTAAGGAGAGCTGACTTTCTAGATGGTCTTAAGTCATCAGGAATTGCATTATAAACTGTATTGAATCTGACAATATAGTCTTGAACGAACTCACCAGGATTGCGCTTGATGCTGTTATACTCGGCATTGATCTGAAGTGGATCTTTTTTTATTTCCCAATGATCTAGAAAATGTTGGTGAAGTTCTGCCATTGTAGTAATGCTTCTTGCTGGCAAAGCTCTAAACCATTTTCTTACCTCCCCTCCGAAAGTTTGCACAAAAAGTCTCATGGTTACATTCTCTTCATCGATCTCATGAAGATCGAAAAAGTCTGTCATCTTATCTACATGCTGTTGTGCCGGAAGACTCTGTGGAGTGCCATCAAATATTGGAATCTTGCTCTGATAATCTGCAGGCATATCATTCAACTGCTGTAGTAACGCGAGAGGAGCAAATCGAGCAGCCATGGCTCTCAGCGGATTTATAATCTGTCTTGGAGAAATAGGTGGAATGGGAGCAGTAGATGAATGAGGTGTATGCGGTGGAGATGGAGGGGGAACTAATACTGATTGCTGATCAAAGATCTCAGGCTGTACAGGAATGGTAGGGATAAAGGGGGGTTCAGTGGGAATCTATGAACCGGATGTAATTTCAGATGGCCCAAGAGTTTCAGATGCAGATTCAATGAATTCAGGGATGTTGGTTGCCACAATGGAGTTTTGAAGATTCAAGATATAATTATCAATAGATCTATTTGCTTGTTTTACTTCTAGATACTTGATAAACTTAGGATTGATTACGGTAGAACCAGTAGCGCTTTCGGACTTGGTTTCAAACAATGATAACTCGAACTGATCGTCAAACTCAATATCTTCAATGTATTAAAAAACAGTGGGGTATGAGTGAGATTTGACCAAAGGAATGATGGGAGCTTCTCGACGGAAAATTCTTGGGATTAAGTTGGGGTTTTCATATACTGGAGGCAGATTTGGATCAGGATTTGATCTAGTATGCCTTTTTGAAGCTAGTGTATTGATCTATTCAAAAATCCAAAGGACACAACCGATTATTTTCAGCCTATCGACTTCTAGACTCAATCATCCAAAAGTCTAGAACGAACAAGTGTACTGGGGTAATTCGCAAATCAAGTGCAGCATTCACAAGCTAAACTGGAGATCGACTGAAGCAACGTTTATCTACTTCCGCTAATGCATAGCAAAAGTGTTTTCGAAAGCTACTTGGCGTGACTTCAGACTCCGTCTATAACTCATGAAATGAACAAACTAACAAGCAAACCATTTGAGATTTTTCCCCAGTATGGTCGCCACTATGTTAGTGCTCGAATCTACCTTAGGCTAAAATAAGGTAAAACTCAAGGCAACGTCAAACCAAGCTTAGCCTCGTAGCTAGCCCTATGAGGACAGGAGAGGGCTCTCTCTGGGTCTATCTCAGCAAAAGGTCTTCAAAGGGGCTGAGATGACTTATAATGGATACTGATTTTAGGCTAGTAAATAGATAGGAAGGTTTGATTTAATTTTTTTTGGTTTTTGTTGGAAAAATGGGAAAAACAATTTTGGGCTCGGGGATGAGGCCAGATCTTTGCAGAATTCAAATTGGGGAAAGGTAGGCAGTAGTCTTGATGCTTTTGATTATGTGTGTGGATGGATCAGAATGAAAAGGAGCTAAAGAGGGCAAGGGATAACAAGGATCCTCTCCAAACAGGCGAAAACATATAAAACTAAACAAATTTAAAGGCAGAGCACTGGAATCAATGAATTCTACCTCATTTACTCATTCATCTAGTTTCAGAAGAAAAAGAAGGGAATGGCATACATTAAACATTAAAGAACTTACAAATAACTGAGAGAAAACACCATCAAAACTGAAAGCCACAAGAATCCCAACAGGTGTTGCGAAACCTCTGATCTTTCCTTAGCCAAAAACTGAAAATGGATATACAATGGAGTGCCAAACTTTTCCCAAGAGTCCAACCCTGAAAGTGTCTCAGAAAATACAATAAATAGAAAAGTCTAACCCCTTCCCATTCCTCTAGGGGTCGAGCTCATGCTTCTAGGAGCAGTTTGAGCCAATTCTAAACAAAGAGCTAAAATCTAGGCAGCCAAACAACTTGCCTCTATAAGCTAGGAAACTGATCCATTCACTTGATTTTCACTTTTTAGTGAATGAATCATCTAGAACAAGTAAATAAGTGCCAAATTTACATCATGTACATCAAATTACATCAATAAAAACCAAAAATTACATCAAGAGATGAAACTAGTCACAACTGGCCGAATTCCTGAGCTGGAAGGCAAAAATTTGGTCAAAATCCTCTATGCGCCGCGCTCCAAAGCTCTATGCGTCACGCTACTTTGAACCTGTTTTTGGGGCACTTCCCGGAGTCCAAATTGAGCTCATGATAGCTCGTTGGAAAGCCCTATATGTTGGCTATCCAACCCAAGTGGAATTTTTCAATGTGGAGCTCATTTTTCCCTCCAAAACTGCAATCTCCCAAGAGTACTTCCTGTTGGTGCAAAAGGTGGCAGAAAGGTGGTTTTCATGGTGTTTTTGGCCCTTTTGATCATCCAGAACTTGATGAAATGCTTCGGCCATTCCTGAACATGCATTAATTACCATGAAAAATCCAAAAATGCAAAAATTTCCTTCAAAAAATGTCTCAAACGTAAGCGCGCGTTGGGTGGCGCGACGCGTTGGGCGGAAAAACCTATTTTGTGACCAAAAATTTTCAAAATGACAAAAATTTCTCCAAATTTGCTGAAATTTGGAGTGAAGATCCCCCATCATGCCTCATTCTCAGCCAACAAAGCCTCGGCCAAGATCCGGAGTGGATCAGGCCCCTTTCGCCGTTTCAGTGCTCTTCTCAACCTTCTCTTCAGGATCTTCATTTTTGCTCTGCAAACGTGCATGCAGGCCCAATAATGATTCTTCATATGTCTAAGCATGTCTTTTTCCCAGTTGGCCTTCTCCAAGAGCTTCTCCAGATGAATGTTAACATGCGTAAGGTTGGTCTCTCGCTCAAATGGTGTCATGTCACCTGGTCTCTTCCGGGCCAATGCACGGTCTTCGCGAATTCGCCGCAACTCTGTAAGTGTATGCTGATCCTCTAGTTGTTTGTTCCACTGCTCCAGGTACTTTATCACCCACTGTGCTCTCTGCAAATTCTCTGTCAAAGTGCCAATCTCATCTTTCTACTCCTGGATGATTTCTTTGAGCTTTGAGCTAGGAGAGCTCGCATCAACATCGATGAGTATAAAATCAGTGTCTCGGCCTCCTGAAGGAGCCTCATCGTGCATAGGCCTCTTGCCTCTGTCCTAAACCTGTACCTGTGCTGATGTTGAAGGCGAGACCCCTTCCACACCATGTGGAGATATTACTCGCGCTGCTGATGAAGTCAACGAGACCCCTTCCACCCCGGGTGGAGATAGTACTCGTCGTGTAGCTGCAAATAAGGCTCTGCGGCCTCGCTGATATGTCACATACACTGGAGCACTGATATGCTCAGTCTCGGGAACATCAAACTGGTGTAAAGGCTCTCCCTCATCATGAACTACCTCGGGAGGCGGCTGTGGCGCTGCAAAGAAGTCACGGGAGATGAACTCCTCCCAAGCAATGCCCTGCTGTGCGAGCTGATGTACCACCATGATTTTGATCAGCGCGTAATGATATATGCTGTTATGCTGCTGTGCTGGGGTCTTCTTCTGTACAAGAAATGTCATCCGCATTCTATGTTACTACATGAAGTATGGAATGCTCAGCAACCGCACTCTCGTGAAGTGCATCAATAGCCGGATGTGATATGCATACAAGCGTGAAAAGCGCCCTTCACAACTAAAATAACGAATGATGAGTTTCATCAATGGTGCATACTCATCCTTCCCGTAAATCGAATGGAAATACCCTGCTCAGCTGCCTCATATATCCAGGTCTAATATATGGCTCATAATAGGCTCTATCCAACTGCTGCCGCTTATTCCATTCTTCCCCGATGTTTGGTATCCCAATCGCCTCTGAAATGGTCTCTGGTGACAAAGTAAAATCCACCCCAGCAAGGTTTACATGACCGTTATGCAAATGTAATACAAATAGGTGAGCTAACTCATGATGATGCTGAGTTTGGGAAATCATCTCACAATACTGGAAACATGACTGATGCTGAAAACAATCCATTGCAAGCGGGCAAGCCTGTAATTGAACCAAAGAAGTAGGCTCCTCCCTGACATGCTGGCCACTTTTGTGAGACCTCCTTGGCACATTAACCTCTATAGATGAATCACTGTCCTGTTCATACCCCTGCTCATAAGGTGAATCCGTCTCTCGACATGGTGCTAAAAGCATGTGACAAATACACTCGACATGGTAATGATGAAAACAAGAGTTCAAAGGTATGCTTTAATTCCAAATGTGTCACATATGTATCAAGGTGCTATAGAAAACCACAAGGAGGAAAGTAATCGTCAAGTGGGCTTTGAGTATGAGGATACTACCGTTTCAGGACTTAGGAATATGGACAAATTTACAAGTAATACAGAAAGAAGTGATAGGAACATGGTCAATGGAGGAAGGGATAACAAGTGATAAATTTAGAGTTTTACCACATGGGAACAAAAGGAAATGAAGGATGTGAAACAATGGTATAACAATGGGACCGTGGTATAATAACAATGATAACAAGAAAGGAGGAAAATGACATAATGATAGCAAGGATAAAAGCATACATAACAATGGCATAAGAGTGTTTTTGCAAATGCAAGTTTCCTTACACCAATTTCAAATGACAATCATCACTCCTCAAACCCTATGGAGCAGATTTCGAAGTGGACACAGGGTTAAGTTTTGCACCATTCAAACACTAATATCTTTGCTTCTAAACCATAGCACCATAGCCCAAAATCATCAAAGAGGTTTTCACAAACTTACTTGGAGGCGAAAGAGCCGATTCGAAACGAGTTTTGGTGAAGGAGGGCAATTTTCCCGCCTTAGGGCTCTATGCGCTCGCGTGCAAACCCAAAGCACAAGGCGTCGCGCCTCGGTGCGCCGCCCGTGTAAATGAACTCGCTGATTTTTTTCCGTGCGTCGCGCCTCCTATGTATGCATCGCGCTCTTTTCTAAACACACACTACTGCTTTCAATACAAAAATTTCGTCTCTTCAATTCTTCAATTCGACTCGCTTGGATTTTGAGCATATCTCTTGTCATAAATGGGTTAAATAGCCATGAGAAATATCTTGCAAAAGATGGTTTTAATTTTTACTTCCCTCCACAACTCACTTTGTAATGTTTTTCATTCGCACTTATTATTTCATCAACTTCTGTTTTTTGGCTTTTTTCACCGACTTTCTAAGTTTTGAGCCGATGAACTTGGTTTTTTTTCACAGGATGTGGTGTTTTGGACTTAGAAAAGACCGTAGGCCGCATTGAAATTTTTATGACGGAAAAAATACATGATTATTACAAAAAAAAAATGAATTCGACAATTTCTTATTCAAAACAGAGTTTTGAACAAGAAATGTCCTCAAATGTGTTTGATGATGAAAATTAGAACTAAGAACCTCCTCGAAAACCATCCTCATGGCCTGCGTGTGTTTATTAAATATATCAAATGACTGAACCCTAGACTCTAAAACTAAAATACTCTTGTTGACCAAAATAATCATTTATGACCATGAATGACGCGAACTAAACTTCGATGAATTTTGAAGAGTTTTAATTAGCCCATCATGTACAAGCATGAGGGAATACAAGAAGACCAAACCCTCTCGTTATTCAGTGGCATGCCCCTAGCGAAATGCAACGAAGTGAAGTGAGCGAGACACCTAAAAATGATATGCAAAAAGTGAAATGACCCCAATTCGAGGGCCGTAAGGACCGACTCTGGGCCAGGATCGAAGGCCATAATGTGCGACACAAGAGAGAACCAAGAAATGAGGGATGGAGGACTACAGGCGGCACAAAGGGACTCGGAGGACTCCATGAATGTGATGATGACTCCACTGGATGCTCTAAACAAGGCCACTCGCATGGTGCTGCCACACAAAGGTCCAATGGGGGACTAAAGGGAAAACATGAGTACAAGATGGTAACTCACGGATTAAAATCAACACGGTATCAAAGACAAGTAAGGAGGCAAAGTGGTGCCCCAAGTACAAGTGTTGTAAGTGAAGAAAATGAGATTTTAAGGAGAGGTGAAGTGACCCATTCGGGACAAAATGTGTCCTGGTGAAGTATCAAATCACAAAACTCTAACAGATACCCATTTGAGGGCTCCTATGGAGAGCTTTCCAACGGTGCGTACTTCGCTTATCAAACGAGGCTACGTGATGTCGTTAAAGAAAGCGAAAGAAGAAACAAGGGTTCTCTTTTTACTACAGCTTTTCTCCAAATCCACTCATTTTCTAGTGTCATGGTGAAGGTAGAGAGGAGAGAAGGCCCTAAATCTTGCGGCGAGCATAGCGGACAAACCGACCGTTGGAATCGAGATCCGCGCCTGGCAGTGTAAGAGGTCGAACTCTTACTCTTTCATTTCGATGGATCGAAAGTTCAAATTAGGGCCCGTAACTTCAGAACAGCCCCCTTGCATATTTTTGGTCGGTCGCACTTTTTGGGCTGCACCATGACCTGGATGGTGTTTTAAGCTGCAAGGTGCGGCATCCGTCCTTGATTTGGGCAAAAAAAAATGTGTGACCTCGGGAAGATGAGGGGTTTCAGCGTGCTGTTCGATGGCCGAGAGTTGCTCGTGTTCGGACAGATTCCCTATCTCCGTAGGCTGACAAAGATGATGTTTTTGCGTATATGGCAGACATAATAGGTGTGAAATGGAGAGAGAGAGACTCGGGTACATTACGTGCAGATCCGTGCATCGGGGTGTCCGTCGTGTGTTGGCTGTGCTCGGGGTTCTCGAATTTTTGGAGAACCCTTCGATGAGGAGCTAGTAGAGCCCTCGTTGGCCCTTGACCACCGCCATTGGGATCCGCAGCATGAGTTCTTTATAGTGCGGGCACAGATCGAACCGACGCTCCGTGATGTGTATTTCCCCCGACAAGTCTCCCGCCACTGGGGATGGCAGGAAATACGGTTGTGTGTTACCGCGGGCGAACATCGCGAGTTCAGGGGAGCCGCATCGTCGACCGGTCTCCGAGTTAAAGGGAAGCAGTATCCCGACCTGTGGACCCAGAGACCGGAGACCCGGCAAAGGCCGCGCTTGGCATACGGATCCCCGGCGTACTGTGCGTTCCATCACATCACTAGGGGGCAACATGATGATCGGGGAGAGAGCGTGTTGAGTGGGACCCACTATGGGCAGGGCCTAAATGACAAGTTGGTTTCGTTAAAAACGATAATAATACCGTGCAAGTGGCAAGTGAACCACGATTGCTCGTATGGGACTTTATTGTGTTCCTTCGTTTGAGAAGATCCCGACCTTAAGGACCTCGTATACCCCCCCCCCCCTCCGGATGGGGGTCCAGGAGAGCCTGTGATGCGCCCTGCGGGGGGCGGCCACCGTGCGCAGGAGGAGGAGGGGCGCCGACGAGAGTGTTTCGACCGAGTTCTTCGCCTACTGGGATCAGATGTCGTTATACATAGACGACTATCCCTACGTTGGGATGAGTTATTGTGGGGATCCCACCCGCCCACTTTCACCTCGGTCGAGCATGGGGACCCGATGGTAAGTGATAAGCAACTATTCTTTTTCGCGGTGCGCGCTCGGTGAACAAGAGACAGGGCATCGATTCCTCGCATTTTTGGTATGCAGACAGGCCCGTAAAACCACCGGACATATGACGGTACTCGGGAAGAAGATCCGGAGTTGCAAGTCCGAGTGGGTCGAGGAGCAGCCGCGACGAGGACGCGACCTCTTCTCGGAGGACATCCGCCGCAGATGCGAGAGGTCGGCCGACGCGAGTGTCGCAGCGTGTGTGGCAAGACCCTGTGATGACCGTACATGCAGCCACGCATCGGGGTTCACCTCGAATGGCGAGGTGCCGCGCGCCGCAATGCGATGGCCGGTCAGATACGTCGCATCTGCTGTGTCGGCAGGAGCGTGTTTTCGCTTGCCCTGGATCCGCCGCATAGTGATTAGGCAGGGGCATGTGGTGCCCTCACAGGGTGGCGAAAGTGTGTGGTGCCCCCGCTTGAGTTTTTTGTAACATGTTAAGGGCATGTCATATGTATCGTAGCATGACCTCTAAACACATGTTTTGCGACACATATTATGGATATGCATCGTTTTTAATGATTATGAATGTTATTGTCTTCGTATGAACAAAGCGTGACAAATGCCAACGAACATGGCTCGCAATGCTATCTACATAGTGATTCTCGTTTCTCGAGGTACATGGTTGAAAGTTATGGTTTCAAATTCACGTAACAAGAGTTTCACTCGTAAATATCGTCTAAACAAGATGGTTAGCGCACACGACAGACACCATTACTGTATGACAAGAAGTAGGGAATTTGGCCCAATATGCGTATGAAGGATGCGATGAAAGAGGGCACTTGCCAAGAGACCACGCACCACATCACATTCGACCTCGATCGTTGGTAGCGTACTCACCGTGCAGCCCCGTTTGAGAGCACAAGGGCATGCAAGGGGGGTGAAAATGGCCCAACTGCCAAGGCTAGATTCCCGGAGTAACGTACTTGCACCACCCGCGTAACCGATGTAGGGTGATGGGAGGGTCCTTGCGAATAGTGTTACAAGACAAAAAATGGGGGGAGGAGGGACAATGACGGCAAAGGCGGAGTGGCCGCAAGACATCGAGCGGCAAATCGGCGGAGGGAGTGCGATGAGCAGATGGCTATGACTTCATATACAAACCAGAGGGTGGTATATGAGGGCCGTAGGAGGCGCGGGGACTCACGGCCGCGGGAGGCCGGGCCGCAGACACGGTGGAGTTATTCCATGTATGGGAAGAAAAGAGGGGATCAAGGGTGGCCGCCGAAGGGGGGCCGGGGCAACAACAGGGAGGAGTCAAGGGGACTCCGTGCCCGAAGGGGTCTCTGCTGTGAGGATGATAAAGAATGGTCATAGTAGACTCCGTCATCCGAACATCGTGGGGGGAATGTCGATGGGAGCCGGGGATCTCGTTCGGCTCCGACATACCGCGCGAGTATGGGAGAGGTGACGATTTTTTTCAACCTCATACTCGACTACTTCTAAAGAGGCGCCAAGAATGCGTCAGTGAGGACAATGGTGGGATTAATGGTTGCGGACACCGCAAAAAGCACAGGTTTGCTAGTGCGAACAGTTTTTGGGTTCTCGGTTACTAAGGAGGAGGAAGAGAAGGGCTTTCCAGGACCGTACTGTGGAACATGACTTTAACCATAGGTTGAATGCGGGGCAACTCGGTGACAAGTATGGGTGGCATGACCGACGACATCACACAAGGCACAAGGCTCGCGGCGAGGAGGAGAAGGGTCACTTGGGTGGCCTTGTTCCCAGATGCCCCTCGCGAGCTTTTCCTTTCTTCTCGGAGCTGCCACCACGTGGGTAGGGTCCGGGGGAGGCCAGGGGGTGGCAGCGACGAAAGTAGCGAGGGGGACCTGCTTGAACCCTGTCAAAGCAAGATAGGGTTTGGGGTGACCAGGAGGGGTAGCTACCGGAGGGTCAAGGTACCGTACGGCATACCTGGTGGTCGTGTTAGGGAGAGAGAGGGTGGCCAAAGTATTTGGGATCGAATAGACTCCGGAGGGGGAGCCAGGAACAAGATCTAACCAGTGGGATAATGACTGGGGAGGGACTCGCTCCGAGATGGTTACGTCCGGGGGAACCGATCCAGGGGATAAAGGGGTCTGTGGATACCGCCGTAGGAGAAGGCGAAGGAGGAGGTCCACCGGCGAGATGAAGGGCAAGGAGCAGCCGTGGTGGGAGAGGTTGGAGTCCGAGGCCGCCGACCAGCCGAAGCGGGTCGGCGATGCGCCGAGACGCATTGCATCATGCAAACATTCGACAAGCTGGGATCATAGATATGAGGAGGGGGGAGACCAGAAAAGTTCCAAGTAGGAGGAATCTTTTCAGAGACACCGGGGGGAGACACTGTCGGGGAATCGATGGTTCGATGGTCACACAGAAGAGATGGTCGTCTCTGGGGGAGGTCCTAGATCGTGGCTCATGACAGTCAACTAGTTGATGGTGACTATCTTTCCAGAACATCAGGAGGAAAAGACATCTTGCGAAAAACCGGCGAATGGGACAAATAGGACATGGCATAGGTGTAGCTTTCCGCCCAACAGAATTTTGTAAGCTCCGTAGGGGCGTCGATGACTTCGATGTCAACGCAAATGGGCCTTACCCGCAAGGGTGATAGGACAATTACGAAAAGGCCGATGGGTCGAGAGGCGTGGCCGTCCCACGCTCGAAGGGTGATCGGGAAGGGGCCAAGTCAAAGAGATTCGAGCGTTTCCAAACCGAAGTGAACACGCGTGTGGATGCCCCTCATCAATTATACATCGAAAGTCATTGGCATTCTGGATTTTGATCGATTTGAAGGCGACGGAAGTAGAAGAGGCGATGTTCGATTGGGAGGGTGTCGAAAACAATCATTTGGTCATCGCCAGGGATCTGCTAGCCGCCTACCGCAGACAGAGATTCTTCTTTTGGGAATGGCATGATCGAGGAGTTCCAATGTGACATGGCAACAGGAGATTGTGCTAAATCATCTACTATGCTACATACGAATGAGCAGCTCGACCAAAAGCGCATTTCTCAACGTAATGGTCCCTCGTAAATTCGGGTATAAAACCTCAACTTTGGGTCGAGGGATATGTAAGGGGCCATTGGATGTCGAAAGAGGCTCGTAGAACCCGAAGAAGGGGACCCTGGGGCAGCATCGAGCGGGGAGGTTTGGGTAGCGATGCGAGACCTAGTTTGAAGGTGAAGGTCGACGGTTGGGGATGGATCGCAGTTCATCATGAGGATCCTGCACCTGGAGGAACTTAAATGGAAGGTGGAGTGGGGACCCTCGTCCGTCGTGTTGGGTAGCCACGAACTTCGCCGAGGGAAAGGATCGAAGAACACACTCGGTTGAGTAGTGGCCACATTAGGGGGAGCATGAGGGGAGGCATGTTGTCCGCGCAATGTGGCTTCGAGACTCCACATCTTCCTCGCATCTCAGGTAAGAGGGGACACCTGTGGGTGTAATGACCATAAACACCACAACACGAACAAGGCTTATTTGTGTGAAGAGTGTCTGGTCGTCTTGGCCGAGTGCCCCCGTTGTCGTTTAGCAAGGTTAGGTCAATACCTTGAGGATTGGGCCCACGAGTGTTAGGGCAGATTGGTTGACGTTTCTCCGCCTTCTTCGAGAAGAAGGGGATTAGTCATGCCCCATCGTGCAAATACTTGCTCGGGAGGGGCCGTAGGTGTTGTTGCGTGGGCCGGGGAGGAGGCAAGGAGACCAAGCGGAGCAGGCCGGAGGAGTCGGGCACCAGGGGTCGCTGACAAGGGTAATGGTTAGGTTGGTCAACATCGAGGTAAGCAGGAGGTTGGGCAAAAGGATGAGGCACGCCGCATCCTCGGATACATGCGCCCGGAGGGGGAAAGTGCTAGAGGTGCCGGCCCCTCTCCTCGAGGGAGACCATAGCCCACAGGAGTGTCGAGCACACGGATGAGAAAGGGCTCCAAAAACACCGTCGGTGAAATGAGATGCCCCCGGGCATTAGCGCTCCCAAGCCCAGAGGTTAGGAAGGATGGTATAAACATAACCGTAATCGAGCATACATCAAGTCATATTTCGAAGGCTGGCTTCTGAGGGCGTTTTCGTTTGGAGGGAAATGGGAGGCGACATTCGTCAATGGGAGCTAAGAGAGTGCGAAGGAACCACCATACAAACCGATTCGGGCGGGAAGGAGCTCACACAAGCCAAGCCTTCGTCGCCATTCCTAGACATGAGTGGAAAGGCGGTCGAATAGGCTCGTCGAACGAGGTCAAAAGCTCCGTACTCGCATCGTAGACGGGAGAGGGAGCCGGAAATAAGATAAAAAGGCTTGGGAAAATGGTCACAAAGGTGGTAAGGGAAGAGGTGGCTCGGTCAACATACCATTTAGAAGCTTTGCTGGTAAGCGTGCGTTGGAACAATCAAAGATGGATGGAATCCTTTTCACTTCCGTAATGGAATTGGAGGAACACCACATGTGGAAAGATCGTGATGTGATTGGTTGGATCTTCTCCGGCGCGTTGCCTTCGAACTTAGGGATGTTGGAGGGGAGCTGGTTGCGACAACAGGCCAACCAACATCGTGGCGGATAGTCATCGATCAACCGATCGAAATTTGGGAGGCCGAGGCTCGCGATGTACGGTAGCAAGGGGGCGGCCGAGGTAGTTCCTTGTGGCGGTTCCGCCAGTAGTTCGGCATTAGGGGCCTAGAGTGCCGCTAGCGTTAGGCGCCCGGACTAGAAATAGAAGGTGGGGACAGGGGAGAACCGTAAATAAGAGGAAAACCCAATGAATCAGAAGAGGAGCTTCGACTGCGGACTCGCAGGAGGACTGCTCGACAACCTGGGCGGACGAGCAGTCGATCGACCTAAAACTCGAGGGTGAAGGCCAAGAAGTCTCTAAGCGGCGCCTTTGGGCGCAATGATGGCAATGCACAAACACGACATGAGGGGAAATAAGAATGGACCCATTATATGGTGGGAGGTGCGTTAATCGTTGATTAAAATGTCGAAAAAGGTGCGTGGTCAATTGATTTAAATTTTTGCTCGCGTGTAAACCAGGCTCTTCTTCGCTAGGTGAGTGTGTGGCGTGCGTTAATTTTAATTTTTAAACCCTTTTCGTTTTTAGAGCAAGAGAAAAAGTGTGTCGTTGGGGAATTCGAAAAATAATGTCGTAAAAACAAGATATACGTCGAAATAACAGAAAATTAACAACATTATTGTATCGATTCAACCCAAAAAGGTGGGTCTCTCAAAACTAATCTAAGAGAGGGAAAAATCTGACCAAACACACTAAAAAGAGGCCAACAGACCAGGGTCGAAAGTGACAGGGATCTAAAGGAAAAGCTTCGGGAAGAGGTGCGCATCACAGCCCAAGAGGCAAGCGCAGGCAAGGTGGTCGTAGCGGGAGGAAATCAAAGAAAAAGGTAAGGGCAAGGAGGAGGCCCTAAAAGTAGATCCAAACAAATCTTTTCGTGACGATTTGAAAGGGAGAAGAGCTGATTAGAAGAGGTCCGAAAAGGAGGCATCGTATATGGAAAAAGGGAGGCCGAAACTCGAAAAACGTACCGAAACGATAAAAAATCTTCCACCAAAAGTGGAGGGTATTGCCTTGGGGGCTATGTTCCCATCAGATGAGCAAACAGATCGTAAACAAAGTCGAAACGGGTCGAGACAGAGGCTGGAAAACCCCCTGGCGAAGCTCGAAACCTGCACCACAGAAAAATATGCGTAAAAATTGCGAAAGCGTGTTCCGACCTCGTTTTTCAGCAGTTCGTTAAAAATGGGTCGAAAAGTGCGACCGGAGGTCCAGGCCGCAGCTTATGGGCTGAAAAGTGTGACCCGAAGCTCGGTGTCCCGCGTTACATTTCCTAAAAGTTGCTATCCGGGGCCATGGCCGATGTCTCACCTCGTGCAATAGCGGTAAACACACGAAGTTAGAAATTTTAATGTTTTAGGTTTTTTAAGGGGAAAACATAAAAATAGGAAAAACAAAAGTTGAAAAGAAACCCTAGGGTCTCAAGTAGCCGGATATGTGAATATGAAAACGATAGCGATCGTAATTGAAAACCCGTGTGGAGTCGCCAATTGTTAGTATGAATCATTGGCGGTATGAAAAAAGATCACTTTAGCTACGCATAACTAATAGCCCTAACATCAAATATGTACAATATCTTCGCATCCGTAGTTAGTCGTATCAAGACAAGAGCCAGTAAAAACCGCATCTATGCATAGAAAGACATTAAGTTAAAGAAAAGAAGTGGTTTGCTCCATATATCCAATAGACAAGACAAGAACAATTTTTGAAAGAATTTTTTTGTACAGGCACTGAGGAAAACAAGAAGATGTTTCCAATTCTCCTCAATGGGATGGGTTCTTGGAAGTCCTCGCACTTCAGATCTAGAATCTCTCTCTCTCTCATACGTAGAAAACCTGCATAAAGATAGAACTCAAAGGGAGCTCACACAACAAATAATGTAGAATGTGACCAAGTGTATAGATCCGCAGTGATCTAATAAAAAACAAAAGGTGAAGAATGGTAGGTGTCCCTCCTATTTATAACAAAATATTGGGTCATTCTAGATCTTGCATGATTAAAATAATGTTAACCAAATCTAGATCCACCTTTTATGGAATATTTTATTATATTTGTTGGAGGGAAAAGTATTTGACTTGGGTCAAATCCCTTTATTTGTCAATAATAAATGAATAAATGATTTATTTATCTTTTAAGGAAGTGGTCAAGGATAATCAAATAAATAATGATTTATTTAATTATCTCCGTGGGTGATTTGGTCATATTTAACAAGGAATATTATCTAAATAAGATTTAAATAATTACCCTAAAATAATAAGATAAATAAAGGTTTATCTAATTAATTTCCTTTGTTTTGGTTAACATGACTAGGAATAATAATTAAAATTATGGTTTAATTAATTATTCCATGAGGGGAAAATCAAACAAAATAGGTTTGTTTAATATTTCCTTTTGGGGGTTTCCTATTTAGACTCATAAACAACCTAATAAATGTGGTTTATTAAGTTATTTTACATAGTGAAAGCAATTTTACTTAGGGTAAAATTGGTCTTACATGGTGTACTTGGGTCCATCTAATGATAAGAGGTTAGATGACCAAAAAATGGTGTAACACCTTTCATGCCCAAAAAGTGTCATTTGAGGCCTCAAAACTTCTTCGGAAGTTCAAGACCCGAAAAACTGACAAAAATAGTAAATTGTGCTATAATTAAGGAAGATGACAAATGAAAAGAGACAATGGCGAGGGCCCATTTGGAATAGGTTGTGGGCCACCAATATCCACCTCAATCACCTCAACTCAAATTCCCCGAGCTAACTCGCTCATCAAGACTTAGCTAATCGACCTAAGTTGCTATGAGATGAAATTTGTACCTATTGTCCAATTTATTTAAGGGAAAAAAATAATTAGACGCCTCACATTCCTCACTCCTAGTATATCGTAAATTCATCACAAGTGTCAGCATTTTATTTTCCTTCGGTTTCAAATTTCGTTATACTGCTGCAAATTTCAACATCTTTCGAACAAGAAAGGAATTCAATCTATCATGATTCGATTTTGAATTATGCATGCAACACTTCTCTAGTGTTGTTTGCACTGCGAATCCCGAAACTCGAATAGCCTTCGAACAATCGAATCAATATAATTAATTTCCCAGCATCGCAGTCTTCTCGTCGACCGGCTAATAGCTACTATCACTGCTTCATCGAACCTATAAAAAGGCCGGTGACATTCGCATCCATGCCCTCGTACTTGTTTCCCCAAATCTGATCTACACCTAATCTACCATCGTCACTCGATTTATGTCTTCCGATATCCGACCGTACTCGCCCAACCGATCCTTCCGTTACTTTGTATTGTGGACCTCCTCATACTTAGGTTCAATCCATGAGACATACCATCTCAATGGACCCCGTCAAAATTTCTTACCTTGGGATTATGTCTACACATCACCTCGCCTTTCATCTAGAGGTATGGCCGCATGTGCTCCCTCTTCCCATCTAGCTCGAAATTTCCCCCTCATGGAGGTATCTTCTTGAGTGGGTGCTTCCACTTGGTCTCCCTCTCTACTTCTCCAATCGTGGCCGGCCCACAACCTTCTAAGATTGTTTGTTGGCTGCATGTTGAGAGGTAATTTGTACCCTTCAACAACCAAGTCTCTAACCTCTCGCATTGCTCCTCAAAGCTTTGAATGCATTTGTTACCTCAAGTGCATTTAGGTTCCCCGACTTCAGCATATCAAAATTGTCTTTCCATTACAAAATTTCTTATAAAAAATTTGATTTTAAATCGCGATATCTCCCTCATGAGCTCCGAATTGATTTTCCATTTGGATAGTTTTCGCAAGGAATCAAAATATGTTATTTTTTTTTTAATTTTACAAAAATTTCAGATATCCTCCTCGCAAACTTGCCACCCAAAAAATTATTTCTCCGATACCATGTAGAAAATATAACCAACAAGATTCAATCTGATCTTGTAATGTACTAAGACAAGATATAGAATCCTTCCTACAATTTTGAGAAACAGATGCACAATCACATAAGTGAGAAAATAAATTATCAATCGCACAACACGATGTATTTCGGGAAATAAATCGCTCAAAAAATTCTCTATCTCTATTGTGTATTAAGTCAAAGAATCATGAAACAATACAATTTTTAATCTCTCATGAGATTCTTCAACACTCTACCAATTTTCTCTGGATGATCTAGGCAAACCTTGGTCTAGTACTTAGCCAATTATCAACCTCCTTCAGCCTCGCCTTTACCATGCAATTCCTAGGGAATTAGCCCCTATTAATTATGAAAATTAGTCTTCCCTTATTGCTCTAATCCATCATGGCATCCTGTAACAACTTTATAATTTCACATGGGAATTTTGTATAAATACAACTACTGAAGTTATGTTCTCGAACCTTTGTCGCAACCGAGTTCTCTCGTAATCGACATGCATGCAACTATTAATAGTGAATTATCACCATTCGATTGATCACTCATCATGGGATTAAATCTAATTTAATTCAATCGGCCGACATCTCACCAGCTCATCACTTAGTTAGAACTATTTAAACTGATTTTTAACTCATTTTATTGAGTTAACTAATTCGTCAATTCGCGCTCGCACTAATGCATCAACCGCAATCGTATTCCAAAATTATTAGATTAATACCTTTACATGTCTCATCTTAGACCTCAACTCGAATTCCTTGAGTTAACTCAAAGGATTATGACTTATTTAACCGACATATGTTGTTATGAGATGAAATTACAATTTATTTTTGGGAAAAATATATTAGACACCCCACATTCCTCTCTCCTCGTGCATCAAAATTCCTCACCAATGTGGGTGCATTTTTTTTTTCCTTTCTATTTTCCAATTTCAATGTTTCTTGTTGAAAATTTCAACATTTCAAAAATTTGATGTGGCCTTCACACAAAGACACCATTGAAATCACATGCCCGTATTCTCATGAGCAACCTCTAAGCTCGACCGCCATAAGAGAGCCAAATATGCCATCCTACTTCCTAGCTTGAACTCGACCATTAAGGTATGCAAAATTCTTATGAACCCTCACATGATGATCTTTCTCTTGGAGGACGATCATGGCTCTCCCTTTAGAAACCTCGTCGACCTCTTACTCGACCTACTTTAGGACCACATCTCTTCGCCTCGATCAAATGAGCTCTTTCCTCACTTGATGTTCTTTCCTTCATCCTAAGGCCTCCTAGATAGTTTTTAATAGCCTCTTAAGAACCTCTCTAGAACTTACGATTTTTATCCACTTAGACCTTAGAAATATTATTTTTCCTTTTAATTTTCTTTTATATTTTAAACCCCATCTTGGGTCCAAAATCCTTTTCGCTTGGTTTCTTTGCCCACAAATCCTTCTTTTGTGACCAAAATCACACAAACCTATCCTACCAATTCGTGAGTACCTCCCAAGCTACATAATTCAACAACACTGTTGTAGTATCCATAACTTGGTCAAGCTCTTGTAGTCAAGCGAGGGCCTGATCGTCTCAAGTTGAAAATTAAGTAAGGTAGTCCGAGGGAATGATAGAAGCTAGGGAGGCTCAGGGCATGCACATTAGGAATTAAAATTCATGCTAACACATGTTGGAAAATGTCAATGCATGTTTAAGAGTGTTAGGGAGTGTCAGGCATACTTAAGGGATAACTAGGTCAAAAATAAGGGAAAGGAATGAATAAGAGCAGTTCTGTGAGCAAGCCGCGGAATTCAAGTGTGCCAAGGATGAAGTGTGTTAGGAGAAGTTCATAATATTATTTATAGAAGGCAAGCCTATGGTTGTTATACTAGGGGCTTGACATAACAATTTTAGACAAAGGAGAACACTTTGCTAGGCAATAACAAAATATTGTTTTTCCTTTAGATATTTTTTTTTATATGAGATGTGGCACACTTCGGCTACATGCTCATGCATTAAACTATTCTAGATAATTTCATATTGTACATTGTTGTGTGTGTTTTGGGGCACTCGACTTGTGCTTCGCTATATCTTCGTGTGCTCAGGCATTCGTGTTCTACAAACTCTTATTTAATGTTCTACTATTTATATGAACTAAACACATATGTGAAATATTTCTATGTAAGCTATGTTGCTTAGTTTTTTTATGGCAATGGTTAGATCATGTGATCCTTGTCTTGGTAACTAGTCAAGTGGGACAATTTGAGTCAACATGAGTGGCATAATATGAGCATGCGCTTCTTAGGTGAAAAAGGCACACCCCACTTGTAGTAGGTGCAATTGGTCAAGTTTTTGCAGTTTAAGCAGCTAATATTGTCACATGAACTGTAGTAGCCAAGTAATTGATTGGGTTCCTGAAGTTAGGAAAATGTAAAGGCTATCTTTTCGAGGACATGAGTGCCAAAGCATGTTAGGGGAATGCTGGTGATGTGTCAGATAGTGCAAAGGCATGTCAAACATGTTAAGATGTGCCAAGTGATAAGGCATGCAAAGATGTGCAAGGGTGTGTCAATGTGTTCTGTGGACCGTCAGGGCAAAAAAGGGAGAAATGTTAAACTACAAGGAAATGAACACATAAGAGGGTTAACAAGTCATCAATTTCATTTTTCCAAGAGGGGCATGTTAGGGTACACCAACACTAGGTGCCAATAAAAGCCAAGTGAAAAGTATTAGTGCATTCAAAGTGCCAAGTCTTCCTTTGTTTCTTCTCATCTACTTTCCAACAAATGGTCACAACAAATTTAATATTAAACCATTCCAAATTATACCAAGGCATTTCAATGTATTCCATACATGCCAATAATTTCCAAGTGACGACACGTGCCAAGTGCCAATATGTGTCGCGCAGTGTTATGCATGCTGGGCAAGTGGAAGGGCACAACAGAGCAAGCATGTGCGCTAAAGAGTGATAATGCATGTTGAGGAGTCTTAAGGGGTACTAGGACAAAACATTATGAGCACAAGGTCAAAATTCATGGAATTTAATGAATATGAGGAACGTGTGCCAGGACTAGTGTTAATGAGTCGAGGTTGTCATGCCAAGGAGGGAGTGACAAGGTATGATAAGGATTGGTAAGGAATGATAGGGAATATCAAGGCATGTCAAGAAGTATCAAATTGTGTTTGGGAGTTCTGGTGTGTACTAATTATATGTGCCAAATAGTGCCAAGATATGCCAATACATGCTGTGTGCTAAGGATGTGTAGGGTGCCATGGTATGTCAATATGCGTCAAGAAGTTTCAAGGAAAAAAAAAAAAAAAGGAAGAACCAATAAGAGGGTTATAAGTCAATACTTTATCGTTTTTTAGCCAGGCATGCTAACCACACTAATAATAGGTCCCAATACATGCCAAGTGGCATTGTGTGCCAAGTGCTAATGTATGCCAATGCATTAAACCAAGGTGTTCTAGGGAATGCTAGACTACATGCATGCCAACACATGTCAGGAGAGTTCTATGTTGTGTTAGCACATGCCACCATGTGCTTTGGGATTTAGTGTCATGAGAAGATGTTCTAGGTACAAAGATGTTCTAAGACATGTGTGGTGCTAAGAAATGTTATGTGCCAAAGCATTAATTTAAGGTGTGCCTCAATTGTTGAGGAGTGTTAGGTCTTTTCTCATTAATAGAATTGACACAACTTGATTATGTATTAAATAATATATTTCTACACAAAATAAGGACTTTATCTAAAGGGAATTTTCTAGATAGTAAACTAAATAGATATGAATCATGTGTCGACTACAATAAATCTGTATTCGACTAGTCATTACTTCGAGGGAAACGATACACACTAATTACTTCTTAAAACACGATCGGCTCTAACCACTATGGCCTTAGACATATTATAAAAATACTCCACAATAATGGTGTTAAATCATTCTATTTTGACAAAAATATATTAACAAGCACATAACGTCATCAAAACTCATTGGATGATCAATGGTGACAAACATTGTTTACCGTCACCAAAAGCAACAAAAAATAGCATCGTCGAGGGTCATTGAAATTTCGTCACTAGAAGTGTCACCAAAGAGAGAATTAGTGATGGGCCTTTTACGACCCTCACCAAAAGTGTCATTGAAAATGGCTTTGGTGATGGACCTTAAAGGACTATTAACATATACACTCCCACAAGGATATTTTTTAAGGACCGTCACCATATGTGATATCGTACTCGACTTTAAAGGTATGTCACAAGCATGACCCTCACCAATGTCATTTTTCTTTGTGTAGTGAATAGTTTTTTGCATGAGGCCATTTGGCAGGTGATGGAACACCTTAAAATTAATCAAAAGGTGGTTGTGTGACTTTGCTCTATAATTGTATTAAAGTATGGATAAAAGATAAAGAATTTATTACTCTTCCTTTATATATATTATGGATCATGCGGAGGAGTTGCAATGCCATTCTCTTTGAGAATTGTGATATACATGTTACGAGGACATCATCAAATGTGTGAAATTTCAACAAAATCGGACCTTCCACTACGTAAAGGCTATAGACCCTTTAGATAGGTAGAGGTATGTAAGTCTTTCCCAAATGGTATTTTTTATGGGGCTTTCACTAGGATGGAATGCGTATGTGGAGGAGTGATTTATATAGATCCATCAAAATGTCATCATTTTTGTGGAATCAGCAGGGAATAATAGTAGAGCCAAAAATCATCGCTTTCGTGGGGAGTCTTGACTGTGGGAAAACAATTGGGCATTGAATGCATACAAATTTTTGGAGATGCTAAAGGAATAATCGAATGGGTAAAGGGAAAATGTGTTTTCAATCCCACTTAAAAAAACTCGATTGCTAGAAATAAAATATTTGCAAGACAATTTTGGGCAAGGACCCCTTGACCATTTATTCAGAGACTTAATTGAGTGTCGATTTTATTTCTAAGAGAGTGTATCAACAAACATGTATGATTTCTTTCTCATCTTTTGACAATGTGTGGTCTGGATTTCAATGCAATTTCTATCCGTCGGGGTGGAGCCCGATTATCTTGTTTATTTTGTATCACAACAAGCGACCGTACCTTAATGTGGGGGCAGCAATTCCATCAGAATAAATGCAGCCCACCCCCTAGTGAGAGGTTTCTGTGGTGCGCCTCGAAGCCAAAAAAAAAAAAAAAAAACAAGATGTGTAAAATTGCCCTCGTAAAAGTATAGTAATTTAAAATAATCCGGGTCGTTCATTAGGTAGATGATCTGATGGTAGAAGTTATGTTTAGTTTAGGTTTTTTTGCCCCTAGAAGGAAACCCTCGCTATAATAGGGTAATGAATGCGGCCGTGTATTGTATGTGTATTCTCGAGCAAGAACAGATAGACACTGTGAGAGAGAACAAAGGATATTAAGGCCGGATCTTCTATAGGTTGTGTCTTCTTCATTTTGTTGGATAATAAAAAGGAAGGACTAGCCGAATGGGGTGGATGTATCCTAAATTTGGTGAACTACGTACATTCCGTGTTCTAGTTTTATGTGTTTTGTGTGCTTGTGTTTTCCGCATATTTTATGTGTTTCATTGCTTTGCAATATTTAATTTTCTAACACTATCAATTACGCCGATGATTTGGAACAATACAGACAAGCACCGAGGATCACATAATATGGAGGATTTTCGATTATGGTTCAAAACAGACGTACTCGCATAAAATCATCGACGTTCTTTGTTTGCCAATATTTAAATGGCATATATTTTCATAAGCTACAGTAGGAAATAATAGAGACATGTGTACATGAACTTAGTTTTTAATTTGTCAATCACCTGATTTTTTTTTTTTAGTGTGAAGACATATTTTGTACAAGAATGAGGTTACGACTTCTAGCCTATAAAAATTTTAATTTGATGCCGCTTTTCCCGAGAAGATTCTTCGACTTTTAAGATGAAGGATAAAAATCCAAGATGTATGTACTAATTTTATTAAATATGATTGGTTTTTTTCACTGAAAAAAAAAATTTACTTTTGGGTTAAAGAGGGTTGGAAGCGAGGGCGTCTCTCAAGTTTTCGTTCTATGGCTAGGGCACAGAGAAAGGCTTGGTCAAGAATGTTACTCCACACGTTTCCTTTGTGAAGAACATGCCGACAAGGAGGAATGCTAAAAGACCCATATGCTCTGATCGTATGCAATGCAATTATGCGACTTGAATCACTTCAATAGGGCCCGCACTCGTTCGTAATCGTTAAGAAGGTAAATCCCCTCTGCGGACAGAGAGGATACCTCTAGCCTTAGAGTGGGTCTAGAAATAAAGATACATGCTAGAGTGTAGGTTCCTAATTATATAATTAAAGAGGATACGGTAGATCGACCTACCTAGAGTCCAATGCTGTCATTATGGCTGTAGTGGTGGTGGCCTCTCGCTCCTGCCTCGGTAAGTCACAATCCTTCGCAAATATGCTCTGATACCTACACATAAAATAGTAAACAAGAGTAGCATAAAACATAATAATTTCATCCGTAATTACTAACCATTTAAAGATGGCCGAGCATATTATGTTAAAAAAAACAACATAACATAAATGGGAACCCAAACAATAAGTCACGTATATATTGATGAAGAGTGTAAAACCAAAGCTGACGTCGTTAGCCTCTCCAACAGGTTCACCTTTTCAAGCATGTCTCGTATACCCGCTGTGATTCGACGATGAGGGCATGGGATTAAGCTCTTCAAAAAGTTCCTTCTTGTTCTATCTCTTCGTCAGCTCTACTATAGTATACTCAATTTCCATGTTCACCTATTCGGGCCAGCCTAGCTTATGCAAGGAGAGATAGCTTCTTTTACAGAGGAAAAGGAGGAGGTTAGGATCCCCACAAAGGTGGAAGGGGAGGCCTATCCTTTAGGAGGTTCTCATGGGAGGTGTAAACCATAAACTAAAGGAGGGAGTCCATGGTTATTCAATCCAACCACTCCCAATGACTCATCCCTCGTCATGAAGTGGAATCTTCGCTCTATTTTTAAAAACATTCTATAAACAGCTCCTGCCGTTATGTGTTCAACTAGGAGCCGCAGCGCCAATCGGCATGGGGCCTAGTGTTAATTTCCTCCATCGGCGCGGGGACAATTGGCTACTTTCGTGCCAAGGCAAAAACAAAGTTTTTTCAAGCTCGCTCATGGAATCGTCAATAGAAGCAATATTGACACGATGTAAAGGGATGCGATGATGGTCTTTGTAAGGCATGACACTTCTTATTAGTCGCGTGAATGACCTCAAAGTGTGAGTTGGGGATTTCGGGGGATGAAGTGACAAAATTTTCAAGTGTAACATATGCCCCCTAAAGCATGAGGTCCGAGGGAGAGGGAGGGGCGAAATTTTTATGAGAACGCGTTTAATCAAAACACCGTTGTTGAAAACTTACAATTACAATACAATTGATATTTCGATACATGAACATGTGGTATGGGAACAAAATTTCATCCGAAGCGTAGCACATAAAAAATCGAGATCCGAGGTGTGGACGTGCCTATCTAGCAATAAGGATCATCAAATAGACCAGTATGGTCACCTATCCAATCAAAAGAGCCATGAAATAAGTCATGATAATCCAAAAAAATCCATACCTTGATTTTATTAGACAAACCCAGGGTTCGTGCTCTATATCGACCCAAACAAGTACAATTTCAAGTATGCGAATATACGAGCCGAAGTCGAACATGCAAGAAATCGTTCGATTACCACCAATAATGAAAGTTGTCAACAAATGAGAGAAACCACCAATAATGACGATGGACCCCAAGGTGCAAAGGTGCACAATATATTGAACTTGAACAGTGATCTCGACGTCGAACATCCGCAATCACTCGATCAAGGCTGGCCAATATGAACCTGTATCGAATGTGAAAAACCCTCGCCATCGAGGCATGTAGGCTCTCCAAGGTACGAAGGGAGTTCCCAGATCAAATTTCTCGGATAATGAGATGAAGCTCTATTGTGAAATGTCTTCGTCAAAGGAGGGCTATAATGTTTCCTACATCATCGACACAAGACAGAGGAACATGATGATAGTGAATCGTAGACAAAATGTAGTAGAATCGCAGGAAGGTTGACAACCGCAATGGCAAACTTCGAACAGCACGACACGACACCGGATTTGGCAGTATTTGACATCAAGGTATTTGAGGTCATGATGACATAAAGATGGTAGAAAATGAGAGGTCAAGAGATTACCCAAACCCGTGGAGGAAAATGATGAAATGAGATGTCCCCAACCCGACACGAATGCATGTCATGTTCAAGAGTGACCCATCGCCAATGTAACTAGAACTTGGTTCCATTTTCCCCCACCATTTCGGCGAGTACCCCAATTATTTTTTAAACAAGCTTGAAGGGGATAACATATGTTTCGAATGTAAGTTTTTCCTTTGGAAAATCCAACCTAGTACATTTTAAGAGCCCTACAAAGGGGAGAACTCGTGTAACGCCATGGTGACGAAGTCCACTGTCATCGCAGTTTAAACGCAGTTTGAAAAAGGGAGAACTTGGCATCTTTTCATGTTTAGAGAGTTTGAAAAGAAGGTGAAGAAAACTCCAACATGGCCCTCTACAAATAGTCTCTCGTACTCCAAAAGGTAGAAAACAATATTCGAAAGAAACTCTATTTGATAGTTAAGGTATTCCTTTTTCGTAAATAATCTATCCCAACCCGAAAAAGGTAAACATATATCGAAGAGATATCGTTTTGCAGCCTTAATGAGTTCAAAACGACAAGAATTTTGAAAATATTTTCAATTTCCAGAGTCCGAAAAGAGCCGAAAGATGACGTAGTGACTTTTTCGTTATTACCAAGTCCGAAAAAGTATAAAATATAACTCATTACTTCATCACCGTCATAGAAAACTGTCACGCACAAGAGACATAAAACCCATTTCTAAAAAATAATATAATAAAATAATCAAAAAAACATCTTAAAGCCCAATTAGGGTTTTCAAAAAGTTATAAAATTCCAAAATGGTAAAAATAATTACTTTCACTTTTACCTCTTATGGAGCAATAGTTACTCATTTAGCACCGTGATTTTGTAACGACGTATACGATTTATCCGACAGACCATTTCTGAATCCGTCAATTCTGTGTAAGAGCCAACACCTTTCCCTTCATTTTGAATCCTTTTTCTGCGCTTTTCCACAACCCCAAGTTTGATTTTCGGGGGAGAAAATTGGAAAATTTAGGCATGGCGATCACATAGTTTTGGGCACGACTCGCGCCAATCACAATTTTTCTTAATTCAGACGCACCGGAGTCGGTGCGACCGTTTGAGAAACAACAGACCAATGACGCAAACCATTTTCATGTTTAAAAATCTAGTTAAATGTACCGAAATTTTCTTCACAAATTTAATTTTAGCTAGGCTAACAATGTCCATGTAACAATATTTACAGTATAAAGCAAGAAATGGTAATAAAATGGAAAGAATAGAATATACGAAGAAGACGAGATTTCCAGCGGGGAAATGAGAGAGTCATGGAAGATCTTAGAGATTGTGGACAAAAAAAAATTATTTCTAACACCATGTTTCCCGAGCTCAACCGAGCTACCGTATATTTTATCGTTATAGGGACAAAAAATCAAGAAAAGTTCATCCTTCGATATTAGGAACTTGAGATTGTTGTCTTCGATGTCTATTTCATAATAGGACTATCGTGAGGGGAGCAACACAATCCTAACTCCATAATTCGACCTCGTATGTAAAATATTTCCATGGTGATTAACAGTATGTCCAAAGGGTATCAAGGGATTAGCAAAGTGGGAAATTTGATATTGAGACTATCCCGCATTTGGCACTAAAGGTAGTGCTACATACCATCACACGATCTACGAGATCGCAAGCACCGTATGAAGAAACAAAGACACAATTGCTTCTTGTTGTAGACTCGTTTCGACACCGACCATCTACAACTAGGCAGTAGTGCTGCGACAATAAACATGAAACGTCAACCACAAAAATGAAAGAAGGCCAAATTGAAACAATTTGGTTATGGATCTATCTTGGTATCATTATTTCGGAACACCATCGATATTTCAGCAAGGGGTGGGAGGTCATAGTCCCGACACCACCGGGGCCGAGAGAACTACTTGGAGCGTCTTATGGGCAAACTCGATGCCAAGGGCAAAGCGCCCACGATGTCCCCGGGAGACCCTCGGCACCCTTGATTGGCTCCGCCGACACCCCATTGTCGTGAGGACCGACCCCATTTCCTTGTACGTACTTTACTAATGATCCCGTACCTCCCACTCCTAGCGGGAGAGGATTGGGATGAAGATTTGGGTAGCCTCGTTTAAATTTTCATGAGTATTATGATTTTTTCACTTATATATGTTCGGGTATTAAATCCATGTGTTTGCACATGTTGGCCCAAAGAGACCCGTTGTGTATGTCACCGATAGCGAGACAAATCATGATTTCGACCCTCAAGGTGAGGGCGGCGAGGAATATGAGATCATGCACCATCCGAAGGAATCACACGTGGAGTCTCGTACTATGCATGATTCGACGATGTTCCTCACGCTACCAGGGGGATGACGATAGGGGTGCTCAGTCAACCACGTACGTCGAGGCAAACCTTTAATGTAGCAAAGTGACATGATACCATGAGCATCATGTTGATTAGACACCTATGTTTTTATTTTCATATTTTGAGAGACATGGTGTCTCGCATTGCACGAAACACACATATTTCTTGAAATTATGATGCACACCGATGCAAACATTCGATATATATATACATCTATTTTCCTACTTTATATGAGTTCCCCCATGTGATGATGATTTACGTATTACGCAAATGCCTAATAAAAATGTTAGCTGATGTATCATTAAATAATATGCATAATAAGTAATGACCCAAAATTTAGGAAAACGTTTCACAAAGCACATGAAGCCAAAAGAGATTTTATTCTTACACAAGTCAGCGTAAAACAAAAGTAAACTATGCTTGAGACTCCGGTTTACTTTACACAAGCTTGAAACAAAGGTAAAATATGTTTGAAAGATGACATAGGCATGCCCTCAAAGATGGTGACTCGGGGCCTAAGTTATATGCCCTGGGCTTCACCCGACTCGTAATGAACAAAAAGCAGATGGAGTGAAGGTTCAGCAGAAGACCGATAAAGAGTCGACTAGGATTTTACGAGATCCGATCAAAGACTTGAATTGAACGGAATGTGTTTCATTGTTTTAACGAGGTTGAAACACAACAATTATCCTCATGACCTAATTAATAAGGAAAACCATCCTTAGAAGAGCTTGTTTCATTTTTAAGGAGCTGGGACACAAGGAAACGAACTCGCTTCCGAAGACCTCGTTTCATTTTTTAAGGAGATTGACATAAGAAAACAAACTATGCTCGCATGACAACTCATCATGACAAATAAGAGGTCATGGCTTCCAAGAGCTCTATAACCGATGGGAAAACATCTTGGAAATCTTGATCAAATGCTCCCAACACACGATGCACAATGGTACCCATCACCGAATGTGGGCATGGGACAGTAAACACATAATTAACCTCGGAGGAAGATACAACCAAATGGATAAATAATAGGAAGGGAGGATGGTGGCCAATTTCATCTCAAGACCAAGGAATGAAATTCTGACTTCAATGGTCACGCATCCGACCTTCATGGAAAACATATCACATGAAAGAGGGAAGAGACAAGTGCACCCACATGGTACAAGCATAACAGACTCCTCAAGAGTACCAAAAATCCAAGGGGCCTGGGATAGCCATCACATCTACATGTACAATTTTCCCTCCCAAAGCACAGGGGGCAACTTCGGGAAGGATCCCTAACAGTTGACTAGTTCTTTTGTTAAATTTCCAATGTATTCTGCGTAATGTGCACAAGCGATGGAGAACCAAAATCTTGCCAAGTATTTGAAGACAAAATACTAATGTATTACACCTTTCCATCTATAATCCTCGCTTAGGTACGTCCACATCATAGCCCGTACCGTGATCTCAAAAAAGGCACATAAGAAGGAAGGCGGTATCCTCGGCGAATCAACTCCAATCGAAGGAAGCGACCAAACTACTTGAAGGGGGTGCCATAGGAATGGAATGGTCATCCCCTAGTGTTACTAGAGAAAGCAACATCCGTTGGGACCACAGGGATGAGATAATATTTCTCCAATTTCGAGGAATCTAAAGAAACAAGAAGAACGTGAGGGGTAAGTGAGCCACTCTCGACGGAAAAGATCTCGATGAACCACAAAGTGGGGAAGATACAACCGAGCCCCACGACCAATGGTTGGTTGGGCATGAATTCTTATACGGAATTTCCGAGGGAGTGCGATCGACTACGTATGACCCTCGATCAATCGTGGAATCAACTAGCGGAGGACTCAAAGAAATCTTATGGTAACCAAGCGACAGTGTAAGGTGCGTAAATAGTAGGGTCATCCAAGACTCTCTTCGGCTTCATCCATGTACGAACAAAGGTGAATGGGATGATGCCTTCACACAACTTATAGAGATTGGTAATATTACCCCGTTTCTTATTAGTCTTATCATTACTAGTCGAATATGTGCCACCAATATGACTTCCGTAAGCCAAAAAGAAATGACTTCCGATGACTCGCTCAACCACGCTTCAAGTACCTTGGGAATGCCGTGTAGTCTCGAATAATATGGTCATCCTTGCACAACAAGCAAGGGAATTTGACTTTCCTTGGAAGGTTGATGGTTTATCAATGGAAGGTGTCTTAGGAGTAATAATTGTAGCATTAGCCTCTCACTTATCTCGATCGTTCTTTTTCGTCTTCTTATTCTTTCTTCTTAGCCTCACACAGTATCCAGACTTTCGTGGAAAAGTAGAGGAAGAGGACAAAGGAATAGTGAATATGATAGGTCCACCTAGAATCAATACGATGTCATTCGTGAGGAGATGGCCATACGGAGGTCCGGAATACCGAGACCACCGAGGTTTAACAACCATACAGAAACCGACAAGCAACTCAGTGAGGGACACTTGCTAAGCATAAGGAGCATCAACATTCCCAAAAGGGCAGAAAAGGACCAGATTCCCTTCAAAGGGGATTCCTTGGTTGGTAAACTCCAAAAATGTTGCCATCAAACAACCGTAAAAACAAAAACCAAGGAAGATAACTTTAACCAGGAATATTTCATGGGCAAGTAATATTTTAAGACATTGAACAAACTCTATTGTTTCATATTTTAAGAGTCGAGAAATGGGCAAAAGGTGACTCTATCACTTTTAGGTTGAAACGAGCATGAAATGACAAGTGCTTGATGATCTCTTATCTTTTTAAAGATTCATGAAAATACTTCAAATGACTACTCGTGTACTCAAGCAAGAGGTTGTACCAAAGCCCGTGAATCGCCATATACACCTTGGTGATCAAATGAAATAGAATGATCAAGGACTTAACGTACGTGTGTAGTCTCCCGAATGTTGTGTTTGGTGTATCACTAAGCATAATAAGGCGGCAGATCCGTCTTCCTATGGATAAAAGGATTGCAACCCAGAGGGGTCTCCCTTTATATACCGACGGGGTACTAGAGCACAAGCCTCGTACTAGCGTTGTTCAAAGCCAACAAGCAACGATAACCACTAGGTTTTAAGATGCCGAACATGTCTCTAGCCTGTACCACTAGAAATGTTGTGTTAGGTTTCAATTTTTCCTTAGGTTTATCGATTAAATTTAAAAATTTTATCTTGGATTATGTTTCGCCTAAGGCCCTGCTGCACCTCGATCTCAAATTTCCTAGTTGCAAGCTACATGCAACGAAACACCATCTTCAATTCAATGAATGCTAGTTACGAGAAGGATAGAGATATTTCAAACAATAGAAAACAATGAAAACATGTGAAGAACTCCACTAATGCATCTAATGCAATCAAATCTATCAAAATAATCAAATCGAAAACGAAACTATTTCTACCAACAAGCACTAGTTATGTGAAAGAAGTTTTCATTTTCGATGCAAAGAAAGAATGCAAAATACATTTTTTTTTAAAGTTTTTCAAGGAAAAGAAGTAACAAATGCACTAAATCACAAAAAATAAAACAAACACTAGCTTACATTTTTTTTAAGAATCAAAATCAAATGACTCAACAAAACACAAAACAAACACAAGAGAACTCTCAAACTAATGTTGCAATCTTCCAAATCATAAGAAAGTTTTCAAAACTACCCAAAACAAGCAATGTAATATATGCTTGGAGTAGCTAGGAGAAGAATCAATCGAAACAACGAAATGATCATTCAATCAAGAAAACACTCTGCAGGAAGGATCAAAAAACTCAGCGTTGGGTAATCGACCCAAAAATGACATCGATAACAATCAACGAGAATTTATTTCTGCGTGCTGCCTGCACAATGACACTTAGAAGCCCTAAGGCCTTAATTTACAATGATATGAAAATGGAAAATGATTGAGAAAACAAGTCAATGGAAATAAAAAAACAATCCCAAAGGCTTAATTACACCCAAAATAACCCCGAGTCAAGCACAATTGACCAAAAAACTCATCAAGAAGGGTAAAACCCACTCCTCTAGAGGAGTCGACGCGACCGTGAGGTAGTATTTAGTGCCAAACAGGGGTTGGCGCGATTGTACCGTGCTGTCCCGCTTCAATGGGCACGATTGTTCAAACGTAAATGTAGGTTTTAACCCCCGAACATAAATGATCTACACAATTTAATCTTATAATAGAAAATAAAACAATAGCAAGAGAATAAAACACAAAACAGATAAACACGGGAGATTTTCCCCCCGGGTCCCAAATCGGACGACCAAATGATTTTTCATTATATTCCTTTTAGTGTTACAACACATATATATACATTACGACATACATAAACCCTAATCCATTAACCCCGGATTAGAACATAACCGTAGTTCCCTCGATTGGACTCACAAAATACTGTGGGCCAAAAACCATCGTACCCCAAAACCATGTGCAAAATCATGCACAAAACACAGGGTTCGCCTATGAGTGGGTCCGCACACCAAACAAATTTTCACCCCGGGCGTTGCCCCGAACCCCACAGTGGGGGCTACCCCCCCCTTGTGACCCCCTCCGCCGCACCCCGCAAACGTACAAAGGCATGGGGCTAGTCGTGGAAAGAATATAACACATACCCAAAATTCTCCCACTTGTTGTTTTCTTTCCAAGGTGGGGCCACAGGAGAGCTTAGTCATTTGGCCAATTCTTCAACACCCATTGTTTCCTTCACACCAAGAGAACTTCTCGATTGCCTGCGTACTTCGTCAATGCATCTGCAACATTCTTCAAAGTGTCCACCCTTACCAAAGAACACCCTTTTAGCCTAACCATATCTCTAACAAAGTGATATTGAAAACATCAATGTGCTTTGTCTTTGAATGGTAAGCAGGGTTCTTAGCCAAGAAAATTGCACTTTTGGCTATCACAATCTATCCTTATAGCTTCGTTGTACCAACCCCATACTCGAACACAATATTCGCAACCAACCGCTTCCTCGTCAGTATGAGTGGCTACTATGTATTCTACCTTTAGAAGTTGGAAAGAGCCATTGCTGCATCGTCTTTACTCATCCAATTGATCGCGCTCCCCGTAGATCTTCTTTGGTCCATTCCCACTCTTACCGCATCAAAAAAACCACGAATGTCCAACATTCTTTCCAATCCTGGTCTTCCGGTAAAGACAAGCCATAATCACTAGTGCCACGTAAATATATGAAAACCTCGCTTCACCTGTCCAATGCTCCTTCCCCGGGTTTGACATAAACTCCGCTCAATACCCCACCGCATGTGCAATGTCCGGTCTAGTATGTATCATCGCATACATCGACGACCGCACCTCGCATATGGAACACGACATATCCTACTCTTCTTCTTATGTCTTGGGACACTCGTTAAATGTATAACTTCATACCTACGTGAATAGGAACATTCGATCGTTTACTATCCTACATATTGAACCTCTACAATATAGTCTCGACATACTGCTTAACCATTTTCGCTCGATTCTCTTAATTTCCATGCCCAAAATATAGTTTCCGCGCACCAAGATCCTTCATGCGGTCGAATTTGAGGAATGTACTGGTCTTTCAAATCTTGGATACCCTTTTGTCATTTCCAATCAACAACATATCATCCACATAAGACCAAATAAATAACATGTACTATCAATTAATGCAAATAAACACAAAGGATCCTCCTCGTCGGGGTGAAGCCAAGTCCCCGCATAGGTATCAACTTCGATACCACATCTCGGTGACCCAAGCGAAATCGCGTACTTCTTCAACCTCGCACACCGCTCTTTTTCATCTTTCACCATAAAGCCTTTCAAAGTTGCTTCATGTAGATCTCCTCTTCTAGATCCTCGTGAAGAAATGTTGTCTTCACATCCATCCGTTCTATCTAAAAATCAAATGCGTAGCAACATATAAAATTAATCTAATAGGAATTAACTTTGGAAACAGGAGAAAAATATCACCAAAATCAATTCTCGCACTGGAATAATCTTTTGCTACCAACCGAGCTTTGTATTTCTCCACCTTGCCTTCTACATTCATCTTCTTCTTAAACACCCATTTTCTCGCGATGGGTTTCCTTCCGCTCAACTCTACCGTATCCCATGCCTCATTTTTGTGTAAGGATGCCATTTCATCAACCATGGCCTCCTTCCATCTTTTTCCATCCTCTATGAATCTACCGCTCCCCGACAGCTTCTCTAGGATCATCATCATTATATTTAAGGCAAACCCGAACAAAATCGATGGACTATACCTTTCGGTTTCCTTCTTTCTAGAGTTGATCTTCTTGCTGTACCGGGAGTTTGTGGCTCTTCCTCTTCTCGAGCGTCTTCTTTTTGTCAGAGTCTGATTCATCCTCCTTTAGCTCAAACTCTATCTTCGTGTTCCTTTGCAGGACCCCCTGGGGTGTGTAACAACATCTTTCACCCCTCTAAACACTCACATCTTGGTTGTACACAACCTTCCTTGTTTCTAGGTTCCAAAGCTTGTAAACTTTAAACCATCCTTATACCTGTGAAAGATGCACCTTTCAGATTTATTATCCAACTTGGTCCTTTTCTCCTTTGGAACATCTACATATGAATCACATCCAAATACCTCTAGATGTGAAAGAGAGGGTTTCTTACCACTCCATACCTCATGTGGAGTCTTATCTCCAACGCCGATGAAGGGGTGATCTCGTTAACTCGTTAAATATGCACGATTGTCTCTCGCCCGGAATTCTTGTCCCAACTCGCACCACCGAGCATGCTTTCGCCTTTTCCATCAACATTTTGTTCATTCTTTCTCGCAACTCCATTTTGCCGAGGTGTGTATGGAGTATTCTTCTGCCGTGCTATGCCACACTTCTTACATAACCTTCAAATTCCTTCGAAGAAGTCCCCACCATTATCGTCCTCGCCGCCTTTATCTTCTTCTATCTCGGTTTTCCACCAAACCCTTAAATTCTTTAAATCGTCAAAGACTTCAGATTTATTCCTCAAGAAATATATCCATGTATTCCTTGAGAAGTCATCTATGAATGAAACATAGTACACGTACTCTTCCTAGTGATGGAACCGACATAGGTCCAAACACATCACCGTGCACAAGTTGTTCGCCCTCTTAGCACCAAGGAAAAAATCACCCGATTCTCCGCTTCCCACACAATGTTCACAGAAATCGAAATCCACAGAGAAATTAGGACATACCTTCTACCATACCATTTCTTATGCAATATCCGAAGGCCCTTCTCTCCAATATGTCCAAGCCTTCGATGCCATAGCATGGTCTTTCCCGAGAGACAGCTAGGCTTTCCGCTCCATTTTCAGGAACCATAAAATTCCACACCCATCATCAATACATACGTGCGTAGTTCTAGTCCGAACCCCACATTAATACAAGTGCTCCCCGAACCATCTCGCAAACATCTTTCTCGAACACTCGTTTTTACACCTCGCATCATCCATCTTGCTTACAAAAATCGCATTTCCGGCCAATGAAGGAATATAACACCGCAGCTGTTCTAATCCATCCACCTTGTAGCTTCAGCTCGACCTTTTCCACGTCCGACGATTCTCCGTCTTCCCATCATCCCCTAGGAAGACACTGCTCAGCATCACATTTCTCATACTCGCAGTAACCACTTCCTATGGGGAGTGAAGTGGAAGGATGCACCGAGTCAATCAACCATGACTCATGATCTACATGTGTATTTGAAGAAGAAGCCAAATACACATCCCCACCTTCATGCGAGGTGGTTTTTGCCTCTGCAGTATGAGCATCATTAGATCCTTTTCCTTTCTCGTGAGCGACATTTGCGTCCTTGTAGTGCCCTTCCTTTCCATATTTCCAACATACTTCACAAAATTTCCAAGAGATTTAGATCTCCCTCTAGATTCGGATCTCCCACTCGAAACCTTATTCTTGTTTCTGTTTTTTGGACCTTCCTCGTATAGATAAGGCATCTCCATTCTCGCCCTCCATATTTCTCCGTCTCATTTTCCTCCGACAACAAGGTCGAGACAATGTCATCAAAATTCAAGGTAGTTGTATTGCTACCTATCGCAATAATCGTAATGTCCCCACGAATCTAAAGATATCACAACAAACTCATGCACTTATCTTCATCTCGATATTTTAATATCAACATATGACAACGTTGACTTACCACGTATTGAAGGCGTTCGCATGCTTCCGACACCGAGTCTCCATCCTTCATTCTCGGTGTTATACATATTTTTCCGCAGTAGAACAACTATTCACTCGTAGACTTAGATTGGCACAAAGTCCCAAGTTTTTTCTCGTATAAATTCTTCGCCGTAGCTTCCCGTACACATTCAACAATACCGAATCAGACACACAACCTTATTGTGCTCTTAGCTTCCGATCCAAACTTTCTTCCAAATATCCGAAATTTCCGTTGGTTTAGTACCTAGATCTACCGCGATCCACCGATATTTATCCACCGGCCAGACGTCCATCTCGAGCTTCTCCGTTGTACCCAAACTTCCGACCATTAAATTTCTCGATCTCTATCTTTCTGCTACTTGCCATCTTCTTTCACCGCAAGAATCGATCCCGTATCTCTCCCATCGAAACAGGTCTACCTTAGGCTCAGAAAAGCAAAACCCCTCACAGTTAAAGGCGTCTCCTTGAAGTCGAAACAACGAATACCAAATGTAGGTTTTAACCCTGAACAAAATTATCTACACACGAATCTTATAACAGAAAATAAACAATAGCAAGAGCATAAAACATAAAACAGATAAATACAGAGATTTTTCCCTTAGATCCCAAATCGGGATGACTCGCCTTGATTTTTCATTATATTCCTTTAGTGTTGCTACAACACATATATACATGCGTAATCATACATAAACCCTAATCCATTAACTCCGGATTAGAATGTGGGTAACCGTAGTTCTCGACCGGACTCACAAAATACTGTGTGGTTCAAAAACATGTGCAAAAGCATGCACAAAAACATGGGTGGGGTCCACCTATGAGTGGGTCCGCACACCAAACAACCCCGGCGGGCAATCGCCCCGACCCCGTCGCGGGGGGCTGCCTCCCCCTCGTGACCCCCCCGCTCGTGCCCGGCAGCTTATTGTGCTGCGTGGGGCTACTCATGGAAAGAATATAACACATATCCAACACAAAAAAACGGCAAGCAAGCCGCATAACTATAGAAAAAAAAGGCAAATCCACGAGTAGAGGTCAACCCTTGGACCGGGAGTCGAATAGGGAAAGGAAAGCAAGCTAACAAACCAAAAAAGACAAACAAGAAATCCAATGACTGAAGTCGACCCAAACAAGCTAAAATGACAAACTCACACTAATCCCCATGGGAGTCGCAACCGTTGCTGTAAATCTCTCACGGACAGAGATGATCCCTCTATCCCTAGAGTGGGTTTAGAAACAAAGAAATGCTAGAGTGTAGGTTCATAATTACAGACGAGAGGATACGATAGATCACCACTCGGGAGTCCAATGCTATCGTTACTACCGTAGTGGTGGTGGCTCTCTCATTCCTCGCCGACAAGTCACAATCCTTCCGCAACATACCTTGACATCCGCACATGTGCAAAACAATAAACAAGAGCAGCATACAACATAATAATTTCATCCATAATTACTAACCAATAAAAGAGGGCTAAGCATATTATGTTAAAACAAAAAACATAACACAAAATGGGAACCCAAAAAATAGTCACACATATATCGTACAGAAGGAAGAGGTACAAAAAAGCTTCGACGTCGTAGTCCTCCGGTGTTTCAGCAAAAGTGTGTCTCGTATACCTATCAGGATTCTACCGATACGAGGGCATGGGATTAAGCTCCGTCAACGAAGCTGCTTCGTTCTATCTTCACGCTCGCTGACAAGATACTCAATTTTCCATGTTCACCTATTTAGTCATTCGCCTAGCTTAGGCAAGGAGAGATAGCTTCTTTTTATAGAGAAAGGAGGTGGGAGGTTAGGATCCTGCTAAAATGTGAAATGGAGGCTTATCTCTTAGGGAGGTTCTCGTAGTGTGGAAACCATAACCAAAGGAGGGAGTCCGGGTTATCTGGCCCAACCACTCCCAATGACTCATCCTCGAAGTTGTTGAAGTGGAATTTACCTCTATTTTTTAAAAAACATTCCATAAAAAACATGGCATGAGTGTCTAATTGAGATGCAGCCCCAACCGGCGTGGGCCCAAAGCACACTCTCCACCTGGGCAGTAGGGATGGGGACCATCTACTTGCGCCAAGGCGTCAAAACAAAGGTTTTTCAAGCTCGCTCGTGAATTGTCAACAGAAGGAACATTTCTCTCATGTAAAGGATTCAATGATGGTCTTTACAAGGCATGACACTTCTTATTAGTCATGGGAATGACCCTCCAATTTGCAAGTCGTATCATAGGACAACGGAAAATTTGTGTAACACAAACTATCCGCCCGCCGTAATGAACCGGTTCCAAAGAAGTATTATGGGTTGTAGATAAATATAAATGATGTTAGGTAGGTTCTTCGGGGGGGGGGGAATTTGCAAGATGAATTGTGTTGTTTCCACATGAATATTAGTCAAAATCTATGCCTATAGTAAATTTTATAGATCTCGATCTTTTGATATATAAGTATGAAAGGAACACTAAGAGAGATTCAAAATATCAAACTTCATAAACTTAATGGTTTTAATTTAAAAAGCCCACATAATATTGAAAATTAAGTGTACTATGTCCAGCAAAATGAAAAATATCAATAGTTCAATTAGGACCTATTTTTCAACTTCAAATTAGTTTAATGCAAATAATAAACATAGTAGAACCACAAATTCCGATGAGTTTCTATAGGACTAGTATCATTCACCCAGGGTAATATTTGAATTCCCACGCATTTTCAATTCTAAATTTCCCATTCATTAAGGAATCGAAGCAACTAAATTTCCCATTCATCAAGGTCAAGCAACATAGGCACAAAAATATCTACACGATCGAAGGAGTATTTTCTATACCGGAAAGCTCTGAATTGGTCTCACAATTCACATTATTGAAGGAAATAATTGGAAAAAAAATCTTATTTCCGTGCATTTCACCACCTTATATTTAAAAATGAGGACTCCTTGCAAAGGTCTTTCCAATTCATCTTTGATATTTGGAGCCACCGTTTCAAGAGAGTCCAAAAACTCCAATCGGGTTGAACTTCCGTGAACGTACAATTTTCAAGCTCGTATATAATATTTAAAATTTTAGTAATAAGTAAAATATTTGTTTTATAATCATCTATTTTATTGTATACCCCGTATGTCTCCTTAATAGAAAATAAAAATTCATTGAACTTAATAATTAAATTCAAACTAATCGAAATGAAGAAAATAAAATGTATCTCGCAATAAGATGTATTTCCATTTATCATATTTAAGGATAAATTTTTGAGAAGAAACTTTATAACAATAATTTGAAGTTATAATTAAAAAAATAAAAGATCAAACATTTTTAAAATCTTGAAACAATAAGAATATGAAAAAATAATGATGAGAACTGATTTGATTATTTAAATTTAGATCCATCGTATGCTCGCCTCCGTAAAATTTCCCCCATTGGTAATTTGGTTAAACTTCTAACCCAATCAAATTCTATTGCCATGCACCGATTTCACCGCATCTCTCACTATTTCAACATCAATAAACATTAAAGGTTGAGAGAATAGAGAAATTTTTATGAGCTAAAAATTAAAATTCTTCCGAAACACGACAGAACCAATGCAATATGAGCCCCTAGTTTCTTTCGTTTAAAAATCTAACTACCAAAGAAAAATATAGAACAGAAAATACAAAAATTAAATTGTGACTTGGAAAACTTGATAGAAAAACTCCTACGGGAGAAAGAATGATGACTTCCATGTGATTATTTTGCTCCAAACATAATGCATCACATTTTCTACCGATAATCGCATGAAGAGAATTAGCCACCATGATATTAAAGGTCCTTCATTTCCAGAATTCAAGAAGAAAATTAAAAGTGAAAAATACATATAGCTTCCCGAAAAGCTCTGTTTCGTACCGTAGGAGCGATTTCTCACTAGAAATATTCGTACTCCCTTACTAGGTCGTTGAAGCCGAAGTCATAGCCGTCATCATGATCAGAAATTCGTCGAAGCTCACGTAACCATAACCCTTGGAATCGATGCTCGCTATCATAATCCGACAACATTTCGCAGAATAACGCTCTCCTAATCTATGATGGATGGATTAAATGAGTATCTTATGCCTTCATTGGAGCTTCTTAATAGATTTCTTGTCATGTTTCGTGTGATTCTCCATACTCTTTGGCCGTATTCATATTACTATATGTGTTATAGCAACCGCTCCACATCTGATCCCAAAATCGTGAGTAGTACTTCCGTCTTTATCGCTCCAAGATGATAAGACCTCTCAAAGTTAAGTATAAGTATTAAGAAAATCGCATGATCTATCTTTCATGTTCAATCCGTTTGGGGTGTATCGGGGAGGAGGATGAAGTTCACATTCTTCTTAACTATAGACATCATTTTCATATTTTCGTATCGACTCATGTTTTTTCATGTACTATAACAACTCTTCATGACCTTTTGTGCAAGAGCCAATGTATTTGGCCTCCACTTATAGCAATGGAAACTAAGTATATAGCTATTCATATTAATTGAATTAAATTGAATTCATGTATATTTAGAATATACAAGAATGAAGTGGGTTGTTTGTTTAATATCACTTCACAGAATTTTTTTTTTTAATTTGAATCTCCGTGCCTACGGAAATGCTGAAAATGGGATGTTTACTCCCGTATTTTGTGTTTTCACCCATCGATCCGCCCTCTAAGAAATTTTTAAAACAAATTTTTCACGTTGAATTGAAAACGATTTGCAGCAAATACCGTTGAAATTCGATTAGTGTTACCGAATGATCAATCGCATCTCGTCGCTATTTCAACATCAATAAACATTTAAGCGTAAGTTTAATTGGATTTTAAAATTTTTAAGTTGGAGCTCATCGTCGGTTGCAGCCAAGGTATCCCATAAGCATGTCGATTTTCGACCACGAGCTCTTACCATCGTCATTGGCGTCGACCTCGGAACTCCGGTGGTGAAAACTTCTCTCGTGGTGCTTGCATAGGAGCCGGGAGAGAGAGATGGAGAGGATACATTCTTTGCTGTCGCTTTCCCTCAAGTTTCAGACAAGTTGAAGTTCCTTGCCTCTCAAAGAACGTGTGGATTTGTTTATCAATCGGCTTATCACTATTTGGCAGTAGGGTTTTGAAACGACGCCAAAAACTTTACTCACGAATCAGAAAATTATGGGTGTAGGGAGTTCGAAAAAATTATTGAAAATAACAACAGGGTTATACATATATGGTCATTTTTGAAAAAAAAATGAGGGGGGGCTTATCGATAGCATAGTGACATTAAGCAAGAAAAATTATAAGGTTTTACAATTTTAGCGTTGCTTAAAAATACCTTTTTGTAAACTCATTTTTACCGTGATCGGGACGTCGTGTACAAAAATATTTCCATGCATAAAGAGATGTGGGGGCTCGGTGATCTTCAATACCATCCTTCCATTGTTCAATCCGGCCTTTACGCGTTTCCGAGATTTCCACACATCTCCACACATGGGCGAGTTGCAACTCCACGATCGCCACTCCGACTCACTCAATCCGGCCTTTACCAAGCCCGAGATCTCCACACATTCCGCGATTACGGGGCCGCGGGGGGCCAGAATTTCAAATATATTGGCTACTCCAACTCGTTTTAGTGTAGGGAGAGGGGACAACGTGTAGAAAAATACAAAGAGATTTTAAATTTAAGGCAAAGATAGAATTTGAAATATTTTACAATTTTTTAACAAATTTTTTTATCGGAAAAATAAATGGGCCCAAAAGGGAAAAGGAATGAATATAAGTGAGTGGGGGGATAATAATGGCTTATCTCAATTCTTTGAACCACATTGAATGTATATACATTAAGGTTTTACATAAATCAATTATAAATTAAGTAATTATTGATTATTAAAGTAGGATTTTAAATAAATTATTTACTTATTAATGTTAATTTTTACTTTTTAATATATTTTAGTTAAAAATAATTATTTAAATTATTGTTATATAAAATTTTGTCTCACTCTTCTATATTATATTCTTATTTTCTTTAAACATGCTTAAAATATGCTTTCTACCTTCCGTGTGGAAGTTATTTATTTGCATATTTAAAGAGTTTCTTCGATGTAGTTTTGCCTCCTTTAAAAATTACTATAGTGGTTGTGATGTAGGAGAAGGTACTTATAAATAGATTTGAAGGGTTATTTAGAATAAATAGGATATTCTTTCTCATTATCTAAGACTAGTATTTGAGAGAATGGATATACATTCCTTAATTATCAATAAACAAGAGGTTGATTCGCATGTATTGCTTTATTTGCGGAGTGTTCCCAGAACAAAGGGAATACGTCGTCATATGTGATTTGTATTGTCTCTCCTCTTAAAGGATTGTCAAACATTAAGAATTATATCTTCATCACTTTAAAGATGTAGTCTTGTCTAATATACCAAACATAGCAGGATTCTTTCTTACTGTGGGATAAAATCACATATCTCGAGGGAAGTGTATTCCTCTATGGATGGTTATCAAGTTCATCAATAACTACAAGAAAAAATGCTTCAATCTATATATTTAATGATATTTATTCATCATCTAAAGAGTTCAAGAATCAAATAAATTCCAATCCTATGTCCCAAGCACATTGTAAGATCAGACTTTGAAGGTTCTATTATTGTAAAATTTGACAACTATGGAAGTTGTGGCAAGGTCTCGGGAGGAGGGAGCAACATTTTGGGGCAAAACTAATTTCTTTAAAGGATAGTTTCTAGAATTAAATCCATCTTCAATGTTTGGTAGTAGATTTTAGTTGTGAATAGTTTAATTTCAAGTCTTATAAACCTAGTGCCATTAAAATACCTTGAATCAACTATCGCCTTATGCAAATGGTAGGAAATTACTATGCTCAATCCTTCAATTTTCTAAGTTGATTTTGAAATGGTGGAATAGTGAATGGAATTATGCGATAGGTGTTAAATTTTTCTAATTAATAAGGACCTTTCCTTCGAACTTTACAATTATTTTAGATGTAAGAATATATCGAAAGACACCGAACTTTTATATGGTGGTTCGTAAGGTCTTATGCAACCTAAACTACCTGGTGTTTATCCTATGTGTCACTATGGCTCTCATAGACTCCGTAGATGCACCAAGGGTAATCGCGATAAGAAATCTCGTGGATATTCATTCATAAGAAAGCGATAAGAAAGCGCGGTGATTAGAATTTTTAAGGGAACATCCCTTGCGGTCATTTTTAAACATTCATTACAACATCAGTGAGGAGAAGAACACACCAATGGGAGTTGCCTTAGTAGCAAATAGGATGCATCACTCAGCCTACAAGGGAGGCACTAATGTAGTGGAATTTACTAGTAGTGCACTCTCTCATTTAAAGCCTATATTTGACATGTTCCCAATTCTCATTCCTAGAAAATGAGGGCACTCCAATTGAGGGGAGTTTACTTACCTATTCATATGGCAGTACACGAGTTACAATTATCACCTTTTGGAAATCAAGGGAATACATTCTATTTTTGGTCACTTGTATGGAAGGCACATTAATGAATTATTTACACCACATTCTCTCCTTATTCCTAGCATGCAAGAGGGTACATCATTTGGAGATTTACATTATTTTTCTAAGCTGAAGAAGTTCACCCTATTAGAAAATATGCCTTTGGAGTCATATTTGTTATTCTTATCTTCATCTATAATTATGTGACTAATCTTCGATACTCATTCAAAACCTTCACAAGTTGTAATAATATTACCTAGATGAAATTTCTCTTAATAAACTCCATTTGATCAAGAAAAATGGTTCAAATACATTTCCGATTATAAGACACATTAAAAAGTGTGACAGGGCCTAAATTGCTCACTATGTTTATCTTTGTCATTCTATTTTGAAACTCGTGTATTTTATCTGTTGAAGTGAGACACCTTGCATGTGTCTCAAACAATTGATTTGTCTACAATATACTCAAAATTATCCCACATTTCCTTCAATATATGTGTGAATATTTTGGGGAAATTTTCCTCCAATTACCATTATGGCGTAATCATAGGAACAAACAATCATATGATGTAAATGTGAAAGACAATCCCAAAACTTCCTTTCAAAGAATCAACACAAGGCCAGGAGGATACAAGACAGATGAGATTTGAAATCATCCAATATTGACAAATCCATGCTTTTATGAAAATAATTTGAAGACGAAGAAGCCACAAAAATACCGTTGATGCTATTTGCCCCAACAAAATTGACTAGAGTTGTAACATATAGAGATGAGTCATAGGCACATTTAGAAAATTTAGGCATAGCTCAAGAGAGGTGTAAGACTAGACAAATCTTTGTTGTTATATATAACACTCATGTATCTCAACCGTACATTTTGAAGTGGACTCAAGGAGAACGTGTAACAAATATGGATTCGATGTTTCGCTTGTTTTAGCCATCGTATTCAAGTCATAGCACATGACATGAAAGCTTCCATCTATATTGTCAAGAATATTCTCATGTTTTGACCGCTCTTTCCGCCACTAACTTTATCTCCAACGTCGTTGAACAAGATATTAATGTCTAATGTGCTAGTGCCTATTCTTACGAATATGAATGGCCATAGTGGAACTAATTCCGATTTGAATGAAATTAAAACATAAACATAACATATTACAATTATTATATATCATTTGGAGAATTTAATCGGTCACAAAATTCTTTTCCAAGATATCATGAGTATGCTGGAATATCTTCTAATCACTACCAACTTTTGCAAACTTTCTATATTGGAAAAAAATGTCTATTAATGTGACTAAGTGATAGGTATAACTTACAATTCATGGTTCTCTTCTATCGTTAAATGTGATTATTATATGAGGAAACTTATTCTAGTAGATACAATGGTTTTGGGTCTGTCATATAACTTCAAATGGAGTTCGATTATAGTACAAGATTTGATACATATCACTAAACACTAGCCATCTTGATATAGTCTTAAGCCTCCCGTAAAATCGTAGGTTGAAAACATAGAATTTGCGTATATTCTTTTCGATTTATGAACATATTTTAGAAAGGTTTGGTTGGAATGTAATTAATTTGCAATATTTTTTCCATGGTGCAACCAACACCTATATACATACTAAATGGAACTTGAATTAATTAGAGCACAACCTATATTATGTGAAAATAGAGGTCCATCTATTTTCTATCTTGAAAATAGTGTTGAAACAACTAATAGGAAGCCTAAAACATAAATAGTCGCAGACCTATAGTGCAACCATCCAATACCTTGACCCATAAACTTACAAGATGGTCAGTAGCACTAATTTTTAAGACTCTTTCATCCCTCAGTATGAAATTGTTCCCTAATCTGAAATATTTTCTATTCCTAATTGCCTCCTTTGTTATCTTCATAATTTCATCACTTTTATCATGATTCACAATGTCATAAGACCATTTTTTCTCGAATGGTATTTTCTGGGCAGGTCCTCCGTTTATAATATCACCATATCTAGTTGTCACATACTATGTAGTGCTGACAACAATGTTAAGAAGGACAATAATCTAGATATTATTTTTCAATAGATGTTGAAGCAACCATTCGTGCTGCTGATGTTGCCTTCTCTATCGTTATATGGACTCGTGAAAAATTTACTTGTTATTTTCCTATTCACTCATCCAATGGGTTTGTGTTTCCCTAGGTGGCCACTTTGTTTTCTCCAATTCAGATTTGTTTCAAATATTCAAAAAATAAAAATTGATCCGACTCGATCAAATAAAGATGAGGCAACAGACATGTGTATTAAATTAGCATTGGATAGAAAATGTAAGTTTTACCACATAGCTCCTATCCGTAAATGTCTTCAAAAAGGAATTTGAATTTTTTTCTAAGGTAATCTCTCTATCCCCAGGGTTGAATGGTCCACACAACACATATATCTAAGGCATGGTGGGAGTTCATCAAATCATTCATTAAATGTTCAACTTTGTTCGCATTTGAGCTACACGAATCGCAACGAAGGACTAGAGAGAAAGGTTGAAGGAGCGAAGGAAAACAAACAAGACTTATGCGTAAAAATTTTGGGATAGAGTTGGGTCGTAGGTCGTGTAGACCATGCACCCACACTACCTGACAGAAACACCGTCTATGAATAGGCGGGGGCCGATTTAGGTGATTCGTGGCGTATTCAGAACATTCGTTGAGTTGAGTGTTTTCTAGGGCCCATTCAACAACAGAAAATTCGTGATTCAGGTGCTCGTTCTCGAAAAACATTCGCAGGTGTGGAGGAGGCGGGCGTGGACAGACCATGCATCATGTGATGCAATTGGACTTAGTTTCGACAACAAGAAGTCGAATTAGGAAAACACTATAGAGAGTGGCCCTTATGACCCGGCCAAGCACACATTTTGCAGGACTTCAAAAATTTGAATTTTTGCATGGTAAATTTGGGGTTTCCATTAGACTTAGCCGCTATCGAGAGGTGTTGGTCTCGGTGGTGGCCTCTCGAGAGGAAGTAAACATCACAGTCGAAGGTTTACATAGGGAGTGGCTAATCGTGTGTGATTTTCATGGGCATGTTCCGGTGTGGTGTGCTCACACTATCGTTGCTACTTTTTTCTTAGCCACGCAGCATTTGGGTCGAGGATGAAGTCGGGCGAAGTGAGCTCACCCATTTCCATTTTTCTTGGTTTTAGGTGAGCCCGTTTTTTCGTGCTAAGAAAGGAAGTCGAATCCATAGTTCAGGGTAACTCCTCGAGGGGTGGTGGAAAAATAGTTTCTTTTTCCCAATTTTTTTTGCGCCTTCAAAGATGGGTGCGATGGTGTTTGGTGGATTGGTGTGTGGTCTGTGCGAAGAATTTGGAGGTTGGTCACTTCCCTAGGGGAATTTACACTCAGGAATCGTTACTTATTGCCATTTATTCTTCAATTGCTCGTGTTGGTTTAATGTTAGGTGGTGTTATTTGGTTTTTCGGTGGTCGTGATCTTTATTTGGTCGGGAAGTGGTTTTCGTGCTTCTCCTCACAATGGTAGGTGATGACGTTTGGCTCTTTTTTCTGGTGATGGTTGTTTTCTTGCGGGGGGCTCGGTCTCCGGAATTTGCACACAGATGTGCTCCTCCACCATGGTGAATTATGAAGCCCCGGTGCGGTGGTGGGACCATCTCTCCTCATCATCCATGGTCCTCGCGTGGGGGTGTTGCGTACCTGGAAATAATCACAATGGCTCCATGTAGGGTGGAACACCGTGGGGCATGCTAGCCCACTATGTGGGTGCATGTGGGGGCTATAGAGGAGGTAAGTGGGCTATAGCAAGGGTGGGGATTCGACACCAAAAGCAAAGTCATCGGGGGAGGAGGAGCCCATATTGGTGGCAAGGAGAATCAGTCCGATCGCTCCGAGGTAAATGAGGGGAATAGTATCCACAATTTTTCTTGGATAATCCGTCATCTAGTACTTATAAACAAGCTAATGGAAAGAGTGGACACAACTAACATAATTTTAACACTCAGATGGATTCAAAGACTTTTGTAGTGAAATATAACACTTCGATATCAAAATTACAATTTTCTATTTATGGAGTGACACAATTAAAAATTATCGACATAAATTACTAATTCATATACTACAATATATTTGGTCATATTTTTATTCTTGGACTATAATAGTCATTTACATTAATCATTATTAATTTTTTCACTTATTATCTAGTCATATATTTTAATCCTGTGAATTAAATTAGTCATTTAAGTTAGTCGTTTTTTAGTTCGGTCACTTATTATCTAGTCATATATTTTATCCCTAGAATAAAATTAGTCATTTGCTAGTCACTTTTAGTTTAGTCACTTATTATCTAGTCGATATTTATTCTAATTAAATTAATCATTTAAGTTAGTCATTTTCCTTAGTTTGGTCACTTAACATTGATCAAATTTAGTAGTAATTCATTTCGAATAATCAGGACTAAAATTTTTTAGTCACCCCACAATAATTTCATCAATTTTTACTAGTGTTTCCCTCTACATTTTGTTAATTTTTTTGCATGAAAAGGAACCTAATGAATCTCTTTGATGTTTCAAGGTGTTCATTAACACAATATGGAATTCATTTGGATAAAGAGAAGATGAAGAGCATAATTTAAATGAATTAAATAATCATTCTACCATCTAGGAACCGAAAAACCATGGATTGCTAAAATTCTTATGGATTCATGGTATCACAACCGATGGAATTCTGTTGAAATATATTTTTCATTCATGGGATGTCTGCACAAGCATTCAGGTTTTTGGAACATTTTTCGAGACAAAGGTAGAATATATCTACTTTCTCTGACAATTTTATCTAGGAGGGGTGCTCGACTCTCTTACAAAGTGAGAAGTGGTGGGGAGATAGTGAAATATTATATTCTACCTATTACAGTAACTCGAGCCCAACAAACTAGGATTTAAAGAGATCAATATAAATGTCAGCAACTCAATTACCTTTTGAGAACAATCTTGTTCATTATCGCGAGATTGGAAAGTAGCTCAACACTCTGCTGTGTAGAGAGTAGATCAGACATGAACTATGGGTCACAGGGTATATATATAGTAGTCTTAAACTAGAGTGAGGGTGTTCTATTCAATATGCATGAACATTTGGCTAAAGAAATAGAAGGTACTCTAAATACCTTAAACTATGGTTCCGCTCTTGGTCACTTTGTCTCTAGAGTGGGTGCCACTACTTCAGCCTCAATAGGTTACACCCGATCCTATCAATCCTAGAGGCCACACGAATGAGGACAGAGCAGATTCATGTTCCGACATGCGGTCCTTCAATGATAACATTCTCACCAACCTTCTTTGGATGGTCGCATAGACAGTTCATTATGACTAATGCATTATTCTTACATGTATAATGGGTTAGTCCTATTTGTTCGTTAAGGTGCACTTCGACCTTATAGAGGATAGAGAAGGGTTTCGCGATGATCCCGAGCTCGTGCTTCCCGAGGCTAAGAATGTGATGCTTCAGAAAAAATATTTCAACCATTTAAGTATCGAAAGTTTTACATTTTTTTTTTGATGTTTTTGAGACTAAACTACTGATTTTTTCATGCAATTATTGAACTAGTTCTACCGCAGGTGCTTTGTATCTTCATCATTCAAAGGGAAAATTACATGAGGAGGGGAGTGGCAACGTATAGGTTGTCATGAGGATTCAGATGCACTATGGGATCTAACGATGAGATCCTATCGCTGGTGAGTGCCACATGGATAGGATGACACATGGGATTGATGAGAGCGTGGTCACGCATTTACTTTACTTTAACGACCCACTATAAGAGTTCCTAACCATACTGTTTATCATCGCACAAGATAAATGCAATATCATTTTATCATGAGCACCATTTATTTATCTACTTAGATATTTTCATGTAGTTTTTTGATGGGCGATTAGCCATATGTGTCTCTTTAGGCACAAATTTTGTAAAACCAAGCTTAATTTATATACATATTTTCAATGTTTCTGTTCCTATTATTATTTCAATATGATGATGTGAATCAAACTTATTCACATTTGTTGCAAATGTCTATCTAAAACGTAATTAGCTAGGGCATCTACTTGAATGTTTTTAGATTTCTAGAAACATGTTCATATCCTATGAAATCAAAATGTCTTTCAAGAAGACGTATCCACAAAACAATGTGAAGGATTGTGGGACTCTAATCGAATGTACGTTAGCAAGTTGGTAAGACTATGAGTCAGGATTCAAGCATGATGACTAAATAACAAATACCATGTGAAATAGCATTAGATAATATATCAACCACCATACTATACTCGACGATGTTGTTAGTAGAGCGACCAATGAAAATCCCTTTCGTATACTCACTAGCTTGTCATTTGGATCAAAGATAACCCATGCCACGAAAGATAGGTTCCAAGTACTATGACTAGCACCATAAAATAACCAATATAAGGTTCGAGATATTTCGATATCTACAAACCAAGGTAAATGGGATCAAAAGAAACCGAGGGAAACCTCAAAAGGCACACCGCAACACATTCAACACACCCATACAAAGGTACACAATGTACTACGCATGAGATAAAGCATAGTATTTTTGAGGTACAACTCATTCCTAGGTCAGCGCCAATGGAACTCCATCAAAGTATACTAACTCATAGGCCTCTTTTGCAAGGACTCGTCAAAATGTATGGACCCAACCACATGGGTTGGAACTTTCCTCGACCTAACTTATTGACTTATTGGAACATATACAGAACTGTCTCCTTCTAAGAAGAGACGAAGCTTGACATTTTTTTTGTATCGCGCTCGACGCATATTTTATAAGCATCATCGTCAGCAAGATTGCGTCGAGTTTCATCCAAATGATTCGTATGTAAAATATGCTCCTCCTCTACTGAAGTGGCAGATATAAGTTCAAAACTAGTTTTAACGATGGAATTTCACATTTGATGGGGAGGATTGTTCAAACTATGTACCAACCGAAAGGCCATGAATCTAATAGTTTCTAAATGAGGTTCTAAGATGCCTCCACAAGGTAGCGTAAAGAAGCAAGTGCCAATATTATTTTTTTGGACCCCTACCATATGTTGAAGCATAGTCTTAAAAAAATTGTTTAGAACCTCAACTTATCCATATCCCGAGGATAGTCGGGAGTGGAATTTTCTGCGCAAGAAAGTCCCAACTTACCACTATTTCCCGCCAATACAAGAGTCCCGTAAATGCTTTCATGATCTATAAACATTTCTTTGTGGAACACCAAACCTAGAAATAATGTGATTGAAGAAAAAAATATGCTATTGTTTTTCCGTTGTTGTTATATGGAATTTCTCGGCCCACTTAGCATAGTAGTCTATGTGCCGACAATGATATAACCATGCCCTTTTCCGAGTGAGGGTTACATGTCATGGTTGATACCCCACTAAATGGACCAAATAAGTAGAAAATGGGATGTAATGGAGTAGGTGACAATTTTATTTATGATTGTAGATATGGCATGGATGACACTTCTAGACTTCCGGGCGAGGATGCAGTATGTGAAAGATAGTAGGACAAAAGTAACCAACACTCTAAGGTCTTCTACGTGCTTACGTAACCAGATAGATGTTCGCCAAATTCCCCCGAGTGGCATTCTATTAAGGACATTTCAACCTCCTCAAGGGTGAGGTACCTCCACAAAACAATATCAATACCACGATGGTAAAGGGTGTCACCAATAATAATGTAATTTTGGGATTGGTATCGAATACATCGTTGCTTAGAGCGAGAGGTATTGGGTCGAAAATTATTTTTTTGGAGATAGATCAAAAAATATCCATACTATGGGCCGATGACGGTATCAAACAATGACTCGTCAGTGACATAACCTTTAGATGTAGTTTAGAATTGGGGGAGGGAAGGTCACACATGACTTCTCGATCCATATTTATGAAGGAGCGTAAAAATATGAATATAACCATAAATACAAAGATTCAAAGTGGAAATAACACTTCACTTCATCGATATCAAACAACCAAAATATGCTTATGCGACAAAATGGAAATAAACTAGTTAGGCACTCAGAATTCTACCCTCCGAGAAGAGATGTGGCGGCCATGCCCGAAATGTGTTGCAGCCGAGGCTCGAAGGCCTATTTATTACTAAGAAACAATGTAAAACTATAAACATCCAAAAACCCAACCCTAGGAGATGAAACACCAAACTATGGGCTCCGTTGGGGTAAATTGGTACATCAATTTCCCTGGTGGTCATAATCTTGGTATATGACTCGTTCGATACACATGATACCTTGTTAGAAATATCTATTCAAGGGCTACAAATTTCTAGTGATCAAAATTCGTCAAGGAACCATGTTTTTCTCGTTTCTACCAAAAAACATCGTTTAGGCTCAAAACAAAATTTCTATAGTTCAGACCCGAAAAATGGCAAAAAATAGTAAATCGTGCTAGAATTAAGGAAATTGAAAAAATGAAATAAACAATGTTGTGGGTCCAAGTGGAATATGTGGGTGACCACCAATATCCACTTGTATCATTACTCCCCCCTTAGGAAGCAATGTTCCCCATTGCGTTGAAAAATTTTTCTACTATCTTTAGAAATTTTCAATTTTACAAAGTGTCACCACAAATGCTTCACCACTTTATAATGATAATATTATGATATTCAATTGTTTCGCCTCATGAGACCGACCGACCTCTATTATTTTATTTTTAATTTTTTTATGTGGTTCATGGTCGTTGAGATTGCGGGTTTCCTATGTCTATGTAATATTCGTACTAGGTAGATCCACCCTATGATCACTTCCTACTAACTCAACCATGGAGTCGACCGAGAGTGTCGATAGAATTGAACCCATCACCTATCAATAACAAAGGTTCTTTAACAATGAGGACTCGACCAATTGAAATAACCCTCGAGAATCACTAATCTCTATTATATACCAAGAGATATCGAGGAATTAAATCCCACAATAAATGTGGGATAATGTATTTTTACTTCTTTATTTAATATATTGTTACAAGGTTATTTTACTCCATGACGAATGTGATATGTGGCTTCTTTACACAAAATTGGAGTTTCTTATGATAAAATATAGACATTATTACCTTTTCAAAGAGACGTATCTCCAAAGCCCGGTAAAATTTGTGTCTAATGTGTGTATGGTGTGTATTCTTATATTTTATATTTCTTTCATTCCAACCAATTTAATTTTAAGCATAAAAAATAGTAAATAAATAATTTAAGATATAAAGAGAATTAACATTCATAGTAAGTTTTAGTAATTTTTAGCTATCAAAAGGTAAACATCCCAATTTTATCACGAAATTGTGAATTTTTGGCATACTTCATTTTTTGTTGATTTCTTCGAGTGGTAGTTTAATTTTTCTAATGTTTTCTCATTTTTATCCATATTTACCGAATTACAATTTTTTTCGTTTTCGAGACCCTTGTCGATTTTATTGTAGTGTCGATGTTTGCAACATTGATTTTATCAGACGTATTGTGATAAATTATTCAATGGAATATTCAAAATAATGTACATATCAAAAATAGAAATTAAAATAATATGTATCTTATACATGTTGAGAAAAATAATCTTTCTAGTAATGAATGAGTATATATATTCAATAACAACTAAAATATTTTTATGTTGGACATTTATGTTCATATGTATAGTGACATTCTTCTAAAATAAATATAATGTGTTATTTTTTCTTAACACATACACACACACTTAAAATATTTACTATCATATTCAAAAACTTGTTACCATGAGATTCTCATAGAGGTTAATGTATTTTGGGGACATAAATCTTCTCATAATTTTGGTTGTGCATCTAATATCAAGGCTTCTATTGAATAGCCCATCTTTTCTTTTCATTTATCATGGATGTTTTATAGAATTCTTAAGATCATCATTTAAGCGTGGAAGACTCAAATATTCTTATGATTACTATAGATGAATGTCAAGATAATAAAATCAATTTCTTGTGTTGTTTAGTCGACTATAGTAAATCTTTTGAGAGGGTGCCCAAATATAACATTTGGAATAGGCTAGAAGAATTAAAGGTTCCTTATGAGTTGAGAGATGTTGTGACAATATTGTATAATAAACGTATTACAGATTTAGAATAACAATATTTGACAAGAAGAAATCGATCAGAATACAGAAGTTAAAAAATGCTGGCCTATGTCCCCCACTATTATTTAATATATAATAGTAATTGGAGGTCCATATTTGGAAGAAGGAATTTGTGCTAGTGCTACTTTTGTTGTATTAGTCATCTGTTTCTTCTTCACATTAACAATACCCTCCTTATGTTAATGTTTGCTAGTGATCTCAATAAAATATAAGAATTCTCAAATTATAATATGTTAGCATGGGTATGCTCATAAACATTGAAAAAGAAAATTCTATGATAATCACATCCAAAAGGATCACTTACACTTATTTTTTGTATGACAATAATAACTTAGTGGAAGCTACTTTATACAAATATCCTTGAGTATTACATGTTTAACTAGAATTATAACATACTTAAAATGATTAATAGAGGATGAAAATTTTATGTTGGTTTCTGAGACAACTATAAAATCAAAGACTTCTTGGATCTAAGAAAAAAACATTTTTGATACATTGTCACACTTATTATCTTTTATGGATGTGAATTTTTGGCTATAACATTCTAGAAGACATCTATATATTTTAAAATTTATTTGATACCAAATTCATACATTTGGTTTTTTTGTCAATACCAAAACACACAAACATAAATGGACCAATTACATGGACCACTTTCAGGCATAGATAAAATCATATGACCCATCGTATTTACTTGGATGCCATACATTATTATCTTCCCATGAGCATAGATATTTATAGTTTTAACCAGGGACCTTGCAGGACTTTTCCACCCATGGGTCCATTCCGTTTGTTTCACTACCATCACCACCGGTAAAAAACCATCACCAAGATTTGGAATTTAATCCTTAGCTTTCAGATGATGATATATGAAGCTATGGAGCATCAATATAATTCGAATGAGTGTGAATCAATTCCTATATTTTGTGATCCAATCTATGAGAGATCCATAAATTCAAGATGAGATAAATAACCAAGTGCTCAAGTTTAAAACAAAGAAGTAGATTCGCTCGATCGAAGAGCCACCATATTATTAAGAATCATATGTACAATACAAACATGTTGGAAATACTAAGGGGAGGGTGAATCAATATTTCCTTAATAAGCTATAATCATTTTTCAAAGATATTATCTCTAATTATTAACAATATCTATTTTCCTTTTCTCGTATGAATGTTTTTCGCGATGTGCCTAGGGAATTTTTTTTCCTATTCATCATGTCATGAGTTTCATTATTATATAAAGGATTTTTGTCATCATATCGACATACCTAGGATTTATTCATTTGGCTTGGAAAATGTTAGCGCTTCCATATAAGTTTTGTATTCATTGTTCTTCTAGGGAATCTTTCATGATAGGCTTTTTAGGGCTTTTAAGATAAGCTCTCCTTCACATATGTTATTCATCCATTATTATTATGGCATATCATTAATTAGGCCTCGTTCAACAAAAATAAGTAATTACATATTCAAATATCTAGGGATTTATCATCTTCAGCAATGCTAGGTTTCATCAATGCATTTAGCACTAGGGTTTTATCCTAGGGTTTTGCACTTAGGGTCTTATCCTGTTTTCTTGAAAATGCACCTGTGGTTTGTCATAATATTTACATCAATGACAATTTTTTCAACAAACTAGCACAAGCATAGGAAATATAATCATTGTTACACCATTTTTTGGTCATTCAACCTATTATCATTAGATGGACCCAAGTACACCATGTAAGACAAATTTTACACTAAGTAGCACTGCTTTCACTATGTGAAATAACTTAGTAAAACACCTTTATTAAGTTGTTTATATTCAAATGAAACCCCAAAAGGAATTAATAAACAACATCTATATTTGTCTATATTTCCCCAAGGAATAATTAGTTAAACATCAATTTAATTATTATTCCTGGGTCATATTTAACTTGTAAACAAGGAAATCAATTAAATAAGTCCTTATTTATTTGATTATTTCCTAGGAATAAGTTATTTAATCCTTATTTAAATAATATTCCTAGTTAAATCTGACTAAATCATTTATAAATAATTAAATAAATAATTATTTATTTAATTATATTCCCACCATTTCCTTAAAAAATCATTTATTTATTTATTATTTATAAATAAAGGATTTGAACCAAGTCAAATACCTTTCCCTCCAACAAACATAATAAAACATTCCTAAAAGGTGGTTCTAGAATTTGGTTAATAATATTTTATTCATGCACCAAGTCCGTACTTACCCTAATATTTTGTTATAAATAAGGGTTTTCCCATTCATTTGTCACCTTTCATTTGCATATTAGATCACTCCTGGATCTATACCGTCCGACTTCGAGCCATTATCACTGTCACATTCTCCATTATTTGCTTGGTGAGCTCCCTTTGAGTTCTATGTTTGTCCGGGTTTTCTACACCAACAAGAGAGAGAAATTTTAGATCTAAAATGCTGAGGACTTTCAAGAACCCATCCCATCGAGGAGAATTGGAAACACCTTTCTTTTTTTTTCCTCTCAAGTGCCCCTTTAATATAAAAATTATTTCAAAACATATCGTTTTTGTCTTATCTATTGGATGCATGGAGCAACATTTCATTTTTACTCGCTTTAATGTCTTTTTATGCATAGATCTAGATTTGTGCAAATGCCTTTATTTGGATCAACTAACTACAGAATTGAAGATATTGGTAGCCATAATTGATTTTAGGGCTATTTGTTATGCATACCTAAAGTGGTCTTTTTTTCCGAAAAAAGATTCATACCTAACAATCGTTTACCTCCACACTTCAAGTTTTATTTTGCGATCGCTATTGTTTTATATATTCCCGCATATCTAGCTATTTCCGCATCAGGGTTTCTCTTCAATTTTTTATTTTTCCTATTTTTATGGTGTTTTTCACCTTCTAAAACCCTCAAAATTAAAATTTTTTAACTTCCGTGCTTCGGCCCTATCACAGCAGATGTGACATTAGCCTATACCGAGATGACAACTTTTTCTCAACCGCCGCCGAGAGACCTGTATCTACAAAGTCGCACTTATCGGCTCAAACCTATGACCCAGACTAGAGGACACACTTTTTCGCCTAAAACCGCAACCTAGACCGAAATGTGTCGAACCTCGCAACCTTCACTTTTTTTCGCACTTTTCCTTAAAGCAATTTTTCCGGGTTTGTCCGAAGCTTCGTCGTGCTTCGAGCCTCTCGTCTCGCTCGTTTAGACCGTTTCACTCAACTAAGTGGGAATATTGCTCCTTAGGCTTTAGTACCCTCCACTTTTTGTGGAAGAGTTTTAGCCGTTTCAAAAGTCTGAATCTTCGCAGTTTTAGCCTTGTTCTTTTCGTATCCGATACCTCATTTTCGTATCCCTTGCATCGTGCCTCTTTTCCCTTTCAAATCACCTCATATAGTTTTTTTTGGGTTTACCTTCAGGGTCACCTCCTCGTCCCTTCTACCTTTAGCCGATTCCCCTTTGTTGCAGCAACCTTGCCTTGCCTCTTTGCTTTTTTCTCGCACCTCTTTCGCGTATTTCTCTTGCATCCCGTCCCTCCCGACTCCCTCAATCTATTGGCTCCTTTTTAGTGTGTTTTGATTAGATTTTTTTCCCCCTCTTTAGACTAGTTTTGAGAGACCCACCTTCTTGGTTAGATCGATGCATTGTTAGCTGTCAATTTTATGTTATTTCAGCCTTATTACTATTCTCTCATAGATTTATTTTCGCCATAAAGACACTCTTTTCTTTTACTCTCAAAACGTCCGGGTTTAAAAAAATTAAAATTAGCACACGCCACACACCTAATTCCCAAGTGAAGAAGATCTCGGTTAACACCGTCTGGCAAATATTTTAAAATCAATTGACACCGCACCCCTGCCCTTGTTTCAACATTGGACCCTTACTTGATTCTCGCACCCCGCCTTTGTCGGTTATTCTTCTTCCCATCATCGCGCCTCCAAGGGGTGTTTATCCCGAGACCCTCGCCTTCACCTCAATTTTGCTGGTTGACTTACTCCTTCCCGTCATCGTCGAGTTAGTCCTCCCCCCGAGTCCGCACCGACTCTTCTTCTCGATTCTCGTTCTCCCCTCCTTTGGTTCTCCTCCGTCACCTCACCATGTCTACCAGTGGCCTAACGCTAGCAACAACCCCCGGTCTCATCGTCGGTCTCCGTTTCTAGTGTCCGCCACTGCGGAACTACTCTGATCATTCCTTTGTTCCTTTATATGGCTAGTCTCGCCCCCGTATTTCAACCGCCTGATCAACGATCCTATCCGCCATGATGTTAGTTGTCCTCGCTATGCCAACCAAGCCCTCCGACATTCCCAAGTTCGAAGGCCTTCGCTAGTGAAGATCCCTTCAACTATATCCGATCTTTTTCCATGTGGTGTTCATCCAATTCCATTACCGATGATTCCATCCATCTTAAATTGTTCCAACACATGCTTACTTCGCGAAGCTTCTAAATGGCATGTCGATTAGACCGCCTCTTCCCATACCACCGCGACCATCGCCTAAGCCTTCTTATCTTATTTGCTTCCCTCTTCGATACGACACCGGTACCAAACTCTCGACCTCTTTTCCGTCAATACCCGACCCGCCTTTCCGCCTGCGTCCGAGAATGGCGCAGAAGCCAGGCTGGATGGTGTCGAGCTCTCTACCTTTGAACACGGGGTCTATATGGATCGGTTCCTTCGCTCTCTTACCTCTCGGCCAACGACAAAGATGTCACATCCTGGGCCTTCAAACCGAAGAAGCCGCCCTCCAAATAGCCTTAAAATATGACCCTCATTTATGCTCAATCAAGCTATGTTTATACCGTCCTTCCCCGACCTCCCTGCAATCCTGGCGCTAACGCTCGGGGGCACTACTCGCCAATAGTATCGTTGGAGTTTTTTCACATACTTACGCTCAACCTTCTATGTATGATGGTTTTCTCCGTGAGGGGCCGCACCTCCGCACTTTCTCCCTCCAGGTGGCATGTATCTAGGAACTTAATATACCTCCTCCTTTTGCCCATCCTCTGCTTACCTCAATGCTGCCCATCCTAACCATTATCCTTACCCACACACCCAGTCCTGCCCCCCTCAAGAATTTGACCTCCACCTCCCTTTGCCTTTCTAACCCCACAACAGAATTCATTACCCCCTCCAGTGGCAAGTATTTGCATAGTAGGGTGCCACTAATCCTCCTTATTCCCAAAGAAAGTGAAAGGCAATCAAAACCAATCTTTCCCTAGTAATCATGGATCCAATCCTCCAAGTATTGATTCTTCAATACCCAATCGCCACAGTGGCTCTCGGCCCAAGCCAGACAGTGCCTCTTTTCGCACCAATAATCCCTTGCCGTGTTGCGTGTATACTAAGTCATTACACTCACGATTGTCCCCTATTACCACAGATGCAACATATGTGAGTCTCAGCCATATCACATGGGCAACATACCCCCCTCTCGTTCCCCCCAATGCTACGGCGTTTCCTCAACCAACCATGTTTACTCAGTCCTTTTCCTCAAGAAGGACTATGGGCCACCAACCACCTCCCATGCCCCGTAACCCCTCAACCTTCCTTTCCGGTTCCTCCACCACGTATTCTCATGATGACTTCTAACCAACTCCTTTCATCGTCGACCTTAACCTTCAAACCTTGCCTCGTAAGTACCCCACGCCCCCACTCCGTCCGTCCCCGAGTCACCTTCTTTAGGTCCCGCAGCCTCTTTCAACACCCAATATCTCGCACCCCTCAACCCAAAGCGAGGTTCCTATCAAGGTTTCGAAAGGTCCATTACATCGACACTCGCTTTTGGTCGAGTCGTCATTCGTATAGCGTAGTAGATGACGGGTACAGTCTCCCACCGCCATTTCAAACACCGGAACCTCCTCCACCGTGTCCTTCTCAAAGGAAGGCTCTACTATTCGCCATGGGCACCATAGATCCGTCGACGGACCACTGATTGTTTTCGACACTCACCGGCCGCATCATCCTCCTCTTCCCGTTTCCGTCGCTCTCCAACCCTCGCTGCAACCGGGAATGCGAATGTGTGTCTCGAAGGTATTGGTCAAGGAGGGGGCATCTACATGTGTGATGTCCGGCTTTCGCTTGGAAACAACTCGGGATCTCCCGAGCTGGCCGCTTCCACAATCACCCTTCGTGCGTGGGATGCACATGCCTCCGTACCCGTTGGCTCATTTCACACCTGCCCCATCACCCTCGGCGGCAAGACTGCTGGCGCTGACGTCGAAGTCATCGAGGCTCTCTCTTAACTATAACATTCTTTCGGGGCGTAGCTACACTTATGCCATGTCCGTTGTCCCATCCCATGTCCATCACAAGATGTTTTTCCCTCACAATGGAAAGATAGTCACCATTGACCGCTGACATATCATGAGCCGTAAATCTCGCACCTCCCCTAAGTCCACCATCTCTTCAACCAATAAAACCATCGATTCTTCGACCGCGTTTCTCCGGCGTATACAAAGACTCCTCCTTGCTTGGAACCTTCCTTGCCTTCTCCTCCTCTTGACCTCGATTCCGGCCTAGCGAATGTTTGCATGATGCAATCATTTCGGGTCGACTCTTAAGAGGCTCGTCGGGCCTATTCGGCCCACCTCAACCGCCTTTCAGCCCCACCCTAGCCCTCTTCGCCCTCACCTTTACTAACCCCTTCCATCCGGTACTTCCCATCCAAACTAGTACTCATGAGCTCTCTACCCCATCGGGTCGGTTCTCGTGTCTCAACCACATCGCAGCCGTCCCTCCCCGGCCATTACCCCCGCCGACCGCCGACACCTTTCCTCGCTCCCCTCCCGCATTTTATTCGCACTCATAATGGCACCCCTTTTCTCCCCCCTCCCTAATTTGACCCTATGAATACCCGTCTCCGGTATCTTAACCCGAAATAAAACCCCACCGTGTCACCCCAAACCATACCTTGCTTAACACCGTTCAACCGATTCCTTTAGCTTCTTCATCACTAGCAAGCACTAAAGACTTGCGCACTATCTTCGTTATGACAAATGACGTGAAAGAAAGGAAAATCTCAAAAGGGGACAACCTGGCATTTATCACACACAAGACAATAACATTTCGAAATCATCAACACAATGCATATGCATAATATATATCATATCACATGCTTTTAGAGTCCACTCACTCGATATATGACATGCCCACAACATGTTACAAAAAAACAAAACTCAAAACCTGGGGGCACCACTTGCCCCACATGACACTAGGGGGCACCACCCGCTCCTCCTACACCTAATCACTCTTTGGAGGATCCCGAGCCAATGGATTTGCTCCAGCAACTCGTAGATCATGCACAAGCCTAAACGGCCATTGCCATGCGCTCGCATGACACCTCACCATTCCGAGGGTATCCCAATACATACCTCTATGTACGGGGTCGCCTCCAAGCCCCGCTAACCCCACCGATACACCCGCCGACGCCCCTCACATCTACGATGAATTTCCTTCTAGGAGAGCACTATATCCGTATTCTATGTCGTTATCAATCCACTGAAGACTATTCCCGATATCAGCAGCCGTCCTATATATCCCGCCGGCTTACTGTGAGCTATATCTCCGCATACCAAAAGTATAAGGATCGTACCATATATACTATTCACAAACTTTAACATGCACATAAAATATTAGTTACTTGTCACTTACCATCGTGCCCCCATACTCTCACTGTGCGTAAGTGGCAAGTCCCATCTCCAAAATAACCTATCCCACTATAGGGATAGTCGTCTACAGCAATTCTGTTGACCGATCCCAATGGGCAAGAACTCGTCGAACACCCGCCCGACCGCCCTCCTCTCTGCGGCGTAAGCACCCCAACGACGCATCCCCGGTTCCCCTCGACCCCCCCATATGGTAGCGTGAGTATACAAGGTCGCAAGGCTCTTGGAGACACTCGAAAAAGAAGGAGCACACACAGTCCCATATGAGAAATCATGGTTCACTTGTCGCTCGTAAAGCGACAAATCGTTGTTTCAACGTACACCAACATCATTTGGGCCCGACCCATAGCAGGTCCCGTTCAACACCGATTCTGCTGGGCCTACTGGCCCTTCCTCCGTGATGTGATGAGGGCTCGGGCCGCTCAAGATCCGAAACACCGTTGTCGCCACCGCACTGCCCCAACCTCTCTGCATCCCCAACCGCATCCGAGTCCCTTCGACTCGAGGCCTCGCTCAGACAAATGTCGCTCTACAAAATCCATACCTACGCCCGCGGTAACACCGTCGTGTATTTCCCACTATCCCCACGGTGGGAGACCATCAAGAACAAGGGGTTCGGACTCAATCTGATCCCGTGCCCCCGCACTATAAATGCCTCATGATCTCGGGATCCAACAATTCAACAATCCGGCCAACAAGGGTCTTCACCTCTCATCAGCGAGTTCTCCACAAATTTCGAACCCCAACCGGTTGGGCCTACCCACGACACCCCCGATCTCGCTTTCGGGATTTTCGACCGTAATGTACCCGTGTCTTTTCTCTCCACTCGATCTATATATCCGCCATATCCGCACAAAAACATCATCTTCGTCACTTCAAGGACAGGAAAAACTCGCATTCACCCTAGCACAAACCCGAATCTCGGCCCCCCAACAACACTAAAATCACCTCCATCCGACAAAGTCGCACTTTTTGGCAAAACTCGGGATAGGTCGCACTTTTCAGGCCCAAACCTACTTCCTGTGTCGTAGTTTTTGGCCTAACCAAAGGCGACCCGACCGTGAAGATGAGGGAGGGTCTCGTTTCTAGATTTGGGACCCTAATCTAAACTTTCAATCCATCAAAAAAAAAAAGAGTAGGATTAGGCTCTTACCCGCAAATCGATGCATCTCGATTCCAACCCGTTGTTTTGTCCGCTACGATCACCGCAAGATCAGGGCCTTCTCTCCTCTTCACATCCACCACAAATACACAAGAAAATGAATGCATTTGGAGGGAAAATTCCTTATTAGAAGAGAAACCCTCGATTTTTCTTTCGCTCGCTATGACGAAACCATAGCTCCGTTGACACAATCAGCTGGGCTCCGCATTGTTGGAAAGCTCTCATCGAGCACTCAAATGGGTATCCGTTATTTTTCATGATTTGATACCTCACTGTGACACATTTTCTCCACAGAGCGTCCATTCACCTCTCCTTCAAATCGAATTTCCTCACTTACAACACTTGTATCTTTGGGCACCACTTTGCCTCCATACTTTTCCTTGTTCGTGTGATTTTCATCATGAGCTACCCTCTTCGTACTCATATTTTTATGGTCCCCCATTGGACCTTACGGTGGCGCACCATCGAGTCGCCTCGTTTAGAGCATCCGAGTTGAGTCATCATTGCCTTCATGGAGCCCATCCCGAGTCCCTTTGTACCCCACTATAGTCCTCCATCCTTCAATAAGCTTGGTCCCTCTCTTGTCGCACATGATGGCATTCACTCCCACTATCACCCATCCCTCTTCGGGAGTACGCGACCGTCGCCGCCAAGTCATCCATGCCCTTTATGCTCCAACAACAAGGGAAGTCATCCATTCGTACTCAATATCCCCCCATTCCATCATCATCATTATCGTGAGTCCGTCACCGCTCTACTATTTTCTCTCATGCCTTATTTGAGGATCCCTTATCGCTCACCTACACCCGACCTCCTTCTCCGTCGACATCGCCTCATTCACTCCGAAGACAGTTCAGAGGGTGGTACCTCGGGGTTCCGGCCTCTTCTCCATTCGACGGTTTCGATCGTGCAAAGGGATTTCTCATTACCCTTTGACTCGATTGTTTCTTCGCTCCACCCTTTAAACATGATCAATATCCGTATACTGATAGTCTCGTTGATGCAAGCACAGCCTATTGGTGATTCCCGGTGTGTGAGATGTCTCAACCCTCATGAGGGGGTGGCCTCGGCAGTAGCCCCACATGCCCGCATGACCTCTTCATTGCGCCCTCGGCGGCAGCTCCATATATTTCGATGATGTTGGCCTTAGCCGTCCAGCGCACTTTATTTGCATGTATCACTCGTATTTTGCGAGCTCACTCATTTATGGGGAATTAGGGCCGTATTTGTATCTCGCGTACTCGCATATTTTTGTATAAGTCTCCGATATTATCCTGTGCACAACATGTATATGGGATTCATCATTCTATCTTTTTATCTCGCCCATGTTTATGCGCGCATGTACTTTATAGTTCCTGCCCTTATTTACCTGACGCACTATTCTTTTGTACTTCGTCCCCGATGGGCATAGGTATGCCTCTCCGACGCCTTTAAAGACAGTACCATCTCATAAAAAGAGACTTGTTGCACATGTGTCTCATCTCCTTAGGTCTATTCCTTTAGCACATTAGACTACCTTACATTTCTCTCTCTCGACTTCCTTGATGTCTCGGTGATTGAAAGTTCTTTACAACATACTTCGGTCATACGATTTGCTCCTAACACTCGTACGCTGGGGGCAATCACACCATTTTTTGTCATCTAACATATTAATCAGATGGACCCAAGTACACCATGTAAGACCAATTTTATCAAGTAAAATTGCTTTCACTATGTGAAATAACTTAGTAAAACACCTTTATTAAGTCGTTTATGGTCTAAACAGAAACCCCAAAAGGAAATAATAAACGTATCTATATTTTTCTATATTTCCTCAAGGAATAATTAGTTAAACATCAATATTATTCATGGTCATATTTAACTCAAACAAGAACCAATTAAATAAACCCTTATTTATTTGATTATTTCCTAGGAATAAGTTATTTAACTTTATTTAAATAATATTCCTAGTTAAATTTGACTAAATCATTTATAAATAATTAAATAAATAATTATTTATTTAATTATATTCCCACCATTTCCTTAAAAAAAAAAATCATTTATTTATTTATTATTTATAAATAAAGGAGTTAGACCCAAGTCAAATACCTTTTCCCCTCCAACAAATATAATAAAATATTCCTAAAAAGGTGGTTCTAGAATTTGGTTAATAATATTTTATTCATGCACCAAGTCCTGTGACTACCCTAATATTTTGTTATAAATAAAAGGGTTTTCCCATTCATTTGTCACCTTTCATTCCGCATATTAGATCACTGGATCTATACCTTGGTCCGACTTTGAGCCATTATCATCGTCACATTCTCCATTATTTTCTTTGTGAGCTCCTTGAGTTCTATGTTTGTCCGGGTTTTCTACACCAACAAGAGAGAAATTTTAGATCTGAAATGTCGAGGAATTTCAAGAACCCATCATATCGAGAGAACTGGAAACACCTTTCTCGTTTCTCTCAAGTGCCCCATTAATATAAAAATTCTTTCAAACATATTGTTCTTGTCTTATCTATTGGATACATGGAGCAACATTTCATTTTTAATCGCTAATGTCTTTGCGCGTATCTAGATTGTGCAAATTATTTGGATCAACTAACTCGTAGATTTGAAGATATTGGCAACCATAATCGATGTTAGGGCTATTTGTTATGCATAGCTAAAGTGGTCTCTTTTTTCCGACAAAAGATTCATACTAACAACCATGGGTGGTAGAGACATGTACAATTTACATAAAGTAGGAACTCCTCGTCACCTCGTCCAACATATCGATGGCATGCCTACTTACTAAACCCACATTTTGTACTTTCTATGCATATAAATGCATCCCAATTTTCCCCCCCCAAGTAAATTTCACTCTGGGCAAGCTTAACAGTTTAATGTTGAAGCTTTTTCATTATTTCTTCAAAGGTTATAAAAACCATCAATTCATATGACATGCCCTTGTATTAAGACCCATATTTTATAAAGGTCCAACGACCCTATCAGAGCGCGGAAGATAATTTATCAAGGTCTATGGGTTAAACCATATAATAAGGACTCTTGGCCCTACCACTAAATATTTCATTAATATAACTTTTTCCCTTCATTCATATGCATATCCAAACGATAACAATATTTAAAAGTCCTTGGGCCCCACTTATGCACCTCTATACTTCGACAACCAAATTACTTAAACCATGCAGATATTTCAATTCAATTTTAATCCCTCTGACCTTGGATTAAACTAAGCACATATACATAACTCCAAACTTCACATAATACTCGGGCCCACAGGGGTCTTACATTTGCATTAACTATCTCGCCCATCCAATGGCTGTAAGTCTATCGCGCTACCATTCAACAATCCAATGGTAGTCGCGCGATTAATCTGCACGGAGTTTATTTCTCAAACCCACGCGATGAACTTGGGCCCAACCCTTAACTCACATTTTGCATCCTACGGCTAGGACGTCATCGCATCCACTTTGGTGATCCAACGACCAAAATGGAATATCGCACAACAAAACAACACGAGGGTTAATCCTCAGAAATTACGCAATGTAAGTGGTTTCTCAAAACCACTTATCGCCACGCGTCAGGTGAAGACCTATATCGCGTTCCAAAACTCAAATCTGCTTACTACTTAAGGCACCATGCAATACTGCCGGTATTGTGGGTTGAAACCACGTCCACTGTTCCAGTTGCCCTTTGACTCAGGGTTCCGCACCATCCCATTCAATATGGTTCTACCGCGTTATAACTTAATATGCCCTCGCTCTTGGTTTATACATTGTTTATCTATGAAACATCGCTCCCTTAACCATGAAGAGAGTCAAACAATCCTCTGCTCTTCATCCCAGTTTGGATCTGAGATTACATATTCCAATCGACTGTGCCCGCATTTCACATAGGAATTCAACGCATTCCACTACATATGACCCAAGAAAACTTGCGAGGGTAAGAATACTTCTTTATTGCTGTGACCAACGAAAGTGGATCAATTTCAATCGATTTCAATCGATTTCAAGCAACCAGAGTAAACATGTTCAAAAGGAACGTCCTTTGCGTTCTCTCCAGTATATGCAATCTCACTACATACAATTCAAAGCATATAATAGACATTAACTAAAATCCTCGTATGCAGAGCCTCATGTTTTATTTCGCAGAAACTAAAACATTCTTCACACAATACTCGACCAAGGGATATATATATATATATATATGACACAGAATTACCTCAATTTACAAAGCCTTCTTAGTTCTGGCCTGATTTTCAGTTCGATGGCCCTCCTACTCTGTCTCTCCAGCTCTACAGCTTTGTCTACCTAATGCCTTTTAGGCTTACAATTATACAAGATGGATAGTCAATCAATTCAGTTCCTACAATTATTTGACAACTCCTCAATCCTAAATTTAGCCTAACTCTCTAACTGCTCTAAAATGACTCTTCACATTCTAATCAACTTCTCCTGTCCTCTAATCATTCGAGGGCAGTTACAATTCTCTCTACTTTTAATCAAAATGAGTTAAAACCTACTCAATTCATTACATAAGTCTAATTCCCTTGAAAACTGAAAACCCCTAAGTCTAATAAAATATATGGAATTTGTTTTAGCCTAATGCCCTTGCATCAGACTCCCCAGGTTAAAATGATTCATGATCTCCTGATCATGTGTTTCATCCATGTCTTCCTGGATAACACACTTTGTTCTGTAACTGGTCATTTGTTGTAACATTCTTCTTTTGCACTTCTCCAGGCTTCCATATCTTATTATGTCTCCTTCCACTTGCTAGGCTTTCACAGTCTGTGATTTTCTTTCTCTTGCTGCTGTTTCTCTGCTTTCGTGCTACTGTCCCTTTCTGAGACACCTTCTCCATCATCTTTCTTATCAATTCAATTTCTTGATCTAATTTATCTTCTGACTACTAGTTACTGCTCCATCTTGATTGCTGAACTTCTACTTCTGCTTCTGCTTGCTGAGTTCTTATTTGCTGAACTCTTACTACTACTTTTTCTTGTTGAGATCCTACACTTACTGTGGCTTTAGCCCCAGCTCTAACTTTCTGAAATCCTGCAGTTGCTCTAGCCCTCACTCTAACTGCCATCCAATCATCCATACCCTCTTGTTTCTTGCAACAAAAAATCTCTTCCTGATTGTCATCCATGACAATTTCTTCATCCTATGACTTTAGCAATTCTTCAAAGTGGTATTTAAAGTGCCAGTCTCTGTCATCATCTCTTTTCTTCTCACCTTGGACCAAACATCCCTTAGTCCTTCCATCAGTACTTGCAATCATAAGACAAACATCAAAGTTATAAAATCTGTGTCTCTTCCTCCTCTTGTAGCAACACTTCAAATTGTTGCTTTAACATTTCCTTTGGCAACACTTCACTCTGCTGCTCTACTATTTCATTCTCTTCTCTGAATGTTTCCAGCAAACAATTCGGCCATCTATTTTCAAGCATTTCATCAATATGCTGCAAGCTTGTTTCAGCATGTTCTTCTTCTTATTCCTTCAGCAATTGTCTTCCATCTTCCTAATTGATTCTGGCAATCAAATCAAGTTCTTCAAGCTCTGCATTCTCACCTTCTATCAGAATAAAATTCTGATTCTCCACTGTTGCAGCAGTCCTAAAAGTCTACCCCACAAGTTCCTCTTGGCTATTCAGACAAGCCAATTCTTCCTTGTCACCAACAGTAACAAGTTATTTTACATGAGACATGATATCCTCACCTTCCTTCAGCAGCCCATCTTCATTCAAGACAACTCCAAGTGATGGATTGTCTTCTGCAGTCCCTGTCAACACAGCCAACATGTCAATTTTAAAATTTCAAGGCCCAATGGTCTCAATTGATGATCCAGTCACCAATTCTTCTTTCTGCAATTCTAAGTCTTTTCCAAGACCCAAAAAATCTTCCCTGTCTTCATTCCTTTGTATCTTTACATTCTGCAATCCCCAATTTTGAAATTGAGTTCCTCTCTCTTGCATTGAATCCTGTTGATTCAGTATAATCTCCAGCAACTTAAATTATTCATTCCATGGGTTAAAATCTTCCAGAGAATTCTCCTCCTCTTTTAATTGACTTCCCAATGGTTTCATTTTTTCTCCATCACCAACAAAATCTGCATTCACAAAAAAATTGTTAAAACAAAAATCATAAGGCCTCAATGCCTTTCTCTCCTCTGCCAACATTTCAGTATGTTGTCCTGAAATTATTTCCCTCTCTATCAGCACATCAGTATGCCGATTCCAATCCTTCAAACAATCCTCGAGACTGTCAGTTAGTCTCTCCTCTGCATCATCTTCTTCAAGGATGCCTCCTTTCTCTAGTTCATAAAAATGAACCTTCTCATTCTCAGTCATCTCTGCCTTTACAATCTGAACACCTTCTTTCCATGTTTCTGTCCTCTGCTCCAGAACACTTGACCCATGCCACAAACCTGTCATCTCATCTGAGGAAACATTCATATTGTCTTCACAAGTAAAGTTTCCTGCTGTCACTATCTCTTCATCCTTCATCAGAATAGAATTCTAATCTTCCATCCCTGCAATAACTTCAGTTATCTGTCCATCACTTTTCACTTGGCCATTCAATAAAAACAAATTTTCATTATCAGCACTAATAACAAATTGGTCATCCTCAGACATAACTGTGATTTTCCCTTTGAAACAATTTCTTTCTATAAACAAGGAATTTATGAATTCCTTTTGTTGCAGTAACTCAATCTGATCTTCTTCAAAAAGATAATCATCATCATATCTTGCTTGGCAACATTCAGCTTCAATTATCACAGTTTCATCATGTGAACTGTCTTATTCAACACATGTATTCACACAAATCTTGTCTGTTTTAAAACCATAAGATCCCATGGTCTCCTTTGATGATTTGATCATCAAATCTCGCTGTTGTTCCAAGTCTTCTATAAACTTTGGAAATTTTTCAATGGTCCCCTCTTCAGTCTCCTTGAGTCGTCCATTTCACTGCTCAATTTCCAGCTTCTGCCCATCATCACAAATTAGACTTCCTCTTCTTCCAATATGTTGGAAAGTAAAACCTTTCCCCAACTGTGTATGGACATTTTCAAAATATCTGGCTATTCCATCTTCTTCCTTAGTGACAACATCAACAGTTTGTTCTTTCCCACATGTTTTTCCTACAAACATACAAAATTTGTCAAATGTAAAGTCATTTGACCCCCTGGTCTCACTTGAAGCTTCAGTCTTCAAGTCCTTTTCCAAATGCTCAATCATTCTGAGTATTTCCTCCTTCAGCTGAGCATTTATCATTTGCACTCTCTTCTTCTGTAGCCTGTGCCACTTCACCTTCTTCTTCATGAGCCAACCAACTCTTTGGCTTTCTTCTATCATCAGTTTCAATTTGTTGAACTGCTCCCTGATCTCAGCTACCTCTTTCCAATATTCTTCTTTTCTTAACTGTCTCTGTATGCCATCTGTCTTGGCACCCTCTTTCTTCATCTTCATGTTGTTATGGGCTCTCTGAGAACCTCTACAATCTCTGCTATGGCTGTCAGTAGCCATTTTATCCTGCATGAGTTCTTCACTCACAAGCTGCACTAAGCCTTTTCAACAACAACCTCTCTTGCTGCAACTTACCTCACCGATCCTTTCCTCCGGATCTGGGCTTTTGGCAAGTATTGGTCCCCTATCTGCTGGAACCTTCTGAGCACTCTCTTTTGCTCTCTCTAGGCTTCACTCTGCAACTTTTCAAGAACACATGTATTCATCTTGCATCCAACCTCTGTTGGGAATTCTCTAGGTTCTGCCACACTTCTTCTTCACTCAGAATCCTCTGCTGGAATCTTTCATCACTGCTATCAAAGCTGTGATCTGCATTTGCTGAGATTCTCCTCAATTGTCTGCAATCTGCATTCTGCAAACAATATCTTCAAACCAGAGTTTAAACACTGCTCATCAACTCACCTTTAGAGTTTGTTCAACATCCACTTGCAATTGCTTCTGCAATTTCTCCCAATGCTTTGCTGCACTGCACACTGTCCTGTCAGATTCAAATCTGATCACTTGTCCTCACCTCATACCTGTGTTCACATCTTCAGAACATATCCTGGCAATCTTCAAAACACTTGCCTTCAACTTCAGATTCTGGGAATCCGAATTATCAACCTCCACTGTATGTTCATTCAAATCTGCAATTTCTGTTAAACAGATTTAAAACTTCAAAATTTTCTTCACTGCTTTAGTATATATGCATTTCAAAAATTACTTTTCAAACAAGCTTGTCTGGCTCTGATACCACTTGATGGCATGCCTACTTACTAAACCCACATTTTGTACTTTCTATGCATATAAATGCATCCCAATTTTTTCTCCCCAAGTAAATTTCACTCTGGGCAAGCTTAATAGTTTAATGCTGAAGCTTTTTCACTATTTCTTCAAAGGTTATAAAAACCATCAATTCATATGACATGCCCTTGTATTAAGACCCATATTTCATAAAGGTCCAACGACCCTATCAGAACGCGGAAGATAATTTATCAAGGTCTATGGGTTAAACCATATAATAAGGACTCTCAGCCCTACCACTAAATATTTCATTAATATAACTTTTGCCCTTCATTCATATGCATATCCAAACGATAAAAATTATTTAAAAGTCCTCGGGCCCCACTTATGCACCTCTATACTTCAACAACCAAATTACTTAAACCATGCAGATATTTCAATTCAATTTTAATCCCTCCGACCTTGGATTAAACTAAGCGCATATACATAACTCCGAACTTCACATAATACTCGGGCCCACAGGGTTCTTACCTTTACATTAACTATCTCACCCATCCAATGGCTGTAAGTCTATCACGCTACCATTCAATGATCCAACGGTAGTCGCGCGATCAATCTGCATGAAGGTTATTTCTCAAACCCACGTGATGAACTGGGGCCCAACCCTTAACTCACCTTTCGCATCCTACGGCTGGGACGTCATCACATCCACTTCGGTGATCCAACGACCAAAACGGAATATCGTGCAACCAAACAACATGAGGGTTAATCCTCAGAAATTACGCGATGTAAGTGGTTTCTCAAAACAACTTATCGCCACGCGTCAGGTGAAGACCTATATCGCGTTCCAAAACTCAAATCCGCTTACTACTTAAGGCACTGCGTGATACTGCCGGTATTGTGGGTTAAAACCACGTCCACTATTCCTTCTCACGGTTCCGGTTGCTCTTTGACTCAGGGTTCCGCACCATCCCATTCAATATGTTTCCACCATGTTATAACTTAATATGCCCTCGCTTTTGGTTTATACATTGTTTATCTACGAAACATCGCTCCCTTAACCACGAATAGAGTCAAACAATCCTTTGCTCTTCATCCTAGTTTGGATCTGAGATTACATATTCCGATCGACTGTGCCCGCATTTCACAAAGGAATTCAACGCATTCCACTACATATGACCCAAGCAAACTTGCGAGGGTAAGAATACTTCTTTACTGCTGTGACCAACGAAAGTGCATCAATTTCAATCGATTTCAAACAACTAGAGTAAACATGCTCAAAAGGAACGTCCTTTGCGTTCTCTCCAGTATATGCAATCTCACTATATACAATTCAAAGCATATAATATACATTAACTAAAATCCTCATATGCAGAGCCTCATGTTTTATTTCGCAGAAACTAAAACATTCTTCACACAATACTTGACCAAGGGATACATACATACATACATATATATATATATATGACACAGAATTTAAAGCAAATTCTTCAATTATACATCTGACCTCAATTTACAAAGCCTTCTTAGTTCTGGCCCGATTTTCAGTTCGATGGCCCTCCTACTCAGTCTCTCCAGCTCTACAGCTCTGTCTGCCTAATGCCTTTTAGGCTTACAATTATACAAGATGGATAGTCAATCGATTCAGTTCCTACAATGATTTGACAACTCCTCAATCCTAAATTTAGCCTAACTCTCTAACTGCTCTGAACTGACTCTTCACATTCTAATCGACTTCTCCTATCCTCTAATCATTCAAGGGCAGTTACAATTCTCCCTCTTTTAATAAAAATGAGTTAAAATCTACTCAATTCATTACATAAATCTAATTCCCTTGAAAACTCAAAACCCCTAAGTCTAATAAAACATATGGAATTTGTTTTAGCCTAATGCCCCCGCATCACTAGTTTGTAAGCCATACTTCCAATCCTCTACAATGCCTTATAGGGGCCATAATACCTTGGTGCTAATTTATTTTCCTTCTTTTGTTTCCTGAGAGGCATCTCTATATATGGTTGTTGTATCACAAATACCCAATCCCCCACTTCAAATTCCCTTTGACTAAGATGTTGATTTGCATGTTGTTTCATCCTATTTTGTGCCATAACCGTGTTGTCCTTCAATATTTTGAGAACCTCTTTTGGTGTCATATGCGGTCCTCTATTGTTTGAGCCTCTATAATCCCTTTCAAGTGTGATGTGATGGATGGAGAATGATATCCATAAAGTTCCATAAATGGTGACATTTTTTATGAAATTTGGAAGGATGGGTTGTACCACCATTCTGCCAAGGGAAACCATTTGACCCATTGTGTCTCTGTATAAAACGTAAAACAACATAGATATCCTTCTAAACATTTATTCACAACGTGATTTTTCCCATTAAATTGAGGATGATAAGAGGATAGGCCTTGCCTTATCTATTTGATCTTATTCGTGTGAGAGTTATGAACAATTAAAAGTTGTAGAGATAATGGTGTTGTAAGATATTTTTAATTAAATGATATTAATATGTATATCGTTTCTGCAAGAGTTGTGTCGACTAGGGACGGAATTTGACGGGCAAACTACCCATCATGAGGTGATTTTCTAGTCAATACAGTTAAAAAATTTGCAAAACTGACAAGATCCTTCTTTGAAACTATGAAGACAAGTTAGATAGGTGTGAAAATCGTCAAATTTGAAGAGTCAATTTGTTTTAAAAGTCCAACCATAAAGTCGATAATTAAATTTAAAGACAATTAGTAACGAGGTCAATTTTTTACATTCTTTTAAAATAAGTTTGGTTTCTAATAAAATATTTTATTGGGGATAAAAATAGTCCAAGTTAAAACCAAAAAAAAAATTACATTTTAAAAATTTGAAAATTAAGTTTTAATTAATTTAACATTTATTAAAGTACATTGACCAATTAGAACAAAAAAAAAATATACATTTAAAAAAAAATGAAAATAAAGGTTAAATTTTGCCAATATTAATTTGGCATTTAAACTTATTAAAAACTTTAATACATGTTATGAAATTCTAGGAAACTCATTAAAATTCAATGTCATAAAATTGTAAAATTTCTAAAAATCTTGTGCCGGAAGTAATTGACTTATCCACTTAGTCACACAGACCACATGCCATGATTCAATGGTGGGAGTGACTCTTCACGTGTTTCTTCGCGCCCACGGCATAGCCGCGTTACTTGGCAAACAAGAAACATAGTTCTTTCTTCCCCTGCAAACAAACCAGAATAAGCAGAAGCAACCATGCCCTGAATGCCTATAAATATGAACGCGGAAGCCTCTCCTGCTATCTTTCCTCCTCGCTTTGCATTGTATCTCCTTTGTGAAATCCCAATCCTTTCTTTTCAGTTGAGAATTGGTGAATTTGATTTGGAAGCTTCATAAATGGGAGGAGGAGATAGTTGCAGTTCCCAGGATACATGCCCCTTCCAGTTCCCATCTCACTCTGCTAGGCCACTCTCAGTGTTTCAGAGGCCTTCACCATCATTTCTCCCCTCTCCTCCACCTCCTGAACCATGCCTTTCACTGCCTTTGGCATTTCCCTCTCACCATTCTTGCCCTCCTCCTCCTTCTCCCGCATCCGCTCCACATTGCTACAGACACAATCACCACCACCATGGCCACCACAGTTCTGAGCACAAACACAAGCTGAAATGCAAGGGCAAATTCAAGCACCACCCACCTCACCATTTGCCACACCACAAACCTCACAGATTTCCTCATTCCCTGCGCCACAAACACCACAGATCTCACCATTCCCCACACCATCATCATATAACTAATGAGATTTTGGGCCCCTTCCATCATAAACATCATGCCGCGTTTTCCTGCCATGCCCCTCCACCCCACCACGGCTTTTTCAATCACCCCATTTGAGGGCTCATAAGATTTGTGACTTACCCACAGTCTGCTAATATTATGCACTACAGCTTGTTTCTCTGCAGGAAATGAATAATCAGTACTTTTAGACTTTCGTTGCTTCTCTACAGGAAATGGATAAGCAGTATTTCTAGACTTTAGTTGCTTTGGATACATCAGAGCCATTCATACTTCAGAACATTGAATACATTTCACTACTTTGTATGTGGATCAGGCATGCAATTATATGTAACATGCCATGGAATGTGTATTTATTTGATTGTCTTTTAGTACAATATATATGTTGCTTACTAATTTGTGCACATCAATGGATGTTTCAGTTACTTGTATGGAAAATCCTGGCAATTGGGTTCCGTTTGCATCTTTGAAAAAGGTTTCTTAATACTAGCAACAAATTATTGTGGCAATTGATACAGGCTGTATGTTGCATTGATGGGTAAGAAAAACAATGGAATGAATAAAGTATGTCAATGGACGCCAATACGAACTAATGCTACGCATCTGACCACTAATACGAGCTAATGTTTGTATTAAGCATCGTAGCGGCAGCAGATATAAGGAATCTGACTATGTGCGAATTTATCATTGTAGCAAAATCTGTCAATCTGATCAGAACAATGTCTTTGGCCTTAAACATATGCGGATCTATTTATCAATGCGAGTCAATGGTGGGTCGCAGAGAAAACAGGGAACATTCATGGGCAATATCAGATTCTTTCCTATCTGGGCTATGTTGAATATTAATTCATAGTGGGAGGAGCGAGGAAAAGAGGAAATCATTGGGAACAGGGGAAGTAGCAAAGGCAGTACACAGCGATATTGCAACTGATTGTAACACCAGGAACATATTGTAACGGAATCACTACTTTTCACACTTGGGCATTTGGGTAGAATTGCTGCCTTCAGCTTTGTTCAAATTGTCAAATTCCTCATTTGCAGTCAACCAACTTTTGTGCCCTCATTCCACGTATTCGGAAGCTTTTCAGGGTTGGATCCTTTGGTGGGAAGATATAATGTGTTGCACTATTAAGTTTATGACAGGAAGGGGTCAGATGATGGATCTTAAGTGAAGAAACGAGTTATGGGAAGAAGGATCTATACTCGAAGAGATTCTCGTCTTTCTTGAAGAGTAGTTACAGTATGTGACTCTATAAAAATATGCTTTAGTATGTGATTCTCGTCTTTCTTGAAGAGATGGTGTTTTAGTGGGGAGAAACAAGAGAATATTATGAAGTGAGTTTATGAGTATAGGTAAGCTCTTTTCTACAATGGATTTAGGATAAGGATAAGGATGAGGATTCCAAAATTTTCTTTAATTTCTTGAAAAGGAAGGTGATGGTTGAGAGGGTGGTTATTTTGAAGAGGGTGATTAGTTCATTGAATTTAGACAATCTTTTAAACGTTGTGGTATGTCTAGTCATCATTTTTATAGTAAAATTGATTATTATCTTATGCCAAGAATGCATGAGAGAGTCTCAACAATGGTGAATTAGGTAGAACATTTTCTCATGGTATTTAGGAGGAGAAAAATGAGGCAAATAAAAAGCAATATCACTAAGATAAGCTCCAACTTTTTTCTCTAGGACTACACTATCATCAAAGCATGGAGTAGGCGACTACTTTTTGAGCTTGAGAGTGAGTTGGAGAACAACATATAGCAACCACCTCCACATGAATCAATGTCCTCATATGCCAATAGTCATTGTGGACATTTTTTTAGAGTTGAGGGTTATGAAAGTTCAATGGTTGCATGGCTATAAGAGAGCCTTGTCCAAGCAAGACAAAAGAAAGGAGGAAATCCCTTTTCAAAGGAGGATTGTTTCAAAGGGCCAAACTAATAAATTTGAATATGATGATATTGTGGAGAAACACAAGGCCTTATATAATGCCCTTCATGCCTCTCCTATAAGAGAGTAGATAGAAGAATTTAGGTATGTAGGAACTAAGGTACAAACTACCTTTGGGGAAAGCCAGGAAGGAGATGTAGGGGAATTGACTTGATTTCAAATGTATCCAAAGCTAAGTAAAATTTCGAGTAAGAAATATTTGAACCACTTCACTATTCCTACATGGCAACCATGTTATATTAATATTCAACGTACTAATCATTTATCATGCTGAGTATCACATGTTGAGTTTAGAATGATATTTTACGCCCCAAGCTCTATCTCCTTGATTTATTTACTGGCATGGATCTATCTTAACCTTAGATTTCTCAAGCACCAAGAGGGATCAAATCCCTCTGGGTGCAAAAGAATCTATATTAGCTTATAATTTATGTGCAATTAATTTATTAAGTAAAATAACTAACATAAACTTTGTCTTTTCTTCCACATTAATGAAAACATGAGCATATCAATGGTAGATTTTAGCAAAGTTCTCTAAAATTTTAGGATTTCAATAGCTACTATCCCTGCATTATATTGTTTGCATTACAATCTGAAATCCTTGTATTATACAGTTTACATTACAATTTCAATTGAACTTCGAACCCACTATGTTCAAGTTGACAATAGAACACATTAAGCATCTTGCAAGCAATTTGTTTCGTTAATTCTCTAATATGCATGTGTTATTTAAGTGTGCTTATTGATATGGTGTTAGAACTTCCCAAAGAGACTATATTTAAATTATATCGCCTTTAATGACCAACACACAATGCTTTAGGGGAAACCAATATCTGAGTCCTAATTAGCTTGAGGGATAGAGAAGGTCTTAAATTCAAGCTAGATAAATCTTAAGGTTTCTTAGGATATCCTTGGCATTTTAAGATATGCATAAGGATATTTGTAAGGTGGTGGTCTAGAGGGTTGATTAGAAGGTGAAAAAGTGGATCCCAAAGTCATTGGCCCTTGCTATGAAATATTAGATATATGCTAGCGTGCTTTGTCGTAACCCATGTATATTAGTACTCCTCATGTTGGGTGCCCTTAACTTATCAAGGTTGGAAAAGGCTCTAAGAAACTTAATTTGTGCCAACAATGTTGGAGCCAAAGGCTTTAAAAAGGTAACTTGGGACTTGTGTTGCACTTTGAGAGATTGGGGAGGCTTTAATATTTCAAAGCCATACTTCGAGGGTTAAGTTTTATGTGACAAATAGATCACATATGCCTTGGGTGTCAAAGGGTCCCAGAAGCCACTGTTGAGGAATTGTATTTCTCTTAGTGCCCCTACAAGGAAAAAGCTCCAATACTTCATAATCATTTTTTCTATAGTTAAGATAAAATGATTCTTTGTGGATATAAGCATTTGGGAGCTTTGGGTGGCCATAAAATCATTTTTGAACTAGAGAGACCATTCACTAATATTGGATTAATTTTCAACCATCATTATGTTAGGCATACTCCAATATTAACATAAAATGTTAAGATATTGGTTAATGATTGCTAGTTTTGGGCCCTAAGTTTTACAATTAAGGTATTCTCTAAGTGAATGATCTTCATGAGAGCCAAATAAGGCATCAACTCCCTTGTTTTGAGCTCAATGATCAATTTGAGTTTCCTAACCTTGATAAGGTCATTATTGGAAAAGTTCATTGTTTGATTCTAGCTGACCTCTTGTTGGACAAATTTTTTTTCCTCTGGTCAGGAGGGCCAACAAAAGAAAGACAACTTCACAAATTTTTACACAACGAAATACATAAATAACAAAGCAACACTAAACAAAAGACTAAACCTACAAACTACACCAACCACTTGCTACACATAAAAACATACTGCTACAAATAAAACACATATAACTGGAATCCATATTTCTCATTAACATACACAAAAAATTACATAATATGCAACCCTCCTGCAATTGGGGTAGGGAGGATGTGTTGCCTCCAAGACTACTCCTAAGCTCTCAACAACCCTCGTATGCATCACTATAAGAAGAGACACCCACTCTCATCCCATTACATGCCCATCAAAAACCCTAACCCTAAAATCTTTTATAATCATGAGAAGAATATTTTAATGAAAATATCCTAACTACTTTTCCCTCCATGGAAAATTTATTTACATTTCATTTATGTTTCATTTTATTTAAATGTACATTTCACCGTCCTTTGAATTTAATCCTCTAATAAAACCCAAGTCTCAATTGGATCCCAAAACCTCTTCATCATTTTGGGCCTACACCCCCCTTTGGCTTGGCCGTAGAGATTGGAAACATAATCAATGAAAAACCTCCTCTCAATATAATCATGTTGATGGCTATAGGAGTTTGTGCACAAGCGTACTCTTGATTGTTTTAGAAACAAGTTCAGAGGGCTCAACTCTAAGAAAAAAAACTTAGCTATTCAATATGTGCAACATATGAAACAAATGTTGGCACACAAGATGGTATAATTTTCAATATGGTCATTAGTCATGAGAGGTTTTCTTATAAACATGTGGCTTAGTCCCCTAGCTTTTCCTATTCCAAGTTGTCCTTAGTTTAGGTGTGTCAAATTGCTAAAATAGATATTTTTGTTTTTCCATGGGACCAAGCAAGCTCGAGGTTGGGCCAAGCCATTATGTTGCTTCTCCCTATAACCTTTCATGACATAACATTGCTTTGCTTAGAGATACACTTCCATGCACTATATAGTTTTAGATATTTTGGCATATTGTTCATGTTGAAATATGTTTTTCTTTTTCTTTTTCTTTTGGAAGTTGTGAAATGAAACATAATTTAACAAAGGATCCTTTTCAAGATCACTCATGTGATGCTCCGATATATATGAGCCTCTCCTTGGAGGTCACTATTTAGGGACATAAAATCCATAGTGAAATGGACTAATTGCAACAATGACTTGATTTTTAGAGAGGGTTATTTCTTTAATATGAGTAGGGACCCACCTAATATGTCTCCTACATAGTCACCCTATTCCGTGCAATGAAAAATGGCAAGGGTTGGGGTATGTCCTAGGATGACCATGTGGTCAAAGGGCAAGAGTGGATACACAATTGTTCTCCTCCTACACAACATAATGATAAATTAATCATTTTTCATCTTGATATCTTGGAGATGAAAAATCCACTTGAAGTAGACAACATTGGTGGGAAATTGATTGCTCTGAATCGATGGGGGGTATAATAACCCTAGTTTACTGATGAATTAATCCCCCTTTGATATTTATTTATCACAATTATTATTTTTTCCAAAGAAAACTTCATGGTGAAACCTAAGGGATGTTTCTCCATTCTGGTGGATGACATCCCTAGTAAACACATTAGTGTAAACTAGTGCACCTCAAAGAAGGGGGATTTAAAACTAAACACTTGTTGGCATGGAATTAGCTTTACCCAACAACACCTGTGATAAATAGTTGAATTAACCTCTCAAAAATTATTATTATTATTATTATTATTTTTTATGGATTAAACAACTTCTATTAATTCTTCAAAATATTACAACAAATTTTCTTGTGATCCATTTCTCTACCAACCTCACTCTGACTGCACTTATTGGCCAGGAGAGAGATACAAAATCTAATATCAAAATTCCAAAATTTATGACGTGTCCAGAAACAAAATTCACATAACATAAAAAACACAAGGTGAATACATATGAAACCCACCACCATCACAGATTAGGAGGAAGTTCCAGTGCCTGTCCAACATTAACAATGTATGGGGGTCTAGAGCCCATGTGAACATGAAACTAGAAGTGCTAAATCTGACCCTCAATCTGATCTAGCCACTCATGAAATTGCTTTTGGGTCCATCTAAGTGATGCCAACCTATCCATAATTTCCCATTGGTTGTGTTGTAAGTTGTTCATGAACGTTATAACCTCATTCCAATCATCATGCCTCTATTGCCATAGCTCCACCAGGAATTAGTAACACTACGAAGCTTCATGTCTAAAGATTCCAAAGAAGGTGGCATGCCTACATGACCAGTGACGTAACATGTTCATGGGCCAATTCACCTTAAGGAACAACTGCAACACCACCATCACCTTCACTTCACCCATCCGTCGTCCACGACTTGCTGAGTCTCCATGAGGTCCCTCGCCTTGCCGAGCACACCCCCTTTTCCTAGGCACCCCTTCGAAGAATATGAACCACCAAGACCTATTTAATTCAATTTCCCAAGTGTCGTGGCTCGATAATGGAATCCAACTTCAAATACCAACGAGATAAAAATTTTCAAACACCACATAGTCCTCCACCAAAGTTAGTAAACAAACACCCATAAGAGGCCAAGGCCGCTTCTTGAACAAAATACTCCAAGCATCCAAGGAACTAAACTCCTAGGGACAGAGGCAGAAAGTCGAAGACCTCAAACTCTTCCCCTTAGCCCTAAGACACTCAGGATACAAAGCAAAGCAATTTTGGAAACTAGATAAACCAACGCTCCTCGTGTGTTTCATGATATATGCTTAACCGCCTCTCATGGATTCATTACCTTTGGTGGCGCGTCCATTTACTAACACATGCGGGTTTTGGTCTAACGACAATTATGATTCCCAACAATTTTTATTAGAGCCAAAGGTCTCAAGTTTGAATCACACCCGGATTGCTCTCTGTGTGTTTCGTGACATGTGCTTAACCATATCTCGTGGATCTGTTAACTCTGGAGATGCATCCATTTACCAACACCCATAGGTTTTCGTCTAATGGCAATAATGATTCCCAAAATGCAACAAATTCCACTGAGGACTATTGGGATCCTGTTGAAATTTACAAAACACAAAGTTGAAGAAACACATAAAGAATAGGCGTCCACCACACCTAGACATCCAATTTCAAAGAAGTTCCTAGGGTCTAGAGGCGGGGACGTATTACTTACTAGACCGGTGAAAGAAAACACCCACACTTGTTTGAATTCAGCTGCGAGACATTGCTGAAGAGGAAATGTCCTCCCCACTTTCGACTAGCAACAAGATAGTTCACCACCCTCTGACTCTCCAGGGTCCCAAACCCTGCGAGCTAGCACACCAAAGCAATCGAAGCACAAACCCCTCCAACTTGCAGTAGCCTTACACTTCAAACTAATCAGTCCAAAGATCATGCACTGGTTGGTAGAATGTGCATACTCAACGTTCTCCCTACCACCTTACCAATCACCCATAACCAGAAAAAAACAAATGCTGAACACAAACTGCCATCTAGGCTATAAACCCACTTCCCTGTCTCTCGAATGTTTTGAGCACCCTATGTCACTTGTTTGTGACCTTCCTCATTTGCTGACTTTTATCATGTGGGAGGGTTTCATCCCTCCCCACTTCGTTGATTTCGCCACGTTCATCTACCCCTATTGAGGTAACTCTATTGTTATTATTATCTTATCTATTAATTTTTAATATTTGCTTCTTCTTTATTGGATGATTTTTAGCATCTAATACCTACTTTAGTGTAGTCATTATTTTTTCTCCATTAAATTATTTATGAAGACTCTGAAAATAAATTTAATTTTTATAAAGATAACTATCATCATTTTTATATTTTTCACATACATCAAGGATAATGTTGTAGATGATGTTATATATGTAATCATGAAATGATATTTCAATTTGAAAAAAAGAATAGAATTAACATTATTTACTTGCACAACCACATCAGTAAATGTGTTTGATATAAGTAGATTGATGCCATTTCACTCCCAACATGTTTGATTCATCTATTCCATGAATTAAGGTCCAAGGATATTGAGGATTTGATTATATTTATTTTGTGTCTCAACCTTAATTTTTACGCATCCTTAAAAAAACTTGGTCCTTTGGAGTTACTGGTTCCTAGAGAGTCTCCTTGCATCCTCAAATTTATGACGATGGAGGAATTTTGTTCAATTCCTCCTGCAACAAAGTGACATATTACAGTGATTTACCCGCATAAATCAAACTTTGTGACTTCACCAGAATTCCTAACTTATCTTGGACCTTCTTTAGATATTTCATCACATCCCCAACCTGAACCCCTATAAGAACTGATTTCCCGTTAGGGGTTTTAAAAAAAATTGAAAATTAAAAGAGGTCCTAGAAAAATCCTCTAGATCTAAAGTTTGATTGTGTTTCACTACTAGATCTGTGGAGATATCAAGTATATCTAGCTCAATCTCTAACAATCCCCTCGATAGCCTTGATACCTTCACGAACTTATGAGCCCCCCACAATCTCACTACCCTAATATTGTCTAGATCTGTGGGAAGAAATTAGTTGGGCCACCACTATGTCGCTTGGTATGAAGCCCATTCAATCCATAAAATTCGTACCTCCTCCTCGTCGACGACCCTCCTCTCAAAATATAGATATGAGGACACATAATATTTTTGACTTCCTGATGATATGTTCCAGTCATAACCACTCAAGAGACCATTGTACAATGCTACAGATTGGGATTTCAATAGTCTGCAAAACCATATAACTCTGGCCATCTCCTTCATAAATAATGCAGATCCATGCCATCCCACATCAAAAAACTCAAATGCTACCAATATCCAACTTGAAAGCAACAAGAAACCTCTGCAAAGTATCGCCTAGGGAAACCTAAGCACACGAGATCACCATCACTCCTCAAAAATTCCCCACTACAATTACATCCATATTATTGATTAGGGACCCCACCTACTAATATAAAATTACTTAATTAAAAATAACCCTTCCAAATGCCTTTCCTCGAATTAAAAGAAGAAGAAGGGGGTTTCACATAATAAAAACATTAGTGAGGAGAATTTTTCCCTCCAACTGCCGAAGGAGAATATAAAACCAAACGAAAGGCACAAAAGGAACAAAAGGGGATATGGAAAATGCTAGTGAGGAGAGGTATGCATAAGTTTTAAAGTTGTTATTTTTCCTCTGATTAATGAGATTTAATTATGTTGATAAGTGTCTATTTGAAGATAGGATATCCAAGATTTTAATATAATTATTAATAATTAATAGATGGACATAATATCCATAGAATATTTTTAGTAGTAGTCATAGATAGAGGGCTGAGATTTATCTCAAAGGTAGTTATGTCCTTTTTTCTTTTCAATTTAACTAACTCAACCATATAAATTAAATGGATGGTAAAGGTGGATATGTATTTTTTTCATAATAAGCATCAAAACGCTTACTTCCTAATACATCTCACATTGCTACGGAGAGTGGGTCGAAGGACTGAGTTGAGCTAGGTCATGGAAAACTAAGGTTTCCTAAGCCCCTGCTGTGAGCACGGACAGAGCTTAGATGGCGGTCTTAAAATAAACCATCATCTCTGAGGGTGCACAGAGGACCTCGCTCACCAAGAACAACACCTCACGAACCAAATAGAAGAAAGAAGGTTGCAGGAAGAGGTTCTCTAGAAGAAAAAATCCAGAATTCGTTGGCTCAAAGAGGGAGAGAAAAATACCAAATCCTTCCATCGTTCTACCATACAAAGAATAATGATTAATTGCATCTCCATCCTCAAAAACGATCAAGGAGTAAACCTAGAAGCCCATGAGGACATAGAACAAGAACTCCTTAATTATTTCAAGGATACCCTAACGTAGTCCTCCGTTGATAGGCAGCCCGATATCAACAACATCACTCAACATATTCCATCTCTCATAAAGGATAAACACAATCAGATGCTCTTAAGACCAATCCAATTGCAGGAAGTAGATCAATCCATGGCGCAACTAAACGCTAGGAAGCCTTCGGGGCCGGATGGCTTCACAACCAATTTCTTCCATTTTTTCTGGGAAGACATTAAGTCAGAAGTCTGGGAAGTGGTGGAGGAATCCCGGAGTATGCACTGGATGCTCCCCGCGCTCAACGCCACTTTTCTCACTCTCATCCCCAAGGAGGAGCATGCCACCACCCCCAAAAAGTACAGACCGATCACGTTATGCAACGTAATGTACAAACTTATCTCCAAGGTGATAGCCAATAGAATGAAACCATTTATACCACTCTTAGTCTCCCAGGAGCAAAAAGTTTATGTGGAAGGATGAAAAATACTGGACGACATTATTCTCACTCATGAGGTCACACACTCTCTGAAGGCTGAGAAAACTCCAAGTATGCTTCTGAAGATTGACCTTTCAAAAGCCTTTGACAAACTCAGCTGGAATTACATCCATCAAATGTTGCTAGCATTTAGCTTTAGCCCCACCTGGGTTCGATGTATCATGAGCTTGATCTCCTCCCCCATCTTCTACATTCTGCCGAATGGTTCCCCCTCCACCCCTTTCTCGCCCTCTAGAGGCATCCGCCAAGGGGATCCCCTATCTCCCTTCCTTTTTATCTTGATGGCTTAAGGCCTAGGCCAACTCATCCACCACTCTGTTATTTCTGGGTCTCTCAAAGGTCTCAGCATCCATCGCTGTCCTCCCATCTCCCATCAGTAATTCGTCAATGAAAACATGCTCTTTAGACACCCTTCTGTCCAAGAAGCCCGATCCTTTAAAGCCATCCTCGACAGTTTCTCCTCTGGTGCTGGCACCACTATCAATTTCGAGAAGTCCCAAATCTTCTTCTTCAATACCCCTATCATCACCCAGCGCAATATTTCCATAATCTTGGGCTTCCCCCTCTCCTCCCTCCCTTCAAAATATCTTGGGCCCCCCCTCATTGACTCAGCCATCAAACATTCCTCCTGGAGAGAACTGTTGGATAAACTAGAGGCCAAACTTTCCCTCTGGACCCATAGAGCCCGCAACATAGATGGGTGCCTTGTTCTAATCAAGTCGGTTCTTCAATCCATGCCTTTATATCTCTTTTCAGTCTTGGCTACCCCGAAATGGGTTCTCAAATCAATCACAAACCTCCAAAGAAACTTCCTTTGGGGAGGAAACAAAGATAACAAGAAATGGGTGCTGGTCAACTGGAATGAGGCCTGTGTTCCCAAAAGTTTGAGAGGTGGAAATGGGTCTCCAACCCAGATGTCCCATGGGCTTAGATCTAGCTCTCCAAATACGGAAATAACTAGCCAGCTCAGGAACTGATTCGCCTCAACACAAAGATGAATAGCTCCCTCATTTGGAAAGCAACCAAACAACATAGGGCTCTTGTTTAGGATCACAACTTTTGGGAAGTCTTCTCAGGTTCACAGGCCAATTTTTGGGAGGATTCTTGGCAACAGATGCCCAAACTAGCCTCTCTCTTTCCCAATTCACGCTGACAGGAAATCCTCAATAATCAGGAGAACAACCAAATCAAGCACTTCTGGACTCCCCTCATCAACTTGGGCTACCGAAAATGGCTCCCTGCAGACCATTTGGACGCTGATTGGAGGCTTGATTTCACTAAAAACATCAACAAAGAACTTCTCAAGAGAAAAATTCGTTTCACATAGAGAGAAGATATAATTAGATGGGGATACTCCACCAGGGGCACCTTCACCACCAAAGAAGCTTATCGCTTTCTCCTCCCCAATCCTCAGGCTTCTCAAGATGTCATTTGGACAAAGATCTGGCATCCTAGAATATGGCCCAAAATCTCCACCTTCTTATGGCTTCTCAGCAAGAGGTGCATCCTCACTTGGGACAATTTGCTCAAAAAAGGCTTCATAGGACCATCTCGATGTCTGAACTGCGAAAATTATGAAGAAACCATAGAGCACCTCCTCAATTCCCGCCCTCTAGCAAAATTTTTATGGGATAATGTTGCTTTGATGAGCAGAAGATCTGATATACAGCGAGGGGATATTCTCAATACCATTCACCATTGGCTGCCATTCCCCTTCCAAAGCGATCTGCATAATTCCCTCTGGCTTATCCTCCCCGGACACATCCTCTAGTCGATCTGGAAGGAATGTAACAGATGCATCTTTAGAGATAAATCCACCCCTCCTGACATCCTATGGATCAACATTTGCAACAACCTTTAGGAATCCCTTGTGCTGCACCATTGGAAAGATTTTGATTTCCCCTCCCACCCCCTGGGAAAAATCATCCTGGCCAATTAGAATCTCTCCCTCCACTCTCATCCGATCATAGATCCCCCTTCAAACCATTCCCCCAGCGCCCCCTGTTCCTGGTCTCCCCCTTCTCTTGGCCTCTTCAAACTCAACTTTGACGGTGCCTCAAAGGGGAATCCAGGAGACACTGGTTTTGGAAGTATTTTTAGAAACTCTGTTGGAGATGCCCTCTTGATTTACTTTGGCTCCATTGGATGGGACATCAACAATTCATTAGAATTAGAAGGACTCTTTCAAGGCCTTATTCTGGCACAGGAGAACAATTTTTTCCCCTTAGAGATTGAAGGTGATTCCCAAGTCATCATCGATATAGCCAAACGCCTCTAGTTGGGATCTCCAGCCTCTAAATTCTCCATGAGTTGGAGACTTGCGCCTCATTTCGACCTCCTTGGGAAATGGATCCTACACCACACAATAGTATCTTTCAATCATATCAGAAGAACCGCTAATGCCGTTGCGGACCTATTGGACAATAAGGGAGTCACTCACAATGCTCCCCTCACCACCAGTGAGCTCCAAACTCTTGATGATTAAGCTCTTCACACTGATTGAACTCTTCTGGTGCTCAAAGATCTCCAACTCTTAGATGCAGGTGCTAGAGGTTGAGAGAGGGTGCCATTTGGGCGCTAGGTGGCAGGGCACTTTTCCACCCCACGCGCCTGCACATGGCCACCCAATTTATTTTAAATTTTGAAGCATGGGGAATTTATTCACCACCCCTGCTAGCCTCCCATCGATGTCCTCTGCATTTATCTCTAATTGTTGCTCATTAACTCTGTACGTCCCGCCTTGGCTGCCTCCCATGGCCCTTAAATCCGCTACCCCTGCTCCTTCATCCTCCATACGCCTCTCCATTTGGCTCTGTGCAGATGATTCTGGTGTCTCTGCTATGCCTCGACTCTTCTGTATTATTCTCCTTTCATGTGGTTGCCTCTCCTTGAAATTTGGCACCCTGGCTGCTCTAGAGGAGGCTCCTTTTCCTCAGAATTCATCCCATTCCCTTGCCTTTTCCATGCCTAGAAGACACAGGATGAGATGTCGCAGAGCAGGAGGGCGGGGCCTCCCCTTCAGGCCTCCCACCTCGGCCTCTACAGGAAGGGTGGTGAATTTCTCTATGGATTGGAAGGAGCCAGACGTCCTCGACCCCGTCAATCTCACTGCCCATCTGTCCCTCCATCTGCCGAGCTCTCCACCTGAAACCTCTGGCTTCGACTTACGCCCCAGAAAGAGACCCTGTAAGTCCACCATTCCATCTGCTCTAGCCTTCTCTCCACGCAAAATGAAGGCCTTGCTAGTGTAGAGCGCTTCAAGCAACGAAGCAGGTTTAAGCAACGATGTAGGTTCAAGATCGGACGAGGAGGGAATGGATGCGGTCGCCAACACTCATGTGGCCTCCTCCATTTCGCCAGAAGCCCAAGTGTTGTTTCTCCCTCCATCAACAGTCAACACGTATAGTAAGGAGGAGGAAGAGTGAGACTATGCATGCAGGATTGTGGAAGAGCCACCCATCCCTTTAGAAAATAATGATAGCTCTCCATCAGCGTAATGTTGGGTGCTCGTCTCTTTTTCTAGTTATCTTTTGGCTATTTATAGATTTCTAGTGTTTTGGTTCTATCCACTGTTATGGTTTTGTCCTAAACTTTTAACTTGTCAAGCTGGTTATCTCGCTATGGGCAGCTCATTATCTACTCTTCTCTCGGGTTGGTTTCCCCGACTGGGGCAACCCCTTTTTTGAGTTTTTTCTTATGAAACTTCCCTCTGTAATTGGCCTGCCAACTCCGGAGGACAAGAAATGTAAATTTTGGACCTGTATGATATAATAGAAGTAGCCTAATTTAGAAAAAAAAAATACATCTCACATTGCTAAGATTAAAAAAAATCATAAAATTAACTTAATTATAATTTTATTCTAAATTATTAATAATAATATTTTAAAATAGAGTTATGATTTAATTAAATAATAATACTAATACAAGTATAATAATAATAATAATAATAATTATTATTATTATTATTAATTTTTAATTAAATTATAACTCTATTGTAAATTATTATTATTATTATTAATTTAGAATAAAGTTATAATTTGGTTAATTTTTATGATTTTTCTTTAATATTTCGAATGTGAGATGTATCATGAAGTAAGTGTTTGGAAGCTTATTATGGATATATACCTATCCACTTTTACCAACCATTTAATTTATATGGTTGAGCTAGTTAAATCATTATGTGTGTATATTTTGGAATAGAGCCTATTGCACATACAAATAAAACTAAGTACATGCGCCTCTTGTGCATACAAAAGTACATGTTGTACTTAAAAGATTATAAATACATTTATGTGCATGCTTATTTTGGAATAGGGCTTCCAAAATTTTAAATTAATTATCAATAATTATTAGATTGATGGTAGGGATTTAACCTCCATTGAATATTCTAAAATATAATAAAAATTGAAAATGAGAATATTCTATATATAGAGATGTGAAATTTATATAAATATAAATAATATTATTAAGAACCAGGATAGACCCATCTTAATTCTATATGTACCAAGGGTGGAGAGGAATCAAGTCTCTCAGGGTGCAAACCTTTTTTCACTTTTTGCACTGAAAAACAGGTTTGCATCTTGAGGGATTTGATTGCTCTCAACCCTCGGTAGATCATGAGTTAAGATAGATCTATGTTAGTCTTAGAAATGTGAGATGTATCATGAAGTAATTGTTTTGATGCATGTAATTTTAATAAATGTTAAGTTTGTGTAAATAAAATTAGGACAAATAAGATAACATTACCTTAAATCCAAATTTGTTATAGGGACTTGAAATAATGTGAACTAATAAATTAGTTTAGATCCATCTCAATACTAGATTTATCAAGGGTAACGAGTTTCGCCAATGTATTATTATTATTATTATTATTGTTATCATTATTTTATCTTTGAAAGAGTGATTTAATATAAACTTCAATAATTAAACACACAAATAAAACTAATATTGATTGAGTTTGGGCATATCATGGAGGATAACACTCAATTAGTGGATTCTTTAGATGACTCACTGAGTGAAGATTTTTTTTTGGTCACATATCCTAATGTGTCCTCCTAGTGAAGAAATTGGTTGGTGATAAGGGATGTGCATTGGGGAGGGTGGTTGGGGGAAGGGGTTAGGGCTTTTGATATTTCTCCATTAAACTATGCCCTTGAGATTATTTTTGGTGTTATAGCCTTGTTAGGCTACCCTTGTGTAAAATATTATCATGGATACTAGAAGACAATGTATTTCTTGGGTCATGTTAGTGTAGAAGGGGGGTTTGGCATTAATGATTTGACTTGTTGTGTTGATGTAGAGGCTGAATGTGGAAATTCGATTATTCCATCAACCTTTGAGTTTGATTGTAGTTCTCATGATGATTATTTTATTGCATAGGAGGTGGTTCATTAGATTGAAAAGGTTAATTTTTCATCAAAGTTATGATGTGGTATTGGGTTTATTGGGTGAGGAATTAACCTAATCAATTTTTTTTGGGTGTAAGGAGGGTTTTCAAGGACTAGATGGATAAAGAAGCATACAAAGTTTTTAAATAGAAAGAGGATTGAGTTAGGTTGGTTATAAGGGAATATTTAAGGGTTAATCTTATTCATCACACTAGCAAGACACCAATTTGGAAATTCCTATGAAACCATTTTCGAATGTATTTATTCAATGAATGGATACAATGTCATTAGGCTCCTATAAGTGGCTATGGGCCTATATTTCTTATTTTGATAAGAGGAAGGTAGGATCCATATTTAGATTTGACAAGAATGCATCAATCATTTTAGATGCAAGTGGTTCAATATTTCATCCTTTCTAACTTTGAAACCATGGCATCTCTACATTAATCCTAAAGTGGAGGCAAAAATAGGTATTACGATTTGATTCAAACTCACAAGATTGGCTATGGAGTTATGGTCGGATAAAACTCTTAGGGATATTGAAGACAATTTGGGAAAAATTGTTTGCACGAGTGAGTCTTATAAGATGAGTCCTTATCATACAATGACTTAATGTGTCTTGGTAGAGATTGATATTAGGGAATGTTTATATGAACCTATTGATATTATTTTTGGGGATACAAAATTCATTCAAATTTTGTATGGCATCAATGGTCCTTTCCCTTGTGCTAATTGTAATTCTTATGGTTACAGTGCTAGGGATTGTGAGTTCCCCATTATAAGACGATCTTGGAAAATAAAAGATTATGCTTATGCTAGGGTATAGAAGCCTTATTAATTATACATTTAGAGTACTAAAGTTGAAGATGAAGGTAAGAATGGGGGTAGGGAAATATTAATTCGAAGAATGTGGGAGGAATATATAATGATTAGGAGGTTTTAATATTAAAATTATTGGAGGGAAAATGAAGTTGTTGAATGATAGGGGAACCAACCATAGGATGCAAAGTAGGGTTTATATGGCTAAAATTAAGTGATTAGACTATCATTTTTTTTTCACGTGTCTCAAGGAACGGATTTCATCTTTAAGAAATTCCTTATTTTATTATTAAATGGACTTAATTCATGTCATCAAATCACATTAATAAAATAAAAATCCCAAAACAAACTAAATTTAAGGTATTTTATTTTTTAAAGTTAGTTCACTTAGTTATTAAACATGCTTAACACATACTATTAAATCAAAATATTGATTAAGATGAATAATAATAGAATTAAAATCCCTTTTGAGTTTCATTTTACATTTAAATTTATGAGATGAAGAAAGGATTTGGGAGGGCATGGGTGGGTGGGGGGTGCATTGGAGGGGGAGATTAAGGTTCCTCTGAACTCTTTGATCGAGTTTAAGGCTTATGCAATATTTTTGTTGGTGGGTCTTTAACTAGTGATAAGTGGCATGGTAAGAATATTTTTGCAATGAAGGATAATCTCCTCAATTATGGAGATTTTGACAGATGGATATAACATTCTATTTTTTGCTTAGATAAGGACTTTAGAGGAATTCTATGATGTATTATAGATTTCAATGTAAAGCTATGGGAGAAGTCCTTGGTTGAGAATATGCCCTCGCACAAGCCAGTTAGAATTGGGTATATTGGTGGGGTGTTGTTTGGGCCTTTGGAAAAATATTGGGTGTCTGCAATGCAATGTTCTCGGTGCTTATTCTAAAGAAAAGTCATTTGGTCTCTTTCTCAAAATTCATGTCAATTTCATTATGCAACCTTTTGTACAAAATAATTATAAAATCATTGGCTAACAAACTGTAATTTCAAAAGTGTTTCCTAAAAAACTAAAAGATGTTATATTTTCTGACATATCAGAGGAATATTTTGGATTCCTCTTCAATAGACAGTGAATGTCTCCACTCAAGAAAAAATCTAAAAATGTCTACAATGGTGATGAAGTTAGACTTGGATAATATTGATGATAAGGTAAGTTAGACATTCTTGTGCTTGGTCCTTTTGCAAATAGGGTTGAATTTGGATATTGTAAATAATATAATGGGATGTGTCTCATTGAGTAGTTTCTCAATAATAATTATTGGTTCTCCATCACACTTCTATAAATCTTTGTGTAGGTTGCAACAATGCTACCAATTATTGATGTTTTTGCTTTTGTTGATTGCTGAAGGAATGAGCAGACTCATCAAGGAGGCCTATGTCAATGGTAGGATTAAAGGTGCATAACACTTATGGGTGTCTTAGTTTATTTTTGTGGATGAAATTTTATTATGTGGTGATGGTATTGTTGAATATTGAAGGGATATCAAGGGAAATATTGATTAGTTTTGTCTTGTGCCAGGGATGTACACTAGTAATGACAAATATTCCCTTTTGTTCAATGAAATTTCTTTGGAGGTAATCAATCAAATAATATTGGTATTCCCTTTTAATAACGATGATTTAAATCATGGCCTTGAATATTTGGATATTTTTAAAGACAAATGATTATTAGGTAGCAGCTTGGATTTGGTTGGTTAAAAAGATTGAAAAAATTATTAGTTGTTGGTGTTTTACATGACTCTCCATTAGAGGTAAGATCATACTTATTAAATCCATATTTTAAAGTATCCTAGTATATTAGATTTCACTTGCATATGTCCTGAAAAAGCATTTTAGATGGTATTAAAAAACATTGTTTTAATTTTATTTGGATGGAAAACAAATAAAAGGAGGGAATCATTTTGAATAAATAAAATACATTAGCAAAGCCCAATATATGTGGTGGATGGGGATTAAAAAACATATCTTTGTGTGGAGAATTAATGACAACAAAAGGTCTTTGGAGACTATTATTTTTAGATGGGATGTGGAATAAACCGATGAAACAAAAGTATTTTCTTGGTCACACCATGGAACAATGGATATTAATTCAATTAAAGTCGGTGGGAGGTGTTTCAAATATTCGTGAGGGCTTGGTTCATTCCTTTCTTTTCCTTGGATGACGGGTGTCCTAGAAAATAGGAAATGGGCCCTAAGTTTGGCTAGGGTTGGATCAATAGATAGGGTGAACGAAATGTTTTCCTCAGTCATATAATAAGGTATCAACTAAAGGAGAGGGTTTATATTATCTCACAGAAATTAATGTTGGTGGAGAGGCTAGTGGTGGGCATTAAAAGTGGTTGTTGGAGGAGATGATAGGTTTAGAGAGGAATCTAGCTCAATAATGGATAAGGCTTATTCGAGGTCTAAATCATAGTGATATAATGTTGAATGATGAGGAGGATTAGTTGGTGTGGTCATGGAATTAATAAATAGGAATTATAACAACAAAAAAAGGTTATGAGGCACTCTCTTATCTAATTATGGATGAAGAAAATAAATGATGGTTTCTAATTGTATGTAAATGTAAATGCCCAGTAAAATCAAGCATTTTTTTAGTTGGTATTGGATTATGGTAGTACCAATGCATCATCCTTTAGACACCTCCATAAGGATCATGTAACATTATTAAAACAAAAATATCATATAGTTTTGAGTATTGATATAATAATTATTATTCAGATATCCAAGAATAACATGTTTTTTAACTTAACATGGCACCAAAATCACCATCATTCATTTATTTTAATACATACAACCCCTAATGCTATAATCAATAGCCCTAATTCATAGCCCATAAAGGTCTAGTGTTTGAGCTCTTCTTTGATACCACTTTGAATCATACCACAGTCCCCTTTATGTCTAAAATTAAGGCTATAGGGTACTTAATTTTTACCTAATTTTTCCTTCACCAATACAAAGATTAGATTAAACACCAATATGTAACATACCTCCATATCAAAAATAAAATTTAAAGTTTACTAATATAAATAAATTTTCCTAGAAAGAGTGGCAATGAAGGACTCTCAATTCTTTCACCCTTTCCATAGATCAAATGATTCACCTACTCCTATATGCATTATAGCGAAAGAGCCAAACTTGACACATCCTTGGGATTTCTTCAATGGAGCTTTTTAAGGGGTGGACGATAAATGTGGAGGAGGAGCAATATTACATATTTCACACACATAATTTTTTCACATGAAAATAGGGCAGGGAAGGAGTACAAACAACCTGGTAGAAGTAATGGCTTGCAAATCTCTATTGTTTTTTGAAAAATAAAAATGATGTGACCATATACAAGTTTACGGTGATTCTCTATTAGTAATAAATTGGATGAAATAAACTCAAAAATGTTGTGATATTCTTCTAGTACCAATATTGGAAGAGATAATCCTCTTAAAACATTCATTTTACAGTTTTGAGGCTCTCACATTTATAGGGAGCATAATACATGGCAGACTCATTATTAATTTTTACCGCTAGGTTTCTCCCTGATGTAGATAATTGCATTTTAAAACTTTTTCAACAATTTCACATTACATTCACCCCATAACATCATATCATCATTTAACAAATATAACATCATATCATCATTTAACAAATATGTAAAGAGACAAATAATATCATTAAAGTATCAAAATAGTAAGGAACAAAAAAAGAAAGGCATACACAATAAAGACACCAAGAATTAGGTTAGAGACTAGGGAAAAACCCCACAAGGGGGAAAACCCAACCAAATTCTTCTTCTATTAGATATTCATCAAATTTTTAGCCGAGATACAAATTACAATAAATATGAGACACATCTTACATCATCTAATACATTAGGCCTTCTACACTAAACCTAGTAGCAGACAAGTATACACATGTCTCCATGTCACTATCACAAGATTACTTTAGACATACTGTTATCATTGTCATCTATATCAAGGTCACTATCACGGTAAGGTCATTGCCATATCAAAGATCAATTCCATGTCAATGACACTGCCATATCAATATCAATGCCATGTCAAGGACACTATCATACATCAAGGGTTGCTTCCATGTAGATCTCTGTCACAGATCAAAGGCACTATCACATATCAAAGTAATTGTTAACAAGGTCATTGCCTCTATCTTTCATCAAGGTCATTGTTGTGTAAAAGGGTCATTTTATAAATCACTTTTATGCAACAAGGTCACTATCATATCAAGGGTTATTTCCATACTAGGTCGAAGTTCACTATCATATCAAAGGGAACTATTATGTCATTCATCAAGGTTACTGTTATATATACAGATCATTGTCACAGATCCAGAGCACAATCGTATACGTAGGGTTACTTCCAAACTTCAATAGATCATTGTCATATAGTTTACTTTCATACATCAAAATCACTCAAGGTCACTTCCATATACAAGGTTATTGCCATATCAAATATTACAACACACACACACACACATGTCCTAATAAAAATGGGAATGAGGTGCTTACTTCGTATATCTGTTAGAAAACTATAGCAATCATAAATACATGAAATAGATGCATTGATTTTCTTGTTTTGATTATGATTAAATTTAAAAAGTCAAATCCTATAATGGCATAATTTTGATATTGATAGTTTAGTTGAATTGAAAACTAAAAAATCTATTTAAAATTTATTTTATATGAGATTTCAATATTTATCAAAATTTAATTTTAAATTATAAAATATATGTGAAGTATTTTAATTTTAAAAATATTTATTTTATAATTTTTAAAAATATAATAATTTTAATAAATTTTATTTTATAATTGATTAAATTTTAATAACTTTTTTAATTCTAAAAACATTTATCTACATTATGGATCACGAAAGTCTTAAAGTTAACAAAATATTAAAAAAATAAATTAAAATTTTTATCTTAAAAAAAATATATTATTTTTACTTTAGATTTTTTCATATTTATAGTTAAAGTTTTCATTTAACATATTATGCATTTCCAATATGCTAAAGTATTTCACCAACTTTATTTGATGATTACTGAATATCAAATGACATTTCATCAAAATATATATATGTATTAATATTTAATTTTATTATTACTTTTAAATAATTTAATAATTAAAATTTACTAGTAAATATATATATATATATATATATATATATATTTAAATTAAATAATTAATAGTTAAAATTTCATATTACTTCAGAATTTTTCATATTTATAGTTAAAGTTTTCATTTAGCATATTATGCATTTCCAATAGGCTAAGGCATTTCACCAACTTTATTTGATCATTACGAAATACTAAATGTCATTTCATCAAAATATATATATTAATATTTAATTTTGTTATTAGTTTTAAATAATTTAATAATTAAAATTTATTAATAAAATATATATTTATTTTTTAAAATTAAATAATTAAATTTTTAAATAATATATTGTTATTTATATTTTTATAACACAAAATTTAAATCCACAAAAATTAAAGAATAGTAATTTTAGACTTTAATTAAAAATCGAGTAAAATTCATTTTGCTTCATATGTATATATAAAACTGAATCTTTGTTGACGAAGATATTATTATTATTATTATTATTATGTCACTGTGGTGAACAGTGATATCCAAAAATAACATCTCGGCATTATCCGTGCATTAGGGAAGAGTTTATTAACCTTGTTTGTCTTAAAAGGATAAAGGATCTTGCAAGTGATACAGTGGAAAGTTTTATTATTTTGTTTGGCTGAACGGTGCAATGTATAAGCAGAATGTAATATTCACTGTTTGTTCTAAAAAATTAGAGGATGTTTATGAATTTGTAGATATAAATTATTTTGTGAGAGTTTTCGATTTTAGTGTTATATAATTTTATTGAAAACATTTTATTAATGAGAATTTTTTTTCATAGATATTGCAATTGCTTGAAGGTAAATTTTTGCTGAATAATTAATTTTTTGTTGTTGTAAATTTCGTAGTGCCATGTTATTTTCTATTTATCAAAAAAGAGCAAGTTGCAACATATATAAATTTGGTAGTCTTAACTTGCCCGAAGGAAAACAGGTTTGTTGGCCACCTTAAAGCGTTAAACGCCATCCAGTATTGAAACCATTTCTTTTGTCTACTAGCCGCTATGTCCATTTTACTGTAAAAAGAAAAATATAATGAAAAATAGGAAAAGTAAAAGCTAGCCGCAAAATTCATTGGAAACTTAGAAAATCATTGTTTAACTGTCTGAAGAGTCAATAGGTGCCGGGTCTTTTGTAGTAGAGCCCAACATGTCAACTTGCTGCATAGATTGAAGCTGTCATTCGATTCTTCCAATTTGAGCTATAGCATGATACTGAGATACTCTAATATCCTGAATTTCTTTTTTGATTTCCTGCAAAATTGAAACCACATTGGGATTTCCTTCATTTTCCTATAAACTGAGTAAAGCCTTGGCCAACACACATTTGAGAGTCCAATAAGTATGGATGGACTGGTGAAAAAGGGATAGTCTCCCTCTTGTGTTCTTGGGGTCTGAAACGAAATCCATGGTATCATCCTGTACTTCTATATCTTCTTCCTTGCTATTACTTTCCCTCTCCCAGCCTTAAATTACATTACGAATCTGTGGTGGATTTCTTGAGGAGTAAACGTCGAAGAGATTCTCCATGACCTCTTTCTTTGTCTTTCTGCCTCACTTGCTTGGACTGGTAGTGGGTTTTGAAAGCTTTTGCTTCCATTTTTCTTTAGGCTGACGTTTGACAGGATGACCTTTAACCATATTTGTTTTCGGACAGACAAACACTGACATCAACTGAGCTACACGTGTGAGAATTGTAAGCAGGCTTGTATATGGTGAGAGAGAATCAATAACAGAATGGATGGGAATTCTTATGGGATCCACATCTTCCGTCGCAGTCGAAATGACAAAGCAAATTGCCATGCAATCACTGATAAAGGTGGTAAAACCAGCTCGTTTAAACACTAGGTCGAATGAAAAGGGAAGATTGCATGAGACAAACCCACAGACTAGTTGACGAGGAGTGTTAATACAACGATTAATCTCCCTACTAGATAGGTCACAATCGAGATTCAGTACTGTAGTAACAAAAAATGGGGTATCTAAGTGACGAACACAGACCATACGTCTCATATTTCGCTGAGGTGGTGTTTTTTGGGTTCCTTGACTAACCCATTTATAGTGGGTGGAGGTGAGGTTACAAACACGAGCTAGATTATCCTGGCACACCATACAAGAAGTCTCATAGAATTGAGATGCGATTTCATGATTATAGAGCCATAAAACGAAAGTCGGAGAGGAATTTACTCAAGGACTCGGGATGTGAACAAACATAAGGCGATAGGGGGTTCTAAAACACGGTTCGACAGACGTAGCCGGGGCAACCAGAATCACCATATTCTGTGGGTTTGGCAATCTAAAAGACCTTACTTTAATGACATACTAGAAGAATGCAAATGTCTTCTTGAAATCAGAAAGAGAAAGATGCCTACCCTTACAACAACGAGTTGCATGCAATCCATCTAACCTACTCATGAAATTACTCTCCCTATTGTTATTATAGTGAGCAGGAGGTAAATTAACAATGAAAGTAACTAGAGCCATAAGATACCGAAGGCGCTGGAGCCGTAACCGTTGCAGACCTGTCGCTACCTTACCTTCGGATCCTCCTTGAGTTCGCCGACCGAGAACAATGATCTGCCGGCTCTTCCCTTCTTTCCTTAACCGAATGCTCCGCTTTTTCCAAAGTTTCTTTGATATGATTAGTTGGCACTTGTCTGCAGTGATTATTAACCGACATGCGAAAGTACCTGCCTCTGTCCAGCGGCAAGCTGGAGTTTTAATTACTGAGACGACGATGTGGTGCGCGCCGTCATGTGACACCACCCGCTTCCCTTCATTTACCACATGGCACCCCAATCGAAGGTGAATAATTAAAAATATATATATACACGATTTTACCAATTTAGAATCGTAAAAAAAAGAAACAAAATTTTTGAAACAATCGGAAAAAAATCAAAATGTCTTGCAACCTTTTATGTTTACATGGAGGGAATTTTTATATTTAAATTACAATGATCTCGAGTTTGTTGCAAGAGTAAGTGACTAACTTTTACATGTTCCCACTATTCCGTTTGGAGACAAAACCAATGCAATTATCAATATAAAATATAAGATATCTAAAATCTTATTTTAATAAAAGTTAGAAAAACAACGATTTCTAGATTGTGAAAAAGCAAAGCCTCGTCCAAAGGTGATATAGGCGAGCTATGTGAAAACAATGAGCAGGGAATTTGCAAGTCGTTGGAAGTGAGCTATATATGTATCAAATCGTTGGAAATGACTTAATAGATAGAAAACTGAAGGAAAGGTACAGGAGTAAACTACGGACAGCAAAGCATTTACGCATTCTAAAGCACCCATCAAAGTGCTGACCTTTCAAACTACTCTTGAATCATAGAGTATTTTACAGAAATATATTGTTGCCAAATGATGGGTGTTTTTATAGAAATTTTCAATTGTTGAATGTTAAGTCCAACCCCCATGATTAGTAGTTACAATTTTAAACTCAATCTCAACTTCTCGGACCTCAATTTTCTTTGAGTTATTACACCATGTCACTTAAATCAAAATCCATATACTTGGGGCAAAGGTATACTCGGAGCTGCTGGGTCAGTTCAGTTGACGGAAAGAGAGAGTCAAGCGGCTGAGTTCAGTTTACTAAAAGAGAGACAAGCTTTGGGTCAACTTAGCTCTTAGCTTTGGGTCAACATAGCCTTTTAGGGAATAGTTTCGATATAGTATATAGTTTACATATTGATTATTGTTTGTTTCCTTCTTGTTGGCAGTCAACACGCTCTTATATAGGCAATAGATTACATTTGAAAAAGAGTTATTGAATGACATTAGTGCTAGGTGATTTATTAGATTACATTTGAAAAAGAGTTATTGAATGACATTAGTGCTAGGTGATTTATCTTCTTGTTACATGTAATGATTTTCATAGTATAGATAGGCAATAGATTACATTTGAAAAAGAGTTATTGAATGACATTAGTGCTAGGTGATTTATCTTCTTGTTACATGTAATGATTTTCATAGTATAGAAAAAATGTCGAAAGATATTGTTATAGTAGTTATTTATATATATAAGTTATTTATCTTTTTATTCATAGTTAATTAAAATTTATAAAATTAATTATTGTCTTTTAAGTTGGTTGAAGGAAATTAGATATATTCTTAAATATATTATTATGATTTTCTTAAATACATTATTATGATTTCCAAAATGATTAAGAATAATTAATTTTAAAAATTTTGAAATTTGGAAATAGGAAAAAAAACATTTATTTATTTTATATATTTTTGAAATATTAAAAAAAAATCATTTGAAAAATTTATTTGTGTTTTTTCTTAAATATTAAAAAAAAATTGCTTAACAATTAATTTTTCTATATTATAATTTTTCATATATATCTTTTTTTCTTTTTCATATATATATATATATATATAGTTAATTTTTCAAAATTCTATATCATTGAAAATCCATACTTTAATTAAAAAAATTCAAATTTCTTAATATTAATATATTTATTCATGGCTAGTTAGAATTATAGACCTATTTTTTGTTTTTTTAAGCCAATTAAAGGAAATTAAATACATTGTTAAATACATTATTGTGATTTTAAAAAATTATTGTGATTTTAAAAAATTATTGTGATTTTCAAAATTATCAGATACTTAATTTTTATTAATTTCAAAACTCTTGAAAATTTGAAAATAAGAAAAAAAACATTTATTCATTTTATTTATTTTTGAAATATTTTTTAAAAATGCATTCATATGAACAATTTATTTGTATTTTCCCTTAAATATTCTAAAAAAAATCACTTCGAATTCAAAAATTAATTTTTCCATATTATAATTTTTCATACATATCTCTATTTATATATATAAATTATTTTTTAAATTAAAATTAATTTTTTAGAACTCGACATCATTAAACATCCATAATTTAATTAAAAAAATCAACTTTCTTAATATTAATATCTAATTTATATAGCACCATTTACATTTATAAACCATAACAAACAATAATACCACATTACAAACTTATAAAATAAAAAAAAGACCAATTACAAAAATGAATAACATATTAACACTTATAAATCATAACAAACAATAATATGAAGTTACAAACTTAAAAGTAGACAAGTTGCAAAAATGAATAACATATTAAGAAATAAGAGAATAGTATAAGTATAGCCAAGTAAAAAAATCATACTCAACAACCCAAAGGACTAATTGAACATTAGCAACCCAGAAAACGAGGATATAGATTAACGTCCATGGATAAAACCTTGAGAGTTAGGATAGAGATTAAAGTCCATGGATAAAACCTTAAGAGCTAGGTGGTATTAATATGAGTTCTAGGTAGGTTATTCATACATTAATATGAGTTGTATGTAGGTTAATTATAATTATGTGAATAGGAAAAATTTTAGGAGTTAATATTAGCAGTTGAGTTAATATTCTACATTTTTTCCAAAAATAATATTAGCTAATTTTTATTTTTTTCTAAAAATAATTCACTCAAATTTTATAGTATCAAATTATTTTACCTTAAAAATGGTCAAAATCTTATATAAACTAATATAATATAATCAGTAATTTAAATAATTTTAAAAAATATTATCAAACGCTTTACAATATTTCTATTAGGTATAAATAATTTTACAAAAATATTATCAAACACCTTATAATATTTCTATTAGATATTACTAAAATTTACCAAAATTTCTAAACTTTTAAATAAATATAAAAAATTTCCATGTGTATGAAGATTGACCTTTATTTTTGTGCATGAAAGTTGACCTTTATTTTAGTATAAATGTACCCACTACAATATTAAATTCATTGTTTTTGACCAATGGAAAGATGCCATAGTTAGTGCTTAAATCATGTGCAATATAGAAATGGAAAGTAACCCAATAAGAATGTGACTGCACATTACCACGGGTTCCAGATGTTATGGACATGAACCTTATTTCCAAAGATTATTGCAAAACCTGGTGGCAATATTATTTGGAGTTTGACATTTCGAATTTAATAATGTGTGGAACGCAACACTATGGTTCCTTTCTTTTCGTGTCCGGGTGTGCGAAACTTTTCATATGTAATAAAGCATTAAACCTATATTGAAAATTCATAAAATAGTATAGTTCTTGTTATAGCTATATATAAAACATAAATGTAATTTATATTAACATTTAAAAAAAATACATATATTTTTCAAGTTTTATATAAATAAATAAATAAATGTGGTAACAATGGCAGGAAATTAAAGACGATGGCATTATTTTTATATCACTTTTGTTTATATATTTAATTCTGATTTATATGTTTAGTTTTATATTAAATGTGAAAGGTAAATTCACACAACCTAAAATAAAAAAACAAATCACATTGTCTTACTTTGCCATTATTAAATTTAAAATGTTGAAGTTCAAATGTCAATGTTAAAATTCAAATAGTAATGCTATCAGGAATTGTAATCTTGGCATCATCCCAGTTTAAGACTTTGGTTAGGTATAAGAACTCTTGGAAAATGAGGTGCAACATGGTGTTTACAAAAATTTGGAACCCATGGTAATGTGGAGTTACATTTTTATTGGTTTCCTTGTTCGCTTTTATCTTGGTCATGATTTTGAGATTGTTGAAAAAACTTTGGCTAAAGCCTTAAACTAGGATGGTAGCAAGATTACAATTCCTCATAGCATTATTATTTAAATTTTAGTTAAACTAGGATAGTATTCCCAAAAAATTGGAACCCATGGTAATGTGGAGTCACATTCTTATTGGTTTCCTTGTTCGGTTTCATCTTGGTTATGATTTTGGGACTGCTCAAAAAACTTTGGCTAATGTCTTAAACTAGGATGGTGGCAAGATTACAATTCCTCATAGCATTATTCTTTGAATTTTAGCATTGGCATTTGAACTTTAACATTTTGAATGTCATTTGTTTTTTCCCATTTCAGATTTTATGAAACCTCCTCGTAGCATTATTGTTTGAATTTTAGCATTGGAATTTGAACTTCAACATGGGTAGAGTAGATCAATGACTTTTGTTTTTTTTTTTTTTTTTTTCCGTTTCAGATTGTGTGAAACATTTTAGATGCAATACAGAACTAGACATATAAATAAGAGTTAAACACGTAAACAAGAGTCACATGGTAGCAATGTCTCTAACTTTATTTTCTTTTGGGCATTGTTACCACATAGTTTTTGTTTATAGTTTTTCTTAGCACATACTTAAAATTATTAAAAATTATATATATATATATATATATATATATATATATATATATATATTTTTTTTTTTTTTTCAATTGAAATATATATATATATATATATATATATATATATATATATATATATATATATATATATATATATATATATTCTTTTCGAAATTGAAATATATATATATAATTATATATATATATATATATTATAGTTATATTTTATGTATAGTTATTACAAGATTCTAAAATTTTTATTTGCAAAGTTTTTCTAGAGACAAGAGTGATTTGGTTTGTCTTGTTGCTTTCTAGACCCCAATTAGATTGAATCTAGGTCGGTCTAACCTTGACCTTTAAATAGGCTATATTCACTTAGAGTTAACGCTTACATCCTATACTTGTAATGTTAGGTTATGAGTTGTCAGTGATGGTTGAGAAATTCTCTCAACCTCTCTTTCTAACTTAGGAATAAGTTAGATCTCACAAACTCGATATTATAGAGTAATTGTTGAATGTAATGTGTGTGTGTGTTTACGCATACACCATTATGTGAAATATATGATTGTTTTCTATCATTATTTACTTGGTATTAGAGCGGGATCGACTGACGGAGATTAGTTTATGCACCGTGATGGAGTGCTTGCGCTACTATGCATATTGGTGCACAACAGAACCAAAGAATCAAGCTTGGAGCATATAATAGTGAGATCAGAGAGAGTCATTGTGCTAGAGTGAAGTGACTACGAGCTGAAAGGATTTGAAGGGCCACTGCCTGTTGTACGAAAGATCATAGGTGATATTGAAATAACTGGTTTTCTCTGCTATTTTTCTAACTGACGGGTTAAATAGCTCTAATTATCTTAGTTCAAAATAAAACTTGCAGAAGATTTGTTGCAGTTGCAATATTCTGTCGGATGTTTACAATGATCTTATTTATTCCCCATTTCAGCGACTGAACAATAGTGTGCTTAGGAAATAATTGTTTTTTAAGGCAATCAAGTGAATTTAAGTGTGTATATTAGAGTGTAGAAGGCTGGCCCATTCAAAACATGTAGCTCTTTGTCCAGTGAGGAGTTGAAGAATTTTCAATTTTAGAGGGGAAACTCAATTTATTAAAAAAAAACATTTTCTGTTTGGTTTTGAATTTCTTCTTTAATCATGGAATTCATGGTTTTAGAAAAATTTAGTGGCTTAAATTTTCCCCAATGGAAAGTAAAAATACAAATGCAATTAATGAAGAAAAATTTGTGGGGCATAGTGAAGGGTTCAGAAGTGAAACGTACAAATGCCAAACAATTACTTGAATGGTATAATATACATGACAAAGATAAGTCCATTAAGTTGTGGGTTATAGTGAAGGGTTCAGAAGTGAAACCTACAAATTCCAAACAATTACTTGAATGGTAGAATATACATGACAAAGATAAGTCCATTATTGGTCTTGCTGTTTCATATTCACAATTATATCTTGTAGATCTCACTAAACCATATAAGGAAATATGGGAACATTTGAATCATCTATTTGGCGTAAAAGCTAAAAATACAAATTTTCCATAAAGTTGCAATTATTTAGACTTAAAATGAATGAGGAGACATCTATGTCTAGTCATGTAAATAATTTAATGTCTCTTTTAAGACAATTAAAAGAGAAAGAAATGTATGCTTATCAAGATTGATCTCTCCAAAGATTACGACATGATTAATTGGCTCTATATGAGGATGCTATTAGCCCATTTGGGGCTCCATATTGATTTTATTAATTGGATAATGAGTTGTATCACTAATATTTCTTTTCTGTTCTTATTAATGGAACAGCCTCACAATTCTTTTAAAATCAAAGGGGTTTGAGACAGGGCTTCCCTCTATCTCCCCTTCTTTTTCTTCTGGCGGCAGAAGGTCTTAGTCAACTTATCCTCCAGGCTAGACGTGATGGTACTTTAGGGGGCATTGAAGTGGCTCCTAACCTTTGTGTTACACACCTTCTTTTTGTGGATGATTTTTTATTATTTAGTAAAGGAAATAAAGGGGATATCATAATCCTAAAAACCATTCTGGACATTTTTATGAAGGCCACCGGACTTGCAATCAACAACAAAAAATCATCCCTCTCTTATGAAGGTATTTCAGAGGCTGATCTAGTATGGGCACTTGATTTTCTCCCTTTCCATTAGGCTCCTTTGGAAGCGAGCATCAAATACTTGGTCTTCCTTTTGAAGCTTGATGGGTACCGTAAATAGGACTGGTTTTGGCTTGTATCTAAGATTGAGAGAAGAATCAATTCCTGGAGTCACAAGTGGCTCTCCAGAGCAGGGTGACTGGTTCTGATCAAATCAGTCTTACTTGATATCCCAGTGTATTGGATCAACTTGGCGTGGGTCCCCATTAGCATCCTCAACAAAATAAGAAGCATTTACATTAATTTCCTTTGGTCAGGGAATGAGGACAAAAAATTCCTCCCGTGGTGGCTTGGAATTCAATTGAAAAACCTAAGGAGTGGGGGGGGGGGGGGGCGCTTTTGGTGGGGGGGGAATAAAACTAAATAAATTTGCTTCTATGTGGCAAATTAAGCTCTTTTTATAAGTATGGAGAATTATTTCAGAAAATAACTTGTGGACCGCGGTTGTTAAAAGAAAATATATTGATCCGGTCCCTTTAGATGACTAGATAAGGACCCCAGTCAAAGATACTAAGAGGGCCTCTAACATCTGCAAAGCCTCTATAAAGGTCTTCAATTTGATCGGCCACGGGTTGGCATGGAATATTGGGAATGGGAAGCGATGTAGAATTGGCCTGGACCCATGGGTAGGCTGTAATGAAAATTACTCATTATATGATGGGTTCAAGGAAATACTTTCCCAAAGAGGACTCTACACCCTTAATCAAATTGATTTCCCAAGTAGAAACAACCTTTGGACCCAAGGATGGAAAGCGGTGGAGGATATTGGTTTGACTCCCGATTGGGCACGGGAATGGAATTCCTACATCCAAAAGTTGGAAAATACCTGGGTGCGCTTAAAAGAATCTTTTGATATGCTGGTCTGGATTCACTCGAAAACTGGTTCTTACTCACCCAAGGCTGGTTATGCCCATCTTGTGGCATCCACGGAGGCGGGGGAAAAGGAATGGTGGTACAAGACATTGTTGGGTATTGAAATTCTGACCAAGTCTACAATTTTCTTCTGGAACATACTTCGCCACAAAGTGCCGACATGGGACACTCTCCAAAAAATATTTATCATAGATCTTGGGTGGTGTTGCCTCTGTAAAAAAGATGAGGAATCAATTGACCACCTGTTTATCACTTGCCCATTCTCAAAACAGGTGTGGTTCTACACATTATCCATATGCAATGTGGATTTCTTATGGACAAGGCTCTCTTGCAATATTGCATGGAACAACTGGTGGGAACATTGCAAAGACCCTGATCATAGATGTTTTCCATTGATTATCTCCTGCGGCATATGGATATCTAGAAATAAATGTATTTTTGACGATAAAGCTTCTTCACCTGCTCTGGTGGCTAGTGAATCTGATGTCATTTTCTCGAACTTTTCTTCTCCTCCAGAGGATAATCATCCCAGAGAGGTGGTGTGTGAGAACATTGCTCCGGGTGTTCCGTGGGCCTATTTTGATGGTGCGGCTACCAGGGGGAATTGTGGGGCTAGAATGATCATCCATATAAGCTCAGATATCTCCTTTGTGGCCTCTGTGGGCCTAGGCCCGGGAATAAATAATTTTGCGGAGCTTCAAACTGTAAAACTTCTTCTGTGTTGGCTTCTACACAAAGACATCACTGCAGTTCAGATTTTTGGAGATTCTTTGAATGTCATTAATTGGTTTAACAACTCTCAAAGCTGTCAAAATTATTTTCTACTTCCCATTCTTGATGATATTCTTTCACTAAAAACTCGATATACATGCATTTCTGTTTTCCATATTTACAGGGAGCAGAACCAACAGGCTGATTACCTGTTTAAAATTGGTCTTGGACAAGTTCAGGGCTCATGGCTGATTGAATAAAAGGATGGTCTGGAGTTCCATGTGTTGGACACCAGACCATATTGATGGGGAATTCCCATCTTTTTCTCTACTTTTTCCTTCAGCCTATGGTTTTTTAGGTTTATTTCCTCCAGCACTGTTATATCTTCTGGAGGGGTTATATATATTTTGTCCTCAGACTCTCAAATTTACATACGTTATTAGTGATGACAATTTATACACTGTTTTTATTATCATTTTTGTAACAGACTTATTGGTATATGCTTTTATTGCTCTCGTCTTTCATAAGTTCGGGTTTTAAGATGGTTGCCACCATCGTTATTATTTTTGGGTGTTTCTCCTGTTTGGGAGGCCTGTTTTGTTGGAGTTTTTAGATCATGATTTTTGCTCTTGACCCGAAAGAAGAGTTTTCTGTCTTTCTCGTCTCTGAGTGTGTTCATGCCACATTTGACCACACTTTGGTGTTGGGTGGTGGTATGCTCTTGCCCCTTGCTGAGGAGTTAAGATCTTATTGAATGCTAGACATATGCGATGTAACTTTTTGTTAAAATCTAATAAAAGGTTCAATTTTTTCTCGGGAAAAAAAAGAAGAAAATTAACTTAAGTTGGTGCCAATATGGAGGATGAAGATGTTAAGTAATTATTATTAAATAGTCTTCCTTCAAGTTATAGTAATGGTATCGTCGTCTTAAAAAAAATGGATGAGACAATTGCAGCACTTTTGGCAGAGGAAAAGAGACTAAAACTGGAGGATATAGAAGAAAACACTAAGATAGAAAATAAATTGTTTACAAAGACGGGGATGAGAAAGAAAGATACAAATAAAAGTGAACTTGAATGCTACTATTGCAGGAAAATTGGGCATACATCATGGAATTACAGAAGTTGTGTGAGTGATCTGTTAAAAGGGAAAGAATCAACGAATATAGATACAAATTAATATTCATTGAATTCTGATGATTGATTCAATGAAGATTTGAATCTCTCAAATTCTTTTAGAAGAACTACAGTTCAGTGAAAAAGCTCAACATGGATGGTTTTAAAGATTGTATGGAAGTTGTGGATCTAGGGAAGGATCCCTCATTTGTTGAAGAAGTGGGAGTGGTATTCTAACGAGGTTATGTGAAGAGTTGGGACATTGTTCAGTAATTAACTTCAGGAGGTCCTTGATTCAGGAGTTCAAGAATTGAACCCGAGAATCAAACTTTCCGACTACACCTTTACGAGGGTCATGAGGCAACAAGATGGAGCCTATATCGATTTGCAAGTTCTAAACCATTTAAATAATGATTGTGTATTTTATTGTTTATGGTGTTTTCAATAATTTTATGTAATGTAAGTATTAAGAGGCGTACTTGGAGTTAATGCTTACATCCTATATCTGTAATGTTAGGTTATGAGTTGTCAATGATGGTTGGATATTCTCTTAGCCTCTCCTTCTAAATTAGGAATAAGTTAGATCTGACAAACTCTATATTATAGAGTAATTGATGAATGTAATGTGTGTGTGTTTTGACGCATACACCTTTGTGTGAAATATATGATTGCTTTCTATCATTATTTGCTTATTCCACATGAATAACATGGGTAAATACCATGGGTTCTCAATATAACGAACGATTTCTTATTTTTATTTTTATTTTATGATTTAGGATTATTTTTATTGTTGGGAAAAATACCGAGAAGGGGAGGGGGGTGAATCAATATTTATAACTTACTTAAAACTTTTACTTTTTCCTTAATTTATTTCTAAATGCGACTTTCATGAACCCAACTAGCGTATACACACAAATATCTTTAAGAAAACTTGCGTATGCCTAGAGATATTATTATGTAGATAATTATTTACTTAAACCAGTGCATCATTCATTCATCATATGTTTAGTAAGTAGTAAGCATGTGCAGTAAGAACAAAATAAATCATCACACATAAGCAATACACATGAACACCAGGATTTTAAGGTGGAAACCCAATTTGGGAGAAAACCACCACTGCAGTCGTCTCTGGCTTCAATATTTATTATATGGAAAACTACTTACAATATTGTACTGATGCAGACTCATATCAGTACGTAGGCATCTACTTGCAAAAGGCTGCAACCTTCTCTCGTTCTTCAGTTTCTAATGGAAGGGAGCTCCAACCCCCTGATCTCGTTCACTAGCCACTACTGGAAGGGAGCTTCAACCCCCTGATCAGAACACAAAATTCTATTGGCAGGAAGCTTTTGCTTCCATACTGAAGGCTTCAACCCTCAAAGCCACTGCAGACCACGTTTCATCAATTTTCACACTGGATCCCACAACTTCAACACAACACTTCATAAAGATCAACATTAATAAACTTAACCAAAATTTCAATTAGAACAGTTAGATCAATGTAACTAGAACACAATAATAAACCCATATTTCAGAATCAACATGCAGAACCAATCTCAACCCTGATCATTCATTATCTTAAAATGCATACACTACTTCACTTTACTGAACCCGCGTGTATACGCGCCTTCCTTCACACCAACCTGTGTATAGATCAGAGAATACTGAATTTACAGTATTTGATCAGTGTTAGAACTAGATCTGAGGCTTTCAGTTTCATATCTTTTCGGTATTGCAGAACCCTCAATCAATTAGTCATCATTAAACAAAATTATTCACTCATTGATTAGATGTGTACATATTCAACTTAGCAGCATATACAATATTCAAACAACCTAGATCTACATGAAGACTTCCTCGACAGACAACAGAAATACAACAACCTTAAATAGATAAGCTCTTCAACATGCTTCAGAAAACCCTGACTTCCATACGCGCTTTGGATGAGACAAATCCGCGTGTATACACGCTTTCACTGTGACGAACTAGCATATAGATCTATTAATTTTATTACTGCAGAAAGATGCAGATCTATAAACTTACCTAGATTTATTTACTTCACTTCAACTACCATGCGCCAGGTCACAGATCTAAACATCACATAATTAGATCATGCAAGTACATGGTCATTTCAGGTCTAGAGATCTTGATCCATCATTTTATCCAAGGGTGCATCATAGATTCAAATCTACCAATAAAATAGAGTTCATCCCATGTAGATATTCTTCAGAGAGAAGTATTCAGTAATAGCCCTTACACCTGCACACCCTTGCACTATGTTCTTCCTCTCCTTATATAGGATTAGCCTTTATAAATTCCATGACCCAAAACCACATAAGTGTCGATGGTATTCTTGGAAGAAATCAAATAGATGATACAATTCTAAATAATGTGGGCTAATACCATGGTAATGCCCCTTGGTATCATAATTTTAGAGCGCTAAAGGTATACACGACTTATATTAGTCATACCGGTGTGTATACACGACTTCTCTTCATAAAAACTACGTATATACTATTTCTATATGTATATGCGGGTTGCCTGTATACCAAGTAGTGTATACATTTCCTTCATATGCGGGTTGCCTTCATCAAATTTGCGTATACATTGAGAAATATTTCTTGTTTCATTTCTCTGGTACTCATAGGAATTCCTTTCTCTGTGACATCTAAACTGACCTGTAGAAACATCATTTTTACATATTTAACAAATAGGTTTCTTATCAAAAGGAAAATAATCAAGTAGGTTTCCATCAAGGACAAATTCATCAAGTAGGTTTCCATCAAGGAGAACATATTGCATCATATTGCCAAAAATACCCCCCTTTGGACTTGATGGAAACCATGATGGTGTTTGATCACCACAAAAAATAGATACATTAATCATAACCATTATTCAAACACCAAAATACTCTCCCCCTTTGACATCAAGGGAAAAGGGCGGATCAATACCGAAACAAGGTTTCTCTTTCGTTGTAGAAAGAAGAGCTTTGTAGATATGATGTGCACTGTATTGACCATGCTCCCCCTGAGTTTATACAGAATCTTTAGGAAGATTTTTCAATGAATTACATGACTCTATAACTCAACTGAGTATGACCATTCCTATCACCAAGGACTCATACTTACATCAATGATCCAACTAAGTGGAATTACATATTTGACACAACTACCCAACCAAGTGGGTTTACAAATTTGAACAAGTCCTTGCATGACTAAATATAAAAAATTTTAGTCATAGGCCTCAACATGAACTTTCCATCAAATAACATACATGACTTTGTATAATCAAGACCAAATAATCTCAAACAGGAGATCATAACACAACAATAATTCATAATGCCAACAATGCATCCTTTTCAACAAGGCAGGTGCTCCCCCTAAGCTTGTGCATCCTGAACACCTTCAAAAACCAATTCATCAAAGAATATTCATCAAGGTGATAAATATCAAAGAAAGGTATAATAATATGAATACTGGAACAACAATAGAGATTACCCAACAACATCACATACTATTCTGAAAAACTGACCTAGATAATTTCTGTCAGCAAAAAAACCATACGCGGTTATATGCATAGAAACTCGCGTATATAGGCGATTTGCCTTTATGAAACCAGCATACCAAATTTAATCTTATGAAATTAAGCAGATTTGATAAGAGAGGCAGAGACAACTCCCAACTTCTGTCTGAGATATTCGAATGCTTCCTTGGGAAGAGGTTTAGTAAATATATCTGCAACTTGTTCTTTGGAGGGAACATACTCTAATTTAACCTTTTTTTCAAGCACTTGTTCACGTAGGAAGTGATACTTGATAGGAATGTGCTTGGTCTTGGAATGCATGACAAGATTTTTAGAGATACTAATGGCACTTTTATTATCACGTAGAATGGAGATGGGAGGTGAAAATTTGATTTGAATATCTTGTAATGTCTACATCATCCAAAGAAATTGCGTGCAACATGATGCATCGGCCACATATTCTGCTTCTGTTGTAGATAAGACAATATAATTTTTTTTCTTGCTGAACCAAGATACTAATTGGGGACCCATATAGAATGCACCACCATTAGTGCTTTTTTGATCATAAACATTTCCAGCCTAATCCGCATCTATGTAAGCATGAAGAGTGAGATCAACATTCTTTGGATACTATAGACCAAAGTCTTGAGTCCCTTGTAGGTATTTGAATATTTTTTTTACAGCATGAAGGTGAGAATCTTTTGGGTTAGCTTGGAATCGTCCACAAATCCCAACTGCATGCATAATGTCCAGTCTTGTCTCGGTTAGATAAAGCAGACTTCCAATCATGGATCTATACTCTCGTTGATTCACCATGGAAAATCATTATGAGAACTGAGGTTACATCTAGTTACCATTGGAGTACTCACAGGTTTGAAGTCTTCCATCCCATAATTCTTCAGAATTTTCTTGAGATATTTTGCTTGTGATAGAAATATGCCATCTGTTGCTTGTTGCACTTGTAAGCCAAGAAAATATGTTAGTTCCCCAAGTAATGACATTTCAACTTCTTGCTGCATAACAGAAGCAAATTTATTACTCATGGACTCTTCATTACTTCCAAAAATGATGTCATCAACATACACAACAATAATTAATAATTTATCATTCTCAATTTTTGTGTATAAGTTACTGTCAGCAGATCCCTTTGTGAAAACTTGCTGTTGAATATATTTGTCAAAACGATAGTACCATGCTCGAGGAACATGTTTGAGACTATATAAAGCCTTTTTAAGTTTTCAAACAAGATTTTCATCATTTCCCAGAATGAATCCTTGTGGTTGTTCTATATAAAATTCTTCTTCTAGATCACCATTGAGGAAAGATGATTTTACATCCATTTGCTAAACTTTGAATAATGAAAAATTGAAAAGCAAGAAAAATTCTTATGGCTTCAAGTCTGGCTATAGGAGCAAATGTTTCTTCAAAGTCTATACCTTCTTGTTGAGCATACCCTTTACAAGCAAGTATAACTTTGTTTCTAATAACATCTCCATTTTCATTTAACTTGTTTTTGAATATCCATTTTGTTCCAATAACATTTTTATCATGAGGTCTTGCCAGAACCAATTCCCAAGTATGATTCTTTTCAATCTGATCAAGTTCTTCATTCATGACTTGAATCCAACATTCACCTTTACTAGCTTGATTTAAATTTTGCAGTTCAATAGTGGATAGGAATGCTAGATAGCTAGGGGATCCTACATTGAGTTCTTCTTGTTTGGACACCTGATCCCTTTTATCCCAATTTGGGATTCTGGATGATTATTTTGAACATACCTGGATGGAGCCTTTTCAGATATATCTTCTTCTAATGCTTCATTGGGTTCTCCTTCTATATTGTTGCTATTTGATAAGGGAAAATACATATCATCATCATCTTCATTTGTTGTTGTTATTTCCCTTTTAGGAGCTCTGAGAGACTCATCAATTACAACATCAATAGATTCAACAATCTTCCGAAGTCTTTTATTGTTACATTTATATGCTTTACTTCTAGAAGAGTAACCAAGAAATATTCCTTCATCTGCTCTAGGCTCAAACTTACCAAGTTTTTCATCATTTTTCTTGATAAAACATTTGCTTCCAAAAACTCTAAAATGCTTTAGTGGGAAGATTTCCGTACAAAAGCTCATAAGAAGTTTTATCACTGTTCACACGAACATGAGCCTTGTTAAGAATATTTACTACGGTATGTGATGCTTCTCCCCAAAAGGTATCGGGAGTTCCAGATTCATCAAGCATAGCAAGATTCATTTATTGAATTGTTCTATTCATTCTTTCTGCCATGCCATTTTGTTGTGGGGTTCGAGCTATAGAAAACTGCCTTTTTATGCCATGATGTTCACAAAAATAAAATAATTCATCTGATATATATTCTCCTCCTTGGTCAGATCTAAGACATATGATTTTTAGATATAATTCATTTTCAACCAGAGCTTTGAAGATGTTAAATTTTTCAAATGCTTCATCTAAATTATGTTTTAGTAAATTGATCCAACACATTCTAGAGAAGTCATCAATAAATAGAATATAGTATTGTTCTCCACAAGGTGAATTTTTCCTTACGGGTCCACATAGATAAGTATGTATAAGTTCAAGAGGCTTACTTTATGATCCTTCTTTGGCATTGAATTGCACCCTGGTTTGCTTACCAAATTGGCATGATTTGCATATGGTACCTTCAGGCAGAGTGATGCTCAGAAGATCACGAACAACTTTGAGTCTGCTAGATTTGCTTATTTGAGAGAAGCTCAAATGTCCCAATCTTTTGTGCCATAGCCAATTTTATGAAGATTTAATTAAGTAGCATTTCTCTTGGCCACCTTTCAATACATACAGATTGCTTGGTGTTCTAGTTCCTTTTATTACCATTTTTCCTGTGTCAAGTTCACGTACTGCACATTCTTTTGAACTAAAGACAACCTCATTTCCTTGATCACACATTTGACTCACACTCAAAAAGCTATGCTTTAATCCATCCACACACATAACATTGTTAGCTTTTACCTTTTCTTTTAGAAAAATAGAACCTTTTCCTTTAATGACAACATGAGAGTCATTTCCAAACGTAACATTCTTTTCCCTCTCTAGAGCATTGTATGAAAGGAGTTTATTTTATCACCTGTCATGTTTTTTGAGCATCCACTATCAATGTACCATTGATTTTCTTCCCTTTGTGCAAATAAATCTATGCCAAAACTTTCAACCTATAAGACCTTCTTTCTCCATACATTGGAATTTGAAGGGATATGCTATTTTGGCTGAAGTTTTCTCCTGCATTTAGATTATTCATGTCCAAAGTTATTGCAATAAGAAAATTCAATTTCATTTTGAAGAGGAGAAAAATTGTTATAATTATTATTCTTTATTCCAGTCTCATTTCTTTGCTTTCTTGCTTCTTTGGTCATGATGGTTTTTTATGCTACACATTGAGTAGCTTTATGACCAAAATTATGACATGAGAAACATTGTCCATTAAAGAAGAAATTTATGCGATCATGAAACCTTCTGTTTATGTTTACCTACTGATTGATATTTTTGTTATTGTTCTTCCTTGAATTGAAGTGGTCATGCTTTACCTGGGTAGCCTCTTTGACCTTTTGCTGAGTGACAAAATGTTGTTGGCTAGCTTTAGTTACATTTAGATAGCTTTGTAGTGAAGACTGAGAGGATTATCCAATATATCCAAGACCTATATTTACAAGAGGAGAGTGTTGTACCTTGATAATTTCATTTAAGGTTTCAGATCCTTTATCAAATCTAAGATTTAACATTTTCACTTTCTCAATTTCCTTTCTTAGACTTACTATTTCACATTCTAATTTCTCATTGTGCTTCTCCTTTTCTATAAGCTGATTCTTTAGAGTATCTATGGAAATTTTGTTTTCTTCCAAACATATTTTGAGATGATTTATTTCTTCAAGAAAATCATTTTCTTCTAATGCATCCATAAAAGTACCTTTAGCCTCACTAGAGTCTTTTTCAAAAACCATGAGTAGTCTAATATTTTGATTAGATTCTCCTTCTTCACTATTTGATAGACCATCACTATCTTCATGAGTATAATACTTTTTTCTATGGATAAACCATGTATTATTTCCTTTTTCCGCTTCCTTTCCCTTTTCATAGTTATTTTTATGGGGACATTTAGTAGCATAATGACCAACTCTTTCACAAGCAAAAAATTTAAAAGGAAGCTTACCTTTGAACCTTTGAGTGCCAAGTTGTAGCTTCTTTACAAAAATTTTCTCATCTTCTTCTGAAACATACCTTGATCCTTCTTGTTCTTCTACTTCCTTTCCTTTTTCAACAGCTCTAAGGACAACTTCTTTGACTTCAGATGGACCTCCTTTCCTCATTTCTAATGCAGTCTAAATCCCATGAAGTTGAACAATAGTAAGAGTTTGTAGATCCTTCTTCTCTTCAATAGTAGACACTTTTGACTCAAATTTGGGAGTTAGAGATATTAAAACATTTTCTACTAGAGTAGTGTCAGTTAGGGTTTCAACCAGATTTATCATACGATTTACAATATCATCTAAATGTAAAAAGAAACTAGCAATGATTTCCTCATTATGCATTATGAGTTTTTCATATTAAATTCTGAGAGTTTGGAGGTTAGCACTTTTTATATTGGCATCACCTTCATAGCTCAGAATTATTTTGTCCCATATATCCTTTGTTGTATTCAACTGCATGACTTTGACAAATTCTGATGTAGTCAAACTTCCCAATAATGCATTGACCGCCTTTGCATTGGTTTCATAGTTATTTCTTATGGCTGGATCTGCTGGAACTAAAGCTGGATATTGATATCCTCCTTCAACTATAGCCCACACATATGCTCCTAGAGACTGAATATAGGATCATGTCCTTCTCTTCTAGAAGATTAAATTGTTTTCGTTGAAGAGAGGAGGCCTGATAGATGCTGTCCCATCTTGATTTCTCATCTTAACTGATCTTCCTTCTAGCGATTAAGCTTCTTCAGAAGGACCTGCTATGATACCAATTGTTGGGAAAAATACTGAGAGGGGTGGGGGGGTTGAATCAATATTTATAACTTACTTAAAGCTTTTACTTTTTCCTTACTGATTTCTATATGTGACTTTAATTAACCCAACTAGCGTATACACACGAATATCTTTAAGCAAACTTGCGTATGACCAAAGATCTTATTATGCATATAATTATTTACTTAAATCAGTACATCATTCATTCATCATATGTTTAGTAAGCAGTAAGAATGTGCAGTAAGAACAAAATAAATCATCACACATAATCAGTACACATGAACACCAGGATTTTAAGGTGGAAACCCAATTCACGAGAAAACCACCTCTACTGTCATCTCTGTCTTCAATATTTATTATATGAAAAACTACTTACAATATTGTATTGGTGTAGACTCATATAAGTACACATGCATCTACCTGTAGAAGTTTGCAAGCTTCTCTCGTTCTCCAACAACTACTGGAAGGGAGCTCCAACCCCCTGATCTCGTTTACCAGCCACTACTGGAAGGAGATTCAACTCCATGATCAAAACACCATCATATACTAGCAGGAAGCTTCTGTTTACCTACTGAAGGATTCAACCCTTAGAATCACTGCAGACCACATTTCATCATTTCACACTAGATCCCACAGCTTCAACACAACACTTCATACAGAGCAACATCAATAAACTTAACCCAAATTTCAATCAGAACAGTGAGATCACTGTAACCAGAACATAGTAATAAACCCAGATTTCAGAATCAACATGAATAAACAATCTCAACCCTGATCATTCATTATCTTAAAATGCATACACTACTTCACTTTACTGAACCCGCGTGTATAGGCGCCTTCCTTCACACAAACCTGCGTATAGATATGAGAATATTGAATTTAGAGTATATGATCAGCCTTAGAACCAGATCTGAGGCTTCAAGTCTGATATATTTTCAGTATTGTAGAAAAATCAATCAGTCAGTCATCATTAAAAAAAATTATGCACTCATTGATCATATTTGTACATATTAAACTTCACAACATATACAATATTCAAGCAACCTAGATCTACATGAAGACTTCATCGATAGACAACAGAAATACAACATAAATACAACAACATTAAATAGATAACCTCTTTAGCATGCTTTATAAAACCCTAACTTCCATACGTGCTTTGGTTGAGACAATGCCATGTGTATACACGCTTTCACTGTGATGAACTAGCGTATAGATCTATAAATGTTATTACTGGAGAGAGATGCAGATCTATAAAATTACCCAGATTTCTTTACTTCACTTTAGCCACCATGCGCCAGGTCACAGATCCAAACACCACATAATTAGGTCATGCAAGTACATAATCATTTCAGATCTAGAGATCCTGATCCATCATTGTATCCAAGGGTGCATCATAGATTCAGATCTACCAATAACACAGAGTTCATCCCATGTAAATTTTCTTCAGAGAGAAGTATTCAGTAACAACCCTTACACCCACACACCCTTGCACTATGATCTTCCTCTCCTTATATATGATTAGCATTTATCAATACCATGAGCCAAAACCACAGAAGTTTCGATGGTATTCTTGGACGAAATAAAACAGACGATACAACGCTCAATACTGTGGACTCATACCATGGTAATGCCCCTTGGTATCATAATTTTAGAGCACAAAAGGTATATGTGACTTGGATTCTTCATACCCACGTGTATACATGACTTCTCTACATAAAAAATGCGTATATACTAATTCTGGATGTATACGTGGGTTGCCTTCATCAAACTTGGGTATACATATAGAAAAATTTCTTGTTTCATTTCTCTAGAACTTACATGAATTCCTTTCTCTATCACATCTGGTTTGACTTGTAGAAACATCATTTTTACATCTTAACAAATATGTTTCTTATCAAAAGGCAACTCATCAAGTAGGTTTCCATCAAGGACAACTTCATCAAGTAGGTTGCCATCAAGGACAACATATTGCATCATATTGCCAACAATCTCCCCCTTTGGACTTGATGGAAACCATGATGGTGTTTGATCACCACAACAGATAGATACATTAAGCATAACCATTATTCAAACACCAAAATACTCTCCCCCATTGACATGAAGGTCAAAGGGTGGTTCTATACCGAAACAAGGTTTCTCTTTTGTTGTAGAAAGAAGAGCTCTGCATATCTGATGTGCACTGTATTGACCATGCTCCCCTTGAGTTCATGCTGAATCTTCAGAAAGATTTTCAATGAAGTACATGACTCTATAACTCAACCGAGTATGGCCATTCCTTTCACCAAGGACTCATACTTACATCAATGATCCAACCAAGTGGAAATACATATTTGACTCAACTACCCAACCAAATGGGTTTACAAATTTGAACAAGTCCTTACATGACTGAATATAACATATTTTCATCATAGGTATCAACATGGCCTTTTCATCAAATAACAGATATGACTTTGTACAATCAAGACCAAAGAATCTCAAACAGGAGATCATAACACAACAATCAATTAGAATGCAAACAATGCATCCTTTTCAACAAGGCAGGTGCTCCCCCTAAGCTTGTGCATCCTGAACACCTTCAACAACCAATTCATCAAATCATCTTCATCAAGGTGATAAATATCAAAGAAAGGTACAGTAATATGAATACTGGAACAACAACAGAGATTACCCAACAACATCACATACTTTTATAAAAAATTGACCCAGGGAATTTATGTCAGCAAAAAAACCATACTCGGTTATATGCACAGAAACTCGCGTATATACATGATTTTCCTTTATGAAACCAGCATATCGAATTTAAACTTATGAAATTAAGCAAATTTGATAAGAGAGGCAGAGACAACTCCCAGCTTCTCTCTGAGATATTCGAATGCTTCCCTGGGAAGAGGTTTAGTAAATATATCTGCAACTTGTTCTTTGGAGGGAACATACTCCAATTTAACCTTTTTTTAAATCACTTGTTCACGTAGGAAGTGATACTTTATCGGAATGTTCTTGGCCTTGGAATGCATAACAGGATTTTTAGAGCTACTAATGGTACTTGTATTATCACATAGAATGGAGATGGGATGTGAACATTTGATTTGAATATCTTGTAATGTCTGCATCATCCAAAGAAGTTGTGTGCAACATGATGCGGCAACCACATATTATGCTTCCGCTGTAGATAAGGAAATAGAGCTTTGTTTCTTGTTGAACCAAGATACTAATCGGGGCCCCATATAGAATGCACCACCATTAGTGATTTTTCGATCATCAACATTTCCATCCCAATCCGCATCTGTGTAAGCATGAAGAGTGAGATCAACATTCTTTGGATACCATAGACCAAAGTCTTGAGTCCCTTGTAGATATTTGAATATTCTTTTTACAGCCTGAAGGTGACTCTCTTTTGGGTTATCTTGGAATCGTCCAACAATCCCAACTGCATGCATAATGTCTGGTCTTGTCCTGGTTAGATAAAGTAGACTTACAATCATGGATATATACTCTAGTTGATTCACCATGGGAGAATCATCATGAGAAATGAGGTTACATACAGTTACCATTGGAGTACTCACATGTTTGTAGTCTTCCATCCCATACTTCTTTAGAATTGGTTGAGATATTTTTCTTGTGATAGAAATATTCCATTTGTTGCATGTTGCACTTGTAAGCCAAGAAAATATGTTAGTTCCCCAAGTAATGACATTTCAAATTCTTTCCGCATAATAGAAACAAATTTCTTACTCATGGAATCTTCATTACTTCCAAAAATGATGTCATCAACATACACAACAATGATCAATAATTTATAATTCTCAATTTTTGTATATAAGTTACTGTCAGCAGATCCCTTTGTGAAACCTTGCTATTGAAGATATTTGTCAAGACAATAGTACCATGCTTGAGGAGCCTGCTTGAGACCATATAAAGCCTTTTTAAGTTTTCAAACAAGATTTTCATCATTTCCCAGAATGAATTCTTCTGGTTGTTCTATATAAACTTCTTCTTCTAGATCACCATTGAGGAAAGCATATTTTCCATCCATTTGATAAACTTTGAATTGTTGAAAACTTGAAAAAGCAAGAAACATTCTTATGGCTTCAAGTCTGGATATAGGAGAAAATGTTTCTTCAAAGTCTATACCTTCTTGTTGATCATACACTCTACAAAAAAGTCTAGCTTTGTTTCTAATAACATCTCCATTTTAATTTAACTTGTTTTTGAATATCCATTTTGTTCCAATAACATTTTTATCATGAGGTCTTGGAACCAATTCCCAAGTATGATTCTTTTCAATCTGATCAAGTTATTCATTTATGGCTTGAATCCAACATTCATCTTTACTATCTTGATTTACTTTCCATGGTTCAATAGTGGATAAGAATGCAAGATAGCTAGGGGATCCTACATGAGTTCTTCTTGTTTGGACACCTGATCCCTTTTCTCCCAGAATTTGGGATTCTGGATGATTCTTTTGAACATACCTAGATAGAGCCTTTTCAGATATATCTTCTTCTGGTGCTTCATTGGGTTCTCCTTCTATATTGTTTCTATTTGATGAGGGAAAATATATATCATAATCATCTTCATTTATTGTTATTATTTCCCTTTTAGGAGATGTGAGAGACTCATCAATTAGAACATCAATACATTAAAAAATCTTCTAAAGTATTTTATTGTAACATTTATATGCTTTACTTCTAGAAGAGTAACCAAGAAATATTCCTTCATCTGCTCTAGGCTCAAGCTTACCAAGTTTCTCATCATTGTTCTTGATAAAACATTTTATTCCAAAAATTTTAAAATGCTTTACAGTGGGAAGATTATCGTACCAGATCTTATAAGGAGTTTTATCACTATTCACATGAACATGAGCCTTGTTAAGAATATTTACTATAGTATGTGCTGCTTCTCCAGAAAAGGTATCGGGAGTTACAGATTCATCAAGCATAGCATGAGCCATCTGTTGAACTGTTATATTCATTCTCTCTGCAACGCCATTTTGTTGTGGGGTTCCAGCTACAGAAAACTGTCTTTTTATGCCATGATGTTCACAAAAATCAAAGAATTCATCTCATATATATTCTCCTTCTTCGTCAGATCTAAGACATTTGATTTTTGTATCTAATTCATTTTCAACCAGAGCTTTGAAGATCTTAAATTTTTCAAATTATTTATCTTTATGTTTTAGTAAACCGATCCAACACATTTTAGAGAAGTCATCAATAAATAGAATATAGTATTTTTCTCCATGAGGTTACTTTTTCCTTACAGGTCCACATAGATAAGTATGTATAAGTTTAAGACGCTTACTTGCTGATCCTTCTTTGGCATTGAATTGCACCCTGGTTTTCTTACCGAATTGGCATGATTTGCATATGGTACTTTCAGGTAGAGTGATGCTGGGAAGATCACGAACAACTTTGAGTCTGCTAGATTTGCTTATTTGAGAGAAGCTCAAATGTCCCAATATTATGTGCCATACCCAATTTTCTGAAGATTTACCTAAGTAGCATTTCTCTTGGCCACCTTTAGATACATACATACTGCTTGGTGTTCTAGTTCCTTTTATTACCGTTTTTCCTATGTCAAGTTCACGTACTACCCATTCTTTTGAACTAAAGAAAAATTCATTTCCTTGATCATACATTTGACTCACACTCAACAAGTTATGATTTAATCCATCCACATACATAAAATTATTAGCTTTCACCTTTTCTTTTCGAAAAACTGAACCTTTTCCTTTAATGACATAAGGAGAGTAATTTCCAAAGGTAACATTCTTTTCCTTCTCTAGAGAATTGTATGAAAGGAATTTATTTTTATCACCTGTCATGTGTTTTGAGCATCCGATATCAAAGTACCATTGATTTTCTTCCCCTTCTACAAATAAATCTATGCCACAACTTTCAACATGTAAGTCCTTCTTTCTCCATATCTTGGAATTTTAAGGTATATGCTCTTTTGGATGAAGTTTGCTCCTGCATTTAGATTCTTCATGTCCAAAGTTATTTCAATAAGAACATTCAATTTCATTTTGAAGAGGATACATTTTTTTATAAGTATTATTCTTTATTCCAGTATCATTTCTTTGCTTTCTTGATTCTCTGGTCATGATGGTTTTGTATGCTACACATTGAGTAGCTTTATGACCAAAATTATGACATGAGAAACATTGTCCATTAAAGAAGAATTTTCTGCGATCATGAAACCTTCTATTTATGTTTACCTTCTAATTGATATTTCCGTTATTGTTATTCCTTGAATGGAAGTTTTCATGCTTTACCTGGGTGGTTTCTTTGACCTTTTGCTGAGTGAAAAAATGTTGTTGGCTGGCTTTATATGCATTTAGATAGCTTAGTGCTGAAGACTGAGAGGATTCTCCAATATATCCAAGGTTTGTCTTTACAAGAGGAGAGCGTTGTACCTTTAGATCCTTTAGAAAATCTAAGATTTAACGTTTTCACTTTCTCAATTTCCTTTCTTAGACTTACTATTTCATCTAAGGTTTTAGATCCTTTAGCAAATCTAAGATTTAACATTTTCACTTTCTCAATTTTCTTTCTTAGACTTACTATTTCACATTCTAATTTCTCATTATGCTTCTCCTTTTATATAAGCTTATTCTATAGAGTATCTATGGAAATTTTATTTTCTTCCAAACATATTTTGAGATGATTTATTTCTTCAAGAAAATTATTTTATTCTAATGCATCCATAAAAGTATCTTTAGCCTCACTAGAGTCTTTTTCAAAAACCATGAGCAGTCTAATATCTTGATCATATTCTCCTTCTTCACTGTTTGATAGACCATCACTATCTTCATGAGTATAATAGATTTTTCTATTGATAAATCGTTTCTTATTTCCTTTTGTCACTTCCTTTCCCTTTTCATAGTTATCTTTATAGGGACATTTAGCAGCATAATGACCAACTCTTCCACAATAAAAAAATTTAAAAGGAAGCTTACCTCTGAACCTTACAGTGCCAAGTTGTAGCTTTTTTACAAAATTTATCTCATCTTCTTCTAAAACATACCCTAATCCTTCTTGTTCTTCTACATCCTTTCCTTTTGCAGCAGCTCTAAAGACAACTTATTTGACTTCAGATGGACCTCCTTTCCTCATTTCACATGCAGTCAGAATCCCATGAAGTTGAACAATAGTAAGATTTTGTAGATCCTGCTTCTCTTCAATAACAGACACTTTTGACTCGAATTTGGGAGTTAGAGATCTTAAAGCCTTTTCTACTAGAGTATTCTCAGTTATGGTTTCAGCCAGATTTCTCATACAATTTACAATATCATCTAGACATGAAAAGAAACTAGCAATGATTTCCTCATTATGTATTCTGAGTTTTTCATATTGAATTCTGAGAGTTTGGAGTTTAGCACTTTTTACCTTGGCATCACCTTCATAGCTTAAAATTATTTTGTCCCATATCTCCTTTGCTGTGTTCAACTGCATGAATTTGACAAATTCTGATTCAGTCAAACTTCCCAATAATGAGTTGACTGCCTTTGCATTGGTTTCATAGTTCTTTCTTACAGCTGGATCTTCTTGAAATGAAGTTGGATATTGATATCCTCCTTCAAATATAGCCCATACATTTGCTCTAAGAGACTGAAGATAGGATCTTTTCCTTGTCTTCCAGAACATTAAATTGTTTCCGTTGAAGAGAGGAGGCCTGATAGATGCTGTCCCATTGTGATTGCTCATCTTAGCTGATATTACTTCTAGCAATTAAGCTTCTTCAGAAGGACCTGCTTTTATACCAATTATTGGGAAAAATACTGAGAGAGGGGGGCGGGCGGGGGGGGGGGATGAATCAATATTTATAACTTACTTAAAACATATACTTTTTCCTTACTAATTTCTATACATGACTTTAATGAACCCAAATAACATATACATATGACTATATTTAAGTAAACTTGCGTATGACCATAGATATTATTATGTAGATAATTCTTTACTTAAATCAATGAATCATTCATTCATCAGATGTTTAGTACGCAGTAAGCATGTGTAGTAAGAACATAATAAATCATCACACATAAGAAATACACATGAACACCAGGATTTTAAGGTGGAAGCCTAATTCGGGAGAAAACCACCGCTGATGTCGTCTTGTCTTCAATATTTATTATATGGAAAACTTCTTACAATATTGCACTGTTGCAGACTCATATCAGTACACAGAAATCTACCTGCAAAAGGTTGCAACCTTCTCTCATTCTCTAGCTGCTACTCGAAGGGAGATCCAACCCCCTCATCTCGTTTACCAGCTACTACTGGAAGGGAGCTTCAACCCCCTGATCAGAACACTAGCTTCTACTGGAAGGAAGCTTCTACTTCCATACTGAAGGCTTCAACCCTCAGAACCAATACAGACCATGTTTCATCAATTTTCACACTCAATCCCACAGCTTCAACACAACACTTCATAAATATCAACATCAATAAACTTAACCCAAATTTCAATCAGAACGGTGAGATCAATGTAACCAGAACACAATAATAAACCCTGATTTCGGAATCAACATGCAGAACCAATCTCAACCTTGATAAATCATTATCTTAAAATACACACACTACTTCACTTTACCGAACACGTGTGTATACGCGCCTTCCTTCACACCAACGTGCATATAGATCTGAGAATACTGAATTTACAGTATATGATTAGTCTTAGAACCAAATATGAGGCTTTTAGTCTGATATATTTTCAGTATTGTAGAACCCTCAATTAGTCAATCATCGTTAAACAAATTTTTTCACTCATTGATCATATTTTTACATATTCAACATAAATTAGTAGTTATTATCTAAAAATAAAATAAAATTTATTAAATTAGAAATGAAATTATTAAAATTAATAAAAAATAAAATAAAAATTATTGATACTTTGGTCGGCTCTTTCATAAAATTTCTTCACTATTAATGGCCTTAAACCCTTCTCTCAATTCTTCATTCAAATGTCTTGATGATGGATCCCCGTTGGGATTTGAAATGTCAAAAAATTTTCCTTAATACTGTGGATAATCCGAGAATCTCTTTAATATACCATATAAAGCATTTTTAAGTTTTCAAACAAGATTTCCATCATTTCCCAGCATGAATCCTTCTGGTTGTTCTATATAAACTTCTTCTTCTAGATCACCATTGAGGAAAGAAGATTTTACATCCATTTGATAAATTTTGAATTGTTGAAAACTTGAAAAAGAAAGAAACATTCTTATGGCTTCAAGTTTGGATACAGGAGAAAATGTTTCTTCAAAGTCTATACCTTCTTGTTGAACATACCCTTTACAAACAAGTCTAGCTTTGTTTCTAATAACATCCCCATTTCCATTTAACTTGTTCTTGAATATCTATTTTGTTCCAATAACATTTTTATCATGAGGTCTTGGAACCAAATACCTCACATGATTCTTTTCAACTGATCAAGTTCTTCATTCATGGCTTGAATCCAACGTTCATATTTACTAGATTGATTTACATTCTGTGGGTTCAACAGTGGCACTACTACATTTGGCAGAAATTCCGACACTTGGTTCCGACGTTTGACTAAATGTCGAAAATTTTCCCAAATTTTTTCCATCCCACTCCGAAACCGTCGCTATACCGACGTCTATAGAAAAGTGTCGCAATACCGACACTTAAAAACGTGTCGCAATTGCGACGTTTAGAGGAAGACGTCGCAATTGCGACACCATGGCCCAAAGCGTCGCTATTGCACGACTCCAAACGTTGCAACTACGACAATGTCTAGGTGTCGCCATTGCGACGTTTGGAGGCACTCCGTCGAATAGCGACGCCTTTTCCGCCAGATAACGACACTTATTTTCGCGCTACATAAAAATACCAAACTTATATGCGCGTTACATAAAAAAATTCAAAACTTATATGCGCGCTACATAAAAATGATTTTATTGTTTCGTATTTGTCGCAATAGCTACATTAATGTCCGTATATCACGTGCGCATTCGCCTCTCGTTCTGCACGAGCATTTGCCCCCGCATTCGCGCCGCCCTCTTGCGGCACGCACGCCCCCGCATTTGCCCCCGCCGTTCACCCTTAGCTCTTGCAGAACAAGATTCGCCTCTCGCCCAATAAAGCATTCGCCCCCGACTCTTGCAAAATGGTAAGTTCTTATCGTTGTGCCCTCTCCCATAGTAGGGTCGACTCTATTTGGGTTTTTGGGTCAATTCCATTGGATTGTGTTGTATCGTAGGGTTCTCTCCGTAGATGTCAAGAATCAAGATTCAATACCCCATGATCTTCATCACCCAATACAAGATTTAAATTTTTCCCAAAGAAATGCTTATTAATTTGGCACCATTATTTCTCCCCGCTTTTAAAAACCCTACATTTAAATGAAAACAAGCATTGCATTTCAATCTGATAAAAATCTATTAGTGTTCAAATGTACATGTGTGCTACATTAACGTCCGATATCACGCGCGCATTCACCCCTCCGCTTCTTGCACGAACATTCTCCCTCGCATTCACCCCTCGCCCTCTTGCGTAACAGCATTCGCCCCCCGTGCGCATTTGCCCCGAGCTCTGCGGCACGCATTCGCCCCCGCCGTTCGCCCCGAGCTCTCGCATACGCATTTTCCCCCGGATTCGCCCTCATCTCTTTCGCAATGGTAGCATTCGCCCCCGCATTCACCTCGCCCTCTTGCAGAACAACATTTTTCTCGCATTCGCCCCTCGCCGTTCGCTCTCAGCTCTTGCAACAACATTCGCCCTCGCCCTCTTGCAAAATGGTAAGTTCTCATCACAGGCCCTTCCTCCTATAGTAGGGTTGACTCTATTTGGGTTTTTTTGGTCAATTCCATTGACGAGGTGTTAGGGCCGTATGGTTCTTCGTAGATGTCAAGAATCAAGATTCAATACCTTCTATTATCTTCATCACCCAATACAAGATTTAAATTTTTCCCAAAGAAACGCTTATTAATTTGGCGTACCATTATTTCTCCTCGCTTTAAAAAACCCTACATTTAAATGAAAAAAATGTATATCACATTTCAACTACAAAAATCTATTAGTGTTCAATGTACATGTGTGCATCACTTGTGTAGGGTATTCCTTTCCCACTTTCACATTATCCAAGAATGTGTGCAGTATAGTTCATATTTTTTGTGATTTAGATTGTCTTGAAAAAAAGGAAAGGCAATTATTTCCCATGGAAAAAGAAGGTTTTCCCCTCTTTTTATAGGTTGTTTGGACTTACGTGGAAAAATTTATGGTATGCCTTTCATATTATGTAGTTTAAATTTGAATTAACAGATTATTCTACATGAAAATATAATTACCATATGATGTCCTTCATCACTAATTAAAATTATAGGGTTTCACTTCCTAGACTCTAACTCATCTGATGCTAAATTCTAGGTTCTCATTGTGATCACTCTTCCATTGATTTCCTTTCCTCTGGATCTTGTCATACTTTAAAAGTCATCAATGATACATATATTATTTCAGGTATCCCAAAAGGCTTTATAGTAGAACATATTGTGAAGTTTTTTTGACACTTGAGGATTCTTTTTTAGAACCGCAACGTGGTCTATGCCACGAGTTATATATCAAGCAACTTGTCCTTAATAACCACACTATGAGGTAGGTTCAACCGCCTTGAACTTGTTGGGACATATCATATGAAGTTGTGTGATGAGTCCATATCATGTGTCTATTATGGTGAAAAGTGAAGACACGTAATGATAGTTATTATGTTAACATTACGAGAAACATTTTCGAAATATTTCATGCTATCAAGATGCTTGCACCTGGCATTAGGTGTCAATACTCGTAGCTAATAGATAACAATAATAATATAAAAAAATCACAACTTTATTCTTGAAATATGATCATATATTACTGGTAACCTAGTTCATGAGTTACTATCACCCAAATATTGCAAAACAAACTTAAAATATAAATTAAACCAACATGAGAATCCAACTAAGGGTTTTCGACAAAATCATGCCATAACCCTTACATTTTGAAACCCAAATTTGAATCCATCATAAGAATACAATGCAAACTCAGATGGATTTTCAATGCATGTTTTCATGCTACACTTATTCTCTCGTCTAGATATTTCTCTATTTTTTAAATGGGCCATTAGTCAAGCCCATACCCTTTTTATGTGAAAAATTTCAGCTCTATTTCAAATTTTTTTGCTCCACCACCTCCATAAACCACACGGTCTCGCTCTTCACCTAGGGGTTCAGATTCTCGGCTTCTCGCGCTCCGTGGTCTTGGGGACTTCTAGGGATGTTTCCCTCACGCTCACGTCCCTCACCGCCCCTTTAGTTTATGGTTTCGTGAGCAGTTGATGTGCCACTTAGCATATTTGAGAATCCCGCGATTCGATTCGTATGGTGACATGGTTGATCTTGATGTATCTGTATGTATGATGCAAGAGACTAGTAATAACTTGAGCATTTACGCTCATTTATCATTATGATGATATCATTTGATATTCATATGTTATGTTTTATGTTTTATGTTTCGGTATATAACTTATTTGTGTTTAAGTTTTATGTGCTCGTACTCTGAGTTGTAAACTTCAGCTTAAACTCTATTTTGAATCTTGATATAATATGCCATATGATATCTTAAACTTTATTTTCATTGTACATTGTTAGTAGTTACATTAATGATTATATAGTTACAAACTTACAAACTTACAAGTATGATTGCATGATGTATGTTTTAAATTTTAACTTTTAAATTTGTTTCAATTATATGATTCATCATTCATCGATTTGTAATTTTATCATTTATGATTTATCTTTCATGATGCAAGTGTATGATGACCGTATATACATTCCTTATAAAAATATAGTTACATTTTTAAATATTAAATTTTATAATTTTTATGACCCCGACGTCCCCCCACGTTTCCCGAAATTGGTAGGGAGCTTTTGTATGTAGCCGCTCCCCGCGCCCTCGTCCCTCGCTCCCCACCTCCAGGGGACTTGTGGAACATTGCCACAAATATATGCAAACATATATCATGATCTTGGAATTCCATTACATATGTGTATGTGCCAATGTTCCATAATCATGCCCCATCATCAATTTAAGAAATTTCCATTGAATATCAAATTATGAGGGGGGAACTGCTGCAAACATTTGCCTAAAATCGTGTCCACTCGTATGAGGTGAATGAGAACTATAGATATTTTAAAGAAGTATATTAGTGCCTTTTCCTCTAGCCATGGGAGTCATATAAGCGCTCATCCATCACAAAAATTTGTCTTTGTTCATTCTCACCTTTGAAAGTTGCAAAAATCATGCCCTAATTGAAACGACACTAAATTTGAAAGATATAATAAAAATGCAAGCTAGAAGTGCCCTAACATACAAAGGGAAACCTTCCTACCTACCCTAACTCAGGATAATTTTGACGGAATAGGAAACATGATATTTCCTATGGAGTTGATCCAACAACTTGTTAAATGTATGGGACTAAATCATGCATTTGATTTCCGTGGAAACATGCGCATGGAAGAGAAAAAGTGCAGAATTAATGGAAAAACTACACATGCCACTTATAAAAATACACCGAAAAGGTCAAAAAATACTTAAGGCCTTAACTTAATTAACCAAAAATGACAAAACAGATTATGAAAAACACGAGAGTGGTGGGTGAACAAATATAAATAAAAAGTGAAGATACCTTTCCCCAAGATGCCTTTGTCACCGTTGTATGAAAACATAAGCTCTTTCCCTTTTATACATGCAAGTGAATGCATTATGTGTATGGTGTTTTCTTCGTACAGGGAGAAGCATACTTAAATATATATCATTCGTGGATTGAATGTTCTTGGTGCCTTAATGTGCAATGACATGTTTCCTGGTGGATCGAATTCAATGCAAGGCATATTTGAAACTCTAACTCGTCTTCCTGTCTTATTAGAAATTATTTCAGCTTTCTTCATTTTGTGTTTTCAAGTTAGATATTGTTTTCAAGCTTTTACATTTATAATTTTATTGCAATGTATGCATCGATCGTAGCAAAGGTGAACAACCCTGGCATTTCCGGACAGATCGCGTAAAGAGGTCAGCCGGAAGAACACGTAAAGCGCATTGCTCTATCTTTAGGTATTTTAGTTATTTACACAATTGAAATAATATTAATTTTGTTCAAATATGCGTACACCTAGCCATGGTACGCCGATGATTCGTTTTCTTGAGGAAGAGCTTTCTTCATCCCTATCTCTAGTGTTCTTGTTGCAAAAAAAGGCACACCAGATGCATGTCTGAATTTAATGCTTTGATAGACGCGCCTCAAACACCCGAAATAGAAGAGAGGATACAACATCTTATGAGGCAAACAGAAAGATATTAGGTAATAATAAAAAGTCAAAAGGATATTTTTTTTGTTCTGCATGAGATGAATTGCGATAGTTTGGATTTTTAATTTTGACATTGACTAAACTAACAAAAAGTTCTTTTGTATGTAGCGTCGGGGCATTTGCTGAACCCCGTGTTGGTGGTAGGACACAAGTGGGCAAGAGATTACCCAACAACCTTCTCGTACACCTTCCACCTCTTTAGGTGCTAGCCAAGAAACACAATTTCGCCTGGGCGTACACCCGCAAACCGCCGAACATGTTGGCAAGGATGAGGCCGATATATGGCCAACTACATTATGCTTCCTGAGCTACACGTGTCACCTATTGTGTGACCATTAATGGCACGTTGTTGGTGAATGATGAGGGTGTCCTCGGTGCGCTACAACTCCCAGGTAAATTTTAATATTTTAACTATTTCATGTACTTTATCTAAAATATATTTATCATGATTTTTTTATTTTTAAATTAATGATAATATCTTTTTTTTTTTTTTTGGTTTTATTCTGTGGTAGAAAATGAGTTCTATAGGATTCGGAGAGCCATGCGTTGGTAATTTTTGGCCCAGCCATACGAAGGGCAGAATTCCGTACCCTCAATCTAAAAAAAGAACTTGCATTATCTAGAAGCCCTTTTGGGGTCGGCACATTTGACAGCCGGTGGCTCGTGCAGCCGCAAATATTTGAAATTATATCAGGACACCTCATAGGATGAAATTGAAATTTAACCCTAGATATGAGCATCCTCCTCGGGCAGCTTCGCAGGAGTGAGTGGAGAGCACTCATCCAGATTTTAAAGAGAAAAGGGAAAAGAAAGAAGGAAAAATGCCACCGGACCCGCAAGGTAAATTACAACTTTAATTCAATAGCTTTAATTTTCTTTATGTCTAAAATAAAAGTGTGCTACGTCATATCCGACTTCAATCTTTTGATGCTAGGTTGCCCCACACCTCAAAGGCAACCAAAGCTAGGATTGAGAAAAAGGGCCACTAAGTCTTCTATTGTGGCTACTTGAAATACGTAAGAATTGTAATTAAGTAGCTAAACATCTTATAATTAATTGTATCGCCTTCCAACGTTTTTTAGAATCCTATCGTATATGATTAAAAATACAATCATATGCAATGTAGGGTGATGACTTCGGAACAGAACCACAGAGAAGATAAAAATATCGCTTTCCGTTTTGGCTATCAAGCCGTAGTTGAACGTCTAAACTTGGGTCCCAAGATCTAGAAATGCCCGATAAGGTAAAACATTAACCTTTCAATATTTTTGTTTTCGTCCATAAATTTAATGTCTAACAAATTTGTTGAAACTGGGGGAGAAACACTACCGACGAGGCAAATAACCCAGCTTTAGAGCCAGTGCATGATCCTCTCGTGCAACCCGATCATTGTAGTGGGGACCAAGCCGACAATGTCGCTATCAAAGTGAGGGCCGGTGATTGCACTGATTTCCACTTATATTTTTTCTAATTATACCTTGATGGTTGTCCTTATAACGTTTTTTGTTTAAATGGTAGAATGTTTCCCTTGAGGATCTTACCACCGTAGAGGAAGACAAAAGGTCAGCCTCAACGACGACAATCGGCAATTCGTAAATAATCTCATTGCACTTTATTAATATTACCGAACTAGTTCAATGACATTAAAACTGATAATTAAAATTTAATATTATCCGTTTTTGTAGGCGATGCACGTCACCGGATGAGACCGTACATCGTGACAACGTAACTAGGTCACGACGACAATCGGTGCACTGGTAAATAATCCCATTGCAATTTTTTTTATTAATATTACCGAACTAGTTCAATGATATTTAAAAACCGACAATTAAAATTTAATATTATCTGTTGTAGGCGATGCTCCATCACCGGATGAGACCGTACATCGTGACAACACAATTCAGGTCACGGGGCGACAATCGGGCAGTGCACCGCAGTAAATAATCTCATTGCAATTTTTTTATTAATATTACCGAACTGTTCAATGATATTAAAAACCGACAATTAAAATTTAATATTATCGTTTGCAGGCGATGCCCCGTCATCGGGATGAGCGCGTACATCGTGAATACGCAATCAGGCCGCAAAGGCGGTGGAAAGGCACGAAACAGAGCGTAGCACGATGATATTGATGATGTAATTAGGAGCTTTAAAAATAGAAGAAGAAAAGAAAATTTGACAATGTAAAATATTGTATTATTATAAGACAAACGTTACCATACTTGGAACGTTTTTTGCGTTATATAAAAAACTCATTTATCATACTATTTTTATGTCAAGTATTAATTGCAATGATTCCTTGCGTACTTTTGTTGAATTGTTTTTTTATTAGTTATTGAACATTTTTTTTTATGCTCATGAAAGTAAAAAATGAAATATAGATTGGGTATTGGGGAATTGAGAGTGATGTGAGGGGGGGGGGGGGTCATAAGAGCTTCCAACTTGCCACGGGTTGGCCCCGTTTAGTAGAGAATAATTTATTGAGCAATTTAATCTGAGAACCTCCTGATCCAAAGATAGCAACAAAAAAGTCACCGTTGACTTAGTTGCCAGCCTTTCGTATCGTGGGAGGCTTGTTCCAAGTTCATGCGACTCCAATAAATTGTTCTTGAAATCTAAGAGAGCTTATTCCTTGTGTATGTTTTGACATTTTCAACATATGTTCTAACATTATCATAAGAATGCATCTTAGAGTAAAAAATACTACATCAATTACTTGTATTTATTGTATAGATAATGATGGATTTTGATTGACTTGGCATACAGTAATAAATCCTTGCATCATGAGCAATACAACTTGTCAACTGTGGTCATGTCCAGGATATTTTGTTTGTGCGCTTGACCAAAGTTCGTAATGTCACATTTTGTAAGTTCCCTTTGCTGGGCCCATAATTCAATATTAAGCTTGTTCATGATTATTATCTAGGTTTTTTTGCATGTGTTTTTTCATCTATTTGATTGTAAGCAACTATGCATGTTTCCTATTGTTCACTATGATTTCTCCCATTACCACTCCTGTGATGTGAATCCAACTTTTATTGTTACATAGGTTACTTATTGTTACTATGATTTCTCCACTTACGCCATTTCATAGGTTACACTGCAAAGTTGTTAATTCCCAGTTGTGATGAGTTTAGTTCTCCGTATTTGGGGCTTTTCTATATTTTTCTCCTCTGCTATGTCATTCCCTGCATCACTCGTTGTTTGAGCATGTTAATTGTCTACCACTTGCAGTACCAATTGGCACATGTCAATCTCCGAGTGTAGCCACATTTCACCTATTTTCAATAGGAGTTTAGGGTTTCTCTAACATAGCTTCGGTAAATCCGATTCAATGCCTCGCTTGAATATTGTCACATAATACTTATGGTTTGGATTGATGACATGTCTCCGAATGGTTGGTTGATTCATAAGAACCACCCATATAGTCATCTTGAGATATTTCCTGCATGTTTCTGTTTTTCACCGTTTCTAGTGGTGATGGTGTGGGGTGATCCATCAATACTCGGTGCTCGTAGTAGGGAATTTGTTTTTGGGGATATGGCGACATTTGATGTAGATATCTCATCGACGTGTCTATAGATGGGCACGAGAGGTCAAGAATTTAAATTAAAAATATGCAACCTCTAGCATGGCAATCAAGGCCGCGAGAGACATCAAGTTAAATATTGTTTTGCGTCGTCTTAATATAGTCGTGATTTCTTTCTATTATCTTAATGCAAATATATAGTCCTGGCCTCATTAAAATGAGGATTGTGGTTGTATTTCTCTTTGGTTGTTTCTCTCTTAATGCCCCGTGTTGCCAAAAGTTGCGATAGTTGTTTAGTTTGCTCGTTACAACTTAAAAGTGGTTTTTAGCAATGGGAGTCATGTTTTTTAAGGTTCATACTAATATGAAGATCTGTAATTCTACATTCGACATAAGAGAAGATGGCCTCCTCGCTTTAAGCAGATGTATCAAGAATTGCCACATCTCCCTCATTGGGTAGCAATGGAAAGGGGAAGAAGTTGGGTGCAATGTTTGATAATTATGGAAGACAATTGTCTTCTCTTTCAGCTTTTTCACCCATTTCCTTTAATCACTCGCGTAAGAGGGATCATATTACGGGACAGAGAGAAGGTAGTTAATACAAGAGTTACAGCATATTGTACTTCAACAAGGATGCTCAAAGCACAAAAAAATTGATAAAGTCGTAGAAAATATGTTTAAAGGAAGGTCACTCGTACGTGAAACTTCACCGCGGTGGATATTTCTTGTCCACTATATTCGATTTTAATGTGTTATTTTAATTTTTCATGGAGGGTTGTTTTTGGCATATGGTTCTGCATTCAATTGCACACTCGATCGAAAGCATCACAATTTGTTCGTTATGCGGTGTGAACAAACTCGCCGATCTTGTTGAGCCACCTTGGGGCGAAGGGAAAATGTTGTCTTGGAGAGCAAGCATGGTTCTCCGAAAATAGTTAATGATGGTGTGACAAAGAGCTAAGGAGGTAATTCGTAGATGTGTGCTCTCCGTTTTGTTTTTAACGTTGTATTAGTTCCCCCTCTTAAATGTCTTAGATTTGGTAGGCATAATTTGAAAACTCAAAGGTGAAAGGAAACATATTTGTTACCCAGCTGGGTCTACTTGGCCTATGGACTAGCCACATTAGAGTAATGCATAAAGCTTTTCACAACAATAAAAGGAAAGGGTTATGGCCGAGTCAAATTTTATCGTTATTGATGTAATGAAATGTATCTCAATGCTATGGTTTTGGCCTTTTTATTGGTTGAATTAGAGGACCCGCCAACAGGGCAATGCTGAAGCAAGTTGGTAAGGCAAGTCACAAAGACAAATGATTTAATGGGATGGAACCACAACATCCTCGTTGTTCTTGCATGTTGAATATTGAAAAATTCGAACAATGAATGGAAAATAACCTCCTTCCTCTAACACAGAAAATAAAATTTTTCGATGTGAGACAGAGTTTTTCCAATACTTTGAAAACAAACTTCTATTCCCTTCAATAACTAAAAAACTATTACACTACTTCCTCACCGAGAGGATTACAAAATTATGACCGCTACAAAACGCAAGGCATAAAACCAACTCACCTGCCTCGTTCAAAACAAACATACTGCCTCTAAAAAAACACTCTCTCATTGTGGCTTTTCCCTTTTCGCATCATTGTGTATACACACTTAAAAGTTACACTCATTTTCACTTTTACACACCGTGTAATAAAAAATTTATGTACTGCCTATAAAAAACTACCAAGCTTTTTCAACCTTTTATTTTTATATGCCGTAACATATAAAACATATTATAATAAACCCTCTTTTAAAAAAATAAAATTAAAACTAAATTCTATGGCCCACCTTTCATTTTGCATATGATATATATATAACATATGTTTAAAACATATGTATATATTAAACTATGAAAACATTAAAGAAACCTTCCGTCGGACTTCAAAAGTCCGAATAGATTGAATTTCGAAACCAAATTCGCGTTCCAAAATGGGATGCCGACGTCCGCCTAATTTTAACTCGAATTCTCAATCCAATGTGCCCTATAAAAAATTCGGGTCCGGTTTTTAGGTTTTCGTATTCCCTTCAATTTCGCGATCCAATATTAATGCTCCACGTGTCCTCCTTTTGAATTTACAAAATCGCTGGGTAAATTTCCCCGTTTGTTTAATTTCTAGTTGGTGAATTGCGTTAATGCTCGTTGTTGTGTTTAAATACAATCCCGTACGTAAATACAGCCGCGGGGCCGTCTACAAAAAAAAACTTGGCAGGAATTTTAAATGCCGTAATTAAATTTCTCCGGATGTCATGCAAGCAACCTCCAAAAAAATGTTGCCGCCGTATCCGTCTTCGCCGCAAAGCACGGAAGTTAAAATTCAACAAAGACAAGTTAAGCCAATAAGTGAGGGTGTAAAGGTAACTTTTTGTCAATAGTACCGGATTAAGATCATCTATTCATTTTTGTAGGGTCTTACAAAGGTTTGGTTTTTTAGTTTTGGGTTGGGCTTATTGAGTCTAAGATAGTTTTTGAGTGAAAAAATTGCTATCGTGCATTAAATTTTGGTTCTTTTGTCAAAATTTATTAGCTTGTTAGGAAATACAAAACCGACAATGGTTGTATCTTAAATTTGTGGAAAATAATTTGAATGAAACCTTTTTGTTTAGGTTGTTACAGGTGCAAACCCCATTCAAATTACTAGGGGCATTGACAAGACAATAAAGGCCCTTGTTTCAGAACTCAAAATTTTGTCAAAGGAGGTAAACGCTTGGGTTTTCGAGTAGGTCGGTTTTCCTTGCCGATGGTTTGGTGTATCTAATTGAATTAGTTGCCTAAGGTATTTTTGGTTGCAAACTCCTTTTCATTTTTCATATAGTATTGGCTCTGTGGAATACATTTGATTGTGTGGTCTTGTTAGATCTACAACATTTGTAGTTGTTTAGTCTTATGGCCGAGGTGCACTTTTATTATGAAATAGTTGATGCAATATTGTCATTTAATCCCATCAAGGGTAGCATGTTGAGAAGTTTCTTGTGAAACATTTGGTATTCAAAATGAAACTTGATCCTATACAAAACATCATGCACTTGACTTAAAAATCTACATTCAAAGTGTGCCAGACAATTCTGCAAAATTTCAAATATTTATGTTGTTTTAAACCATTATCTTTTTCTATGTATTGGATGCCGAAATGTGAAAAAGATTTTGGTATGAAACCAACTCGGTGAATAATTTCCATGACAACAACCACTTCCAAGACATGATTTAGAAGTAGAACAAATGTGCTTATGAAGCATAGAAAGATATCCTTTGATGCATTGTCAATGTTTGGCTAGGGTTATTTTTGGAGAAAATAACTCCTTATTCCTATAATAGTGATCTTCAATACAAGTAAATGCCAGAGAAGAGAGATCATCACCGCGTGACGCAACAAAACCGAAATTGGACCCCCAAGGAGAGTCGTGTGTCTACAATCGCTTCCGTCGCATTTTCCCCTGGTGTGACCTCGTTCTTTTACTCCGGTACCGAGTCTTAATTGACTTCTTCTTTTCTTTTTGTTTATTTATCAAATTCGTAGAATTTGATAAATAAATACTATCCACAATGGTTGGACTTTAATTTATATTCCCGACTTTATATTATCTCCAATCCTTATAACCAATGTTTAACTTTCAACACTTTGTATTTATACTCCACGTTTCTTTAAATAAATAACTTGTAATGAACTTTCGGCTCTATATTTCACCACCCACCCACAACAATCACGCTCCCGTACTTATGCTAATTATCCGCCAATCGTTTAATTAAACAATTTCATTATACTGCCCCACCTATATATATCAATAACCAATCAAACACTCGTATCGTACCTCGGCTATCCTCCGCACACCTTAGTTAACCTCTCGGGCAAGTTCAACGTGCGACCACCGTCCGATGGCCCTTCTCCAAATCAACGACTCTTGGCAATTTCGGGCCGGCCTCCAACGTCGGCTTTAACGTGCGATGGCGCGGGTTAAACGGTGGTTTCTCTCGGGTCACTACCACGTGTCGCATTCCCTATGGAATTTCTCGCGAATAGAAATACCCCGCTTACCCCGCAAAAGCGGTGCGATATGGGCAACCCGTTTGTGATTCCGCCGTGTTTTGGTAGAGGGCTTGACCACGGGTGCAAGTCTGGTTCCACTATCCTTTGTTTGTTAACTCATGTGCAATCCCTGTCAAAGTCTTGCAGTTAACAACAATTTTGTCTCTTTATTAAGCGAGATTTTTATATTTGAACAAATACGACCCTATTTCATACGTACCGCTTGATATTTTTACATAAAAAAATGATTGTTCTCAATAATTATTTATATAACTTTTCCACATGCTTAGTGTGGTATTCCCATGATTTATTATAAATATGTATTATCAAAGAAAACCAACACAAATTTTATAAGATGGGATCAAACAAAATTGTTCTTTAAGTCGAGCCCGCTCGTACTAAACGGCGATAAACCATAATTCAAACCAAATTCGCATTCCAAAATAGCCCGCCGACGTCGGCTATTTTAGATGCGTAATTTCATCAAATTCGCCCAATATTTCCATCGGGTTCGGATTGCATCACAGGAGCGGCCCAAACAAAGATCCGCTCCAATCAATTTCTCGCCACGTGTCCTCAATAAAAACTTGCCCCCGTTCTCCCGCCCGGCGGTGCATTCGATGGTGTTTAAGGTGATGATGATGGATATGGCGATTTACATCAATCGCATTAACATTTAACGTTGTTCAATTAAATTTTTCGCATCAAATCCGCATTAATTAATTTTTAACATCGTTCAAGATCGACCTCCACTCCTCTTAGCGATTCCGCACGCTCCAATTTGATCCAACCTTGACTCTCATTATTAATGATCAGAGATTAATTATGACGGCGTCCTTGATTGCATTGCGCACGGGTCGAAAAATGGCGTTTAGCCATGGTTTTTAGACAAGCCGCTTGCCGGATTACACTACCTCGCTAACCGTGACGATAAGGAGAAGTGGCCACCGAACTTCCTCGCCCAGACGTTGTCGCATATTTGCATTTTCTCGTTCGTCTCCCTTCGTCTCGTCTCTCGTTAGTTGGAATTCTCGCTTTCTTCGTCTCCTCTGTGCCCACCGCGCCCGAGATTGCACCCATGCCTCGCGTGCGTCATAGGATGCGTTGCCGCAAGGGGGAGCACTAGACGTCAACCCCGGTGCGCTCTCTCCAACCCCCCTCACCGCAGTCGACTTCCGCCACTCCGTTGATTATTACTTAGGTCGATATCCAAATACTAGAGTGGGCGGGGTCGGTTTGTGACTATCCGGCCACCGTATGGATTCCCCTCGGCTCGCTTCCCCACCGCTAGTTCACCTTCTCCCACGATGCGCACTACGCAATTTTCCTTTAATTGCTCTCTCAACCGCCCAAGAATCACGCTTAGTCACCTGTGGGCCCGCGAGGAGGCCAAACGGAGGAAGAAATGGCACCCGTCCCATGGGTCCGAGCTCGGAAAGCCGGCCAACATTCGGCTCTCTGTGAGGGGGAGCCGTGGTATGCATGTGGAGGTAGCACCTAGCGATCCCCGGGACCTTCCGAAGGATGGTGTCGAATCGTGGAGGAACCACCTAGAGGAGTAGTTTGGTTAATTTGTTTTTTCTGCTTAGTTATGCCCACTTAATTGGGTCGCTTTAGTTTATTTATCATGGCCGGGACCTTTGTAATATTTTTGAATCGTAATTAAACGTTCAAGACTCCGGTTTCCCCGTATGAGGGCAAATTTTATTAATTTTTGATTTTTTGATGAAAAATTTGCCATGAGTATGGCTAGGCAATGTTTTTGACTTTGCATAATTTTATTTGCAATGTTAATAGATTAACTTTACTTAGAATTCTCACATGATTAGCGTTTTTCTTGATCTATTCAAGGATTTTGGGTACTTTAATTTGTATTTGGAACAATGGACGTTTCGTACTCTATCCTGCTTCTTTACCGTTCTACATACTACTATTTCACTTTCTTTATAGATGCCCCGGCATATTTGAATGCTTTTCGCATTGTCAAATAATCTCCATGTGGACCGTTATCAGATTTTATATCATGTCCTCGTATGTGACATGGGGTATTTTTCTATCATTTGCCTGGGTGGGACTTCCACTTTTCTCGGGATGGATATTTGGGTTCCAATCTTCAGATGTGAAAATGTAATGACTTCTACGGACTATTTTACTTCATATAATATATTCAAAATAGCGTTTTTTCTCCTCCGAAAAAAAATGATTAATGTTTATCATTCGCCTTCAAAACTAGCGTACGTCGGTTCATGTTGCCGGTTTATTGATATGGTTTGATGGTCTTTTTATATTTTGGACATATCACACTCACATGATTAGCGTTTTCACTGCTCAAGGATTTTGGGTACTTTAATTTGTATTTGGAACAATGGACGTTTCGTGACGTACTCTATCCGTTGCTTTACTATTCTACATACCGTTATTTCACTTTCTTATAGATGCCTTGGGCATATTTGGATGCTTTCTCGCATTGTCGATAATATCCATGTGGACCGTTATCGGTTTTATATCAAGTCGTCGTATGTACATGGGGTATTTTTCTATCATTGTCCGGGGTGGGACTTCCACTTTTCCGGATGGATATTTGGGTTCCAATCTTAAGATGTGAAAATGTAATGACTTCATGGACCGTTTACTTCATACAATATATTCAAAACATCGTTTTTTTCTCTTGTGAAAAAAATGATTAATGTTTATCACTCGCCTTCAAACTAGCGATGCTGGTCTATGTTGCCGGTTTATTGATATGATCTCGATGGTCTTTTTATATTTTGGACATATCACACTCCTCACATGATTAGCGTTTTCTCTCGTTATGTGATTTTGGGTACTTTAATTTGTATTTGAACAATGGACGTCGAAGATTTATCCGTTGCTTTACTATTCTACATACTACTATTTCACTTTCTTATAGATGCCTTGGGCATATCCGATGCTTTCGCATTGTCGATAATCTCCATGTGGACCGTTACTCGGGTTTTATATCAAGTCCCCGTATGTGACATGGGGGTATTTTCTATCAATCGTCCTGTGGGACTTCCACTTTTTTTGATGGATATTTGGGTTCCAATCTTCGTATGTGAAAATGTAATGATTTCATGGACTGCTTTACTTCATATAATATATTCAAAACAACGTTTTTTCTTGTGAAAAAAAAAAATGATTAATGTTTATCACTCGCTTCAAAACTAGCGATGCTGGTCTATGTTGCTGGTTTATTGATATGGTCTGATGGTCTTTTTATATTTTGGACATATCACACCTCACATGATTAGCGTCTTTCTCTTCCGTTGCAAGATTTTGGGTACTTTAATTTGTATTTGGAACAATGAACGCTTCGTACTCTATCCGTTGCTTTACTATTCTACATACTACTATTTCACTTTCTTATAGATGCCCTTGCATATTTGGATGCTTTCTCGCATTGTCGATAATCTCGATGTGGACCGTTACTCTGGTTTTATATCAAGTCCCCGTATGTGACATGGGGTATTTTTCTATCACCGTCCGGGGTGGGACTTCCACTCTTCTCGGATGGATATTTGGGTTCCAACTTTCTGCATGTGAAAAATGTAATAACTTCATGGATCGTTTTACTTCATATAATATATTCAAAAAAACATTTTTCTCTTGTGAAAAAAAAATGATTAATGTTTATCACTCGCTTCAAAACTAGCGTACGTCGTGTCTATGTTGCTGGTTTATTGATATGGTCCGATGGTCTTTTTATATTTTCGACATATCACACTCACATGATTAGTGTTTTTCTCTGCCAAGGATTTTGGGTACTTTAATTTGTATTTGGAACAATGGACGTCGTACTTTATTTGTTTTTTAATATTCCTACATACCGTTATTTCATTTTTCTATAGATGCCTCGGCATATTTGGATGCTTTCGCATTTGTTGATAATCTCCTGTGGACCGTTACCGGGTTTTATATCAAGTCCCTCGTATGTGACATGGGGTATTTTTCATCACCGTTCTGGGTGGGACTTCCACTTTTCCGGATGGATATTTGGGTTCCAATCGTATGTGAAAATGTAATGACTTCATGGACTCGTTTTACTTCATATAATATATTCAAAACAACGTTTTTTCTCGTGAAAAAAAAATGATTAATGTTTATCACTCTTCCTTCAAACCAGCGATGGCCGGGTCTATGTTGTCAAGCTTAACATATGGTCCGATGGTCTTTTTATATTTTGGACATATCACACTCCCTCACATGATTAGCATTTTTCCTGCTGTGGTTTTGGGTACTTTAATTTGTATTTGGAACAATGGACGCTGTGACTTATCCGTTGCTTTACTATTCTACATACTCGCTATTTCACTTTCATGGACTGTTTTACTTCATATAATATATTCAAAAACAACGTTTCTCGTCTTTTAAAGTTTCAATTTTTTTTTTTTTTTAAAATTGAACCCTTTGTCGCCCACCGACGCTTTGTAGACGCCGTAATCCTGACAACCTAGAAACGCGAAGAGAGACAAGATGAAAACTTCTGCACTACACTTCGCTCTGGACGGCGACAGATTACAAATGTCGCGAAGAACGACGTTCCAAACGTCGGACCACATATCGTCGGAATTGCGCGTATTACAACGGGCTGGAAGAGCGACGTTCCAAACGTCGTGACCACATATCGTCATAAGATTATGACATCTTACAGACTGCCGGAAGAGCGACGTCCAAAAACTTTGACAACGTGTCAATTACGACGGCGCACAAAGGGCCGAGAAGAGCGTACGTTCCAAACGTCGAACCACATTTCGTCTTAAGTGCGATGTATTTAAAAACGGGGCCGAGGCGCGATTTCGCCAGGAGTCGCTGAGAAGAGCGGATACTTATTCGAGCAACGGAAGAAGTGTCGATAAAGCACACTTCGACGTGCGTCGAATCGGCGACGCCGCATGACAAGCCACGTTTGTCCGTCGAAAATGTCGCTTCTTGCACCCACTATGTGTTTTATCAGCGACGAATCGCCGTCGAACTCGCCAAATTTTCAGTGTGGATAAGAATGCGTGATAGCTAGACTGTACAAGAGTTCTTCTTGTATTGGACACATGATCCATTTTCTCCCAGAATTTGGGATTTTGGATGATTCTTTTGAACATACGTGGATGGAGCCTTTTTAGGTATATCTTCTTCTGGTGTTTCATTGGGTTCTCATTCTATATTTTTTCTATTTGATGAGGGAAAATATATATCATCATCATCTTCATTTGTTATTGTTATTTCCCTTTTAGGAGCTGTGAAAGACTTATCAATTACAACATCAATGCATTCAACAATCTTCTGAAGTCTTTTATTGTAACATTTATATGCTTTACTTCTAGAAGAGTAACCAAGAAATATTCCTTCATCTGCTCTTGGCTCAAACTTACCAAGTTTTTCATCATTCTTCTTGATAAAAAATTTGCTTCCAAAAACTCTAAAATGCTTTACAGTGGGAAGATTACCATACCAGAGCTCATAAGGAGTTTTATCACTGTTCACACGAACATGAGCCTTGTTAAGAATATTTACTACAGTATGTGCTTCTTCTCCCCAAAAGGTATCGGGAGTTACAGATTCATCAAGCATAGCATGAGCCATTTTTTGAATTGTTCTATTCATTCTTTCTGCCACGCCATTTTGTTGTGGGGTTCGAGCTACATACAACTGTCTTTTTATGCCATGATGTTCACATAAATAAAAGAATTCATATGATATATATTATCCTACTTGGACAAATCTAAGACATTTGATTTTTAGATCTAATTCATTTTCAACTAGAGCTTTTAAGATCTTAAATTTTCAAATGCTTCATCTTTATGTTTTAATAAACCGATCCAACACATTCTAGAGAAGTCATCAATAAATAGAAAATAGTATTGTTCTCCAGGAGGTGAATTTTTCCTTACAAGTCCACATAGATCAGTGTGTATAAGTTAAGGAGGTTTACTTTCTGATTCTTCTTTGGCATTGAATTTCACCTTGGTTTGCTTACTGAATTGGCATGATTTGCATATGTTACTCTCAGGAAGAGTGATGATCGGAAGATCACAAACAACTTTGAGTCTGCTAGATTTTATTATTTGAGAGAAGCTCAAATGTCCCAATCTTCTGTGCCATAGCCAATTTTCTAAATATTTACCTAATTAGCATTTCTCTTGGCCACCTTTCAATACATACAGATTTCTTGGTGTTCTAGTTACTTTTATTACCATTTTTCCTGTGTCAAGTTCATGTACTACACATTCTTTTGAACTAAAGACAACTTCATTTCCTTGATCACACATTTGTTTCACACTCAACAAGTTATGCTTTAATCCATCCACATACATAACATTTTTATCTTTTACCTTTTATTTTAGAAAAACAAAACCTTTCCTTTAATGATAGCAGGAGTGTCATTTCCAAAGGTAACATTCTTTTCCTTCTCTAGAGCATTGTATGAAAGGAGTTTATTTTTATCACCTGTCATGTGTTTTGAGCATCCGCTATCAATGTACCATTGATTTTATTCCCCTTCTAAAAATATATCTATGCCACATATTTCAACCTGTAAGTCCTTCTTTCTCCATACCTTGGAATTTGAAGGTATATGCTCGTTTGGCTAAAGTTTGCTCTTGCATTCAGATTCTTCATGTCCAAAGTTATTGCAATAAGAACATTAAATTTCATTTTGAAGAGGAGAAAAGTTTTTATAAGTATTCTTCTTTATTCCAGTCTCATTTATTTGCTTTCTTGCTTCTCTGGTCATGATGGTTTTGTATGCTACACATTGAGCAGCTTTATGACCAAAATTATGACACGAGAAACATTGTCCATTAAAAAAGAAATTTATGTGATCATGAAACCTTCTATTTATTTTTACTTTCTGATTGATATTTATGTTATTGTTCTTCCTTCAGTTGAAGTGGTCATGCTTTACCTGGGTGGTCTCTTTGACCTTTTACTGAGTGACAAAATGTTGTTGGCTGGCTTTAGCTGCATTTAGATAGCTTGTTGCTGAAGACTAAGAGGATTCTCCAATATATCCAAGGCTTGTCTTTACAAGAGGAGAGCGTTGTACCTTGATAATTTCATCCAAGGTTTCAGATCCTTTAGCAAATCTAAGATTTAACTTTTTTACTTTCTCAATTTCCTTTCTTAGAATTACTATTTCACATTCTAATTTCTCATTGTGCTTCTCCTTTTATATAAGCTGATTCTTTAGAGTATCTATGGAATTTTTTTTTTCCAAACATATTTTGAGATGATCTATTTCTTCAAGAAAACCATTTTCTTCTAATGCATCCATAAAATTATCTTTAGCCTCACTAGAGTCTTTTTCAAAAACCATGAGCAATCTAATATCTTGATTAGATTCTCCTTCTTCACTGTTTGATAGACCATCACTATATTCATGAGTATAATAGATTTTTCTATTGATAAACCGTTTCTTGTTTCCTTTTGCCACTTCATTTCCATTTTCATAGTTATCTTTATGGGGACATTTAGCAGCATAATGACCAACTCTTCCATAAGAAAAAAATTTAAAAGGGAGATTACCTCCGAACCTTCGAGTGCCAAGTTGTAGCTTCTTTACAAAATTTATCTCATCTTCTTTTGAAACATACCCTGATCCTTCTTGTTATTTTAATTCCTTTCATTTTGCAATATCTCTAAAGACAACTTCTTTGACTTCATATGGACCTCCTTTCCTCATTTCACATGCAGTCAAAATCCCATGAAGTTGAACAATAGTAAGAGTTTGTAGATCCTGCTTCTCTTATAAAGCAGACACTTTTCACTCGAATTTGGGAGTTAGAGATCTTAAAACCTTTTCTACTATAGTAGTGTTAGTTATGGTTTCACCCAGATTTCTCATATGATTTACAATATCATCTAGACGTAAAAAGAAACTAGCAATGCTTTCCTCATTATGCATTTTGAGTTTTTCATATTGAATTATGAGAGTTTGGAATTTAGCACTTTTTACCTTGGAATCACCTTCATAGCTCAGAATTATTTTGTCCCATATCTCCTTTGCTATATTCAACTGCATGACTTTGACAAATTCTGATTCATCCAAACTTCCCAATAACAAATTGACCGCCTTTGTATTGGTTTCATAGTTCTTTCTTGCGGCTGGATCAACTAGAATTGAAGCTGGATATTGATATCCTCCTTCAACTATAGCCCATACATCTGATCCAAGAGACTGAAGATAGGATCTTGTTCTCATTAGGGGAATTTTGAGGTCTAAAATGGGCATCCTAAGGAAATAATAAAATAATAGCTAAACCAATAAAATAATATTTATGAATTTGCAATTCACTTTTTGCACCACAATCTATGTAACCATAGTTAAATTCAATTCAAAAGTTGTACCAAAATAAAATTAATAAAAAAATTGTATTGATGTGACTATAAATAAGAATGATCTTTTCAAGAAAAAGTCATTATAATTGAACAACTAATGCATTGGTCCTTTTTACTTAAATAACTTAAAATAAAACATAAATATAAATTTATAAATTCTTAATTATATTATATTTTATTAATTAATATTTATATTATTTAAATTGTATAATAACATGTAATTAATATACTATATAAAAATAATATAATATAATAAATGTATAGGGATATGCATTGTTTCTTTCAAGAAATATGAAATAAAAATAATATATTTTTATTCAAAAAGTGTGAAATGACATTTATTATGAGTACTTTACTTTGACTTTAAAAGTACTTAGAGCACTACCATGGTTAACCATGAGTTTTTATCCACCATTGAGAATGTGACAAGTAAGTACCTTTAACTCAAACAATGCCACCTCAACCATTAGGGATGATGTCATCCCCTAAAATGTGATTGGTTCTCATAAAGTGAATTTTGATTGTACATTTTCCTTAGGAGGCCCATTTTAGACCTCAAAATTCCCCTAATGTGTCTTCCATAAAATTAAATTGTTTCCATTGAAGAGTGGAGGCATGATAGATGCTATCCCATCTTGATTGCTCATGTTATTTGATATTCATTTTAGCGATTAAGCTTCTTCAGAAGGACCTGCTCTGATACCAATTGTTGAGAAAAATACTAAGGGGGGGGGGGGGGTGAATCAATATTTATAACTTACTTAAAATTTTTAGTTTTTCCTTACTGATTTCTATACACAACTTTAATGAACCCAACTAGTGTATACACGCGAATATCTTTAATCAAACTTGCGTATGACCAATGATCTTATTATGACAATAATTCTTTACTTAAATCAGTGCATCATTCATTCATCAAATGTTTAGTAAGAAGTAAGCATGTGCAGTTAGAACATAAAAACTGATCACACATAAGCAATACACATGAACACTGGGATTTGAAGGTGGAAACCCAATTCGGGAGAAAACCACCACTACTTTCGTCTCTGTCTTCAATATTTATTATATGGAAAAATACTTACAATATTGTACTAATGTAGACTCATATCAGTATGCAGAAATCTACCTGCAGAAGGCTACAACCTTCTTTCATACTCTAGTTTCTACTGGAAGGGAGCTCCAACCCCCTGATCTCGTTTACTAGCCACTACTAGAAGGGAGCTTCAACCCCCTGCTTAGAACACTAGCTTCTACTGGCAGGAAGCTTATGCTTCCATATTGAAGGCTTCATCCCTCAGAACCATTGTAGACCACGTTTCATCAATTTTCACACTCGATCCCACAACTTCAACACAAATCTTCATAAAGATCAACATAAATAAACTTAACCCAAATTTCAATAAGAACAATGAGATCACTATAACTAGAACACAATAATAAACCAATATTTCAGAATTAGCATGCAGAACCAATCTCAACCTTGATCATTCATTATCTTAAAATGCATACGTACTTCACTTTACTGAACTCGTATGTAAACGCTTCTTCCTTCACACCAACCTACATATCGATATGAGAATACTGAATTTACAGTATATGATTAGTCTCAAAACCAGATCTAAGGCTTTCATTTTGATATATTTTCAGTATTGCATAACCCTCAATGAGTTAGTCATCGTTAAACAAACTTATTCACTCATTGATCAGATTTGTACATATTCAACTTAGCAGCATATACAATATTCAAGCAACCTAGATCTACATGAAGACTTTATCGACAAACAACATAAATACAACAACATTAAACATTTAACCTCTTCAGCATGCTTCATAAAACCCTGACTTCCATACGTGCTTTGGCTGAGACAAAGCCACGTGTATACACGCTTTCACTGTGACAAACTAGCGTATGGATCTATAAATGTTATTACTGCAGAAAGATGCAGAGCTATAAACTTAACTAGATTTCTTTACTTCACTTCAGCTACCATGCACTAGGTCACAGATCCAAACATCACATAATTAGATCATGCAAGTACATAGTCATTTCAGGTCCAGAGATCCTGATCCATCATTGTATCCAAGGTTCATCATAGATTCATATCTACCAATAAAACAGAGTTCATGCCATGCATATATTCTTCAAAGATAAGTATTCAGTAACATCCCTCACACCTGCACACCCTTGCAATATGATCTTCCTCTCCTTATATAGGATTAGCTTTATCAATACCATGAGCCAAAACCACACAAGTGTCGATGATATTCTTGGACACAATCAAATAGACGATACAATGCTTAATACTGTGGGATAATACCATGGTAATTCCCCTTGGTATCATAATTTTAGAGCGTAAAGGGTACACACGACTTGGACTCTTTATACTCGCATGTATACGCAACTTCTCTTCATAAAAATTGCATATATACTAATTCTGGATGTATACGTGGGTTTCTTGTATACCAAGTAGCATATAAATTGCCTTCATACGCGGGTTGCCTTCATTAGACCTGCGTATACATTGAGAAATATTTCATGTTTCATTTATTTGGCACTTACAAGAATTCCTTTTTCTGTCACATCTGAACTGACCTGTAGAAACATCATTTTTACATCTTTAACAAACAAGTTGTTTATCAAAAGGCAACTCATCAAGTAGGTTTCCATCAAGGACAAATTCATCAAGTAGGTTGCCATCAAGGACAACATATTGCATCATATTGCCAACATTTATGTTGTTTTTTTTAACTTTTATCTTACTTTTCTCTGTCATATTTTGATCAAATCAAATTGTTTACATTGCATTACATTAATCTTTTTATTCTAGTTTATTTTTTAGATTCTATTTTATCTTTTAATTTTTTCTTGAAATTTGACGAAGTCAAAATGTTAACATGGCATAACTTGCCATGATATATAATATCATAGCCTTGAAACATCTCTTCGATATTAGGTTGGAGAGCACCTCTCGGTGAAAATTTATTTATAAAACTTAAGTATTTAAAATATTTCTTTTAAAATTTGTAATATAATTTTATAGATTATTATATAAAATAGATATTTTTTTTCGAAGTCAATGATTTGAGGCATGACGTCCATAGAATTGTTAAATTTAAAGTGTTGTGTCACATAGATGAGATAAAGTATAGGTATATTTTCATTCAACCTAGATCTAGTAATAAGACAAAAACTTTAAACATCAACATGTACATTATCTATATAATAATAATAATGAATTGACATTGCCATATCTTAGTTGCTATTGCCAAGTGATAATGCTATACACAAGATAGACTATGAGTATATCTTTATTCATCTTGAATTTAGTAATAAGACTTAAAGTGTAAACATCAAGACATTAGGTTATAAAGTTCTAAAAAAATGATATTAAACTTAAAACTCCTACTTCACTAATGCTTTTTTGATTTGTGTATTTTTTGTTTGTTTGTTTATTTATTCGAGATGGACACCAATGCATGAAAAAATACATAATGGTTACACTTGTTGCATATTGTTGGCAAATTTATGTGCAAGTCAAATATGTAGTTTCATTTTTTCTTGTAATGTTGCAGTGTATATAACAATTTTAGAAGAATACATATAAAAATTTTTTTAGTGCACTTTCTTCTCTCATTTTTGTTTGTTTGAATGTTCATCACACCCTTTTGTGCTCTAGTTGTTTATATCATGCTTGTATTACATTCAAAAACTTATTTAAAAATGATGCTACATCATTACTTTAATTCTCTTAGATCATTGCTTCATTGTGATTGATAGTTGTTGGATTTAAACATTGCTATATCAGATTTCTTGCATGTTTTTAGAAAAATTTTGCACTAAACCTTCCCTCTCTTTCTTAAGGGTGTCTACTCTTGAAAGAATAAGAGTGATATATTGTCTTGGTTTACCTCATGTGTATAGACATATAATATATATGTATTGCAATGTGGTACAATTATTAACACTTTTTTTAATGCACCGAATTAGACTTAAGAAAATTTTATGTGATAAAATATTATTGTCAATGTTTCTTTTCATTGATTTCCTGTTGGTTATTTTGAGGCATTCCATTACTCGTGGCATTGTGTTATTTTGTTCTAAAATGATGATAACTAGACATCAATTTACTTGCAAGGACTATGTTAATGAGCATACTTTCAATGAGAACTTAGATATCTCCAACCATAATGAGAACTTTCCCTCATGAGATTTTATTTTTGATCAATTTTGTTTGTGTTCTAGTATTGTGAGCCGACAACATGCAATAGAATCTATATATGTTTTTCCCTAATTTTAAGATTTTATTCTTCATACTAGTTTTTCAGACACTAGTGATCTCAAAAAGTCAATTGCATTGTAGCAACATATTGAATTTATATCTCTTGATGTTTTGAAATATTCATGGGAATATCGAACCCCGTAGTCTAATCACTCTTCCAAACAAAACTAATCCGCCTAAAACTTTTGTCACCATGAATACATTCATGTTGTTCATCCCAAGAGAAAGGAATAATTTGTTTGTAATTTTGTAGTGAAGGAATAATGTTCTCAATTATGGACATCCAATAACCCATTTCTATTGATCTTTCCTGAAACTAGAAAATTTGGTTTGTCTTGTCGCTTTGATGTCTTTCTTTTCCTAACTGTCAGTTTCATTATCTCCTTTCTCATTAATTTCTGCATTTTCATTCGCAGTAACATTATATTCATGTTTTTCTTCATTGAATTTCCATCTCTTTCTAATGTCTTTCATGCGTTCGAATTCCCAACACCATTAGAGTTTTCCTCTTCCTTATTCTCATCATCTGAATTAGCAACGTCGGGGTTATTTATTCTTTTCAAACTCCTCCCCACTATCCACGTTGATGGAATCCTCGAGCAGTTCTCCACAATTGTTTTCAAAATACACCCAGAGGAAAAATATTTCATCTTCTCGTTTATCTCTTGAGATACAGGTGAAGAATCACTCAGTTTTCCCCTGATCTTTGGAGTGATTTTCCTAATTCCATTGGAGCTTTTTCTTTCTGCTAACACAGACAAGGAAAATTTTAGGGGCTAATATTGGCAGGTGGGCTAATTTTCCATGTTTAAAAAAAAAGGATTCACCAATTTTCATTTTTTTGAAAATTGATTCACCCAAATTTTTTAGTATAAAATTACTTTACCCTAAAAATCGCCAAAATTTGATATATACTAATATAAAATAATTAGAAACCTAAATATTTTTACAATTTACATATTAGGGACGAGTAAGATTCAGCAAGGTTTCAAAACTTTAAGATAAACTTCCATCCTTAAATTTTCCCTAGACACAAATGAAGATGATTTCATCATCCATATAACAAGAATACAAACCCCAACAAAAATAATCAATGTTCCTTTAAAACACAACGACGATGATCCCTGCTTATCGTGATGACCATGCTTACTGACCACCATTTTCACCAGATAAATCTTGTAAAAAGTTATCCTCACTACAAAATCAAACCTAAAACTCATAAACAAACATTCAATTCAAAAAGTCCAATTAAATATTTTTTAAGTGAGGTTTTCAGTGCCATTTCCATGTAGTTGCAGATGATTAAACTACATTTCTATCAATGCAATAAACCCAACTTGGAGATTTGTGACTTTAAAGAATTCATATGCACAAAAAATTGATATTAACCCATACAAAAGTATCCATATAGATCTCTAGTTTTACTTGGATTTTCAATATGTAATCTAAATACATTCTTTCCATGGCATGTTTTTATAAGGAAATCCATTTGAATGAAATTGAATATGAAACTGAAAAGAAAATAATGATACCTAAATTTACCAGATCTAGTGCTTCTTGGGCCAACTATATATACCCATCAGCTGCATCGTATAATCTAGAAGTTCCAGTCACAGAAACCGGCTCAGCGCATCTCTACATTTATTGTGACTGAAGAGTTATGAGAATTATTTATACAAATCAATCATAGAGATTAATTCAATAGTTTATTTTCTCCTAATAAGCATATGGCTAGATCACACTGTGTAGAAATTCAAAGTATTGTAAGGAATGTGGAGTTTGTTGACATCAATGTGAGTTTGAGGCCGCAAGTGAGCTTCATAACAAAGAAATTTTAGTGCACTGAAATTACTCTTGAATTCAAAATAACATTTTTATTATTTGAAAATTGCAAAATATGGAAAACTTTGTATGTTTCTACCAAAAAAAAGGCACTTGGTAGCAATGTACAAGAGGAGTGACATTGCCAGCACATGGCTCTTATTATTATTATTATTGTTGTGTTTTTGAATTTTTTTTGACGACGATATTATTATTATTATTGTGTAAACAAAATTTGTTTGGTTTAAAGCATTTTTACAATTGGAACCAAAATTTATTAGATGGGCACCATATTATGGCTAGAAGAAGATGCATGTGGGAAGAGTGTCAATAGTGACACAACAAATTTCACCTTGAATTAGTCCTTTTTGTAAACGATATTCCAACCTGAGGCCATGAATGTTGTAAGAACCATGGTATTTTCAAATTAATAACTTCAACAAGAAATTCAATAGGTGTTGGGTATGTGTTATATTATTTCCACGACTAAGCATGCGCGGGAGGGTAAGAGGGGGGGCGATAGCCCCCCCTGTCGGGGTCTGGGGCAGCGCCCCGGCGAAAATTTTTGGTCCTTAATTTCCGGTGGGTAGTCCGCGTCCATGGTTTTGTGCATGGTTTTGCACATGGTTTTGGGGTACAGTGGTTTTCGGCCCCTGGTATTTTTTGTAGATCTGGTCAAGGGAACTATGGTTATGTTCTAATCCAGGGTTTATGGATTGGGGTTTATGTATGCTTTGGCATGTATATATATGTGTTGTAACACTAAAAGGAATATAATGAAAAATCAAGCTGGTCGTCCCAATTTGGGATCCGGGGGAAAAATCTCTGTGTTTATATGTTTTATGTTTTATGCTCTCGCTATTGTTTATTTTCTGTTATAAGATTCGTGTGTAGATAATTTCTGTTCAGGGTTAAAACCTACATTTGGAATCAGAGTTGTTTCGGCTTCAAGGGGACGCCTTTGCTGCTGAGGGTTTTTTTCTCGGGCCCGAGGTAGACCTTATTCAGTGGGAGATCTGCGGGATCGATTCTTGCGGTGAAAGAAGATGGCGAGCGGCAAAAAGATAGAGATCGAGAAATTTAATGGTCAGAGTTTTGAGTTGTGGAAGCTCAAGATGGAGGATCTGCTGGTGGATAAAGATCAGTGGATCGCGGTAGATCCAGGTACTAAGCCAATAGGAATTTCAGATGAAGACTGGAAGAAACTGGATCGGAAGGCTAAAAGCACAATACGGTTGTGTGTCTCAGATTCAGTATTGTTGAATGTATCTGGGGAAGCTACGACAAAGACCTTGTGGGAAAAGCTAGGGACTTTGTACCAATCTAAGTCTCTGATGAATAAGTTGTTCCTGCGGAAAAAGCTGTATAACCTGAGGATGAAGGATGGAGATTCGGTGACAGAGCATCTGAACGCCTTCAATACTGTGGTAAGTCAGCTGTCATCTGTTGATATTAAAATCTCAGATGAAGATAAGTGCATTAGTTTGTTGTGTTCTCTACCAGACTCGTGGGACAGTATGGTTATTGCAATAGGTAGAAATACAAATACCTTGAATTTTGATGACATTGTCTCAGCCTTGTTTTCGGAGGAAATGAGACGTAAAAATATGGAGGGTCAGAATGGAGATGCCTTATCTGTACGAAGAAGGTCCCAAAACAGAAACAAGAATAGGGTTTCGAGTGGGAGATCCAAATCTAGAGGGAGATCTAAATCTCCTGGAAAGTTTGTAAAGGTGTGCTGGAAATGCGGAAAGGAAGGGCACTACAGAAAGGACTGCAGATCTAAAGCTCCCGAGAAAGGAAAGGGATCTGAGGATGCTCCTTCTGTAGAGGAAAAAACCACCTCGAATGAAGGTGGGGATGTGTATTTGGCTTCTTCTTCAAATACACATGTAGATCATGAGTCATGGTTGATTGACTCAGGTGCATCCTTTCACTTCACTCCCCACAGGGAGTGGTTCTGCGAGTCTGAGAAATATGATGGTGGTGATGTCTTCCTAGGGGATGATAGGAAGGCCAGAATCGTCGGACGTGGAAAAGTCAAGTTGAAGCTGCAAGGTGGAAGGATTAGAACACTTACTGGTGTTCTGCATATTCCTGCATTGGCCAGAAATATGATTTCTATAAGCAATATGGATGATGCAGGTGTAAAAACAGTGTTCGAGAAAGATGCCTGCAAGATGGTTCGGGGAGCACTGGTATTAATGCGGGGAGTTCGGACTGGAACTCTATAAAATCTATAAGTTAGCACGGTTATTGATGGGTGTAACAGTTATGTGGTTCCTGAAAATGGAGCGGAAAGCTTAGCTGTCTCTGGAGAAAAGACCATGCTATGGCATCAAAGGCTTGGACATATTGGAGAGAAGGGCCTTCGGATACTACATAGAAATGGTATGGTAGAAGGTATGTCTAATTTCTCTCTGGATTTCAATTTCTGTGAACATTGTGTATATGGGAAGCAGAATCGGGTGAGTTTTCCTTCCGGTGCTAAGAGGGCGAACAAGATATTAGAACTTGTGCACAGTGATGTGTTTGGACCTGTGTCAGTTCCATCACTGGGAAAGTCTGTGTACTATGTTTCATTCATAGATGACTTCTCAAGGAATACATGGATATATTTCTTGAGGAATAAATATGAAGTCTTTGACAAATTTAAAGAATTTAAGGCTCTGGTGGAAAACCAGACAGAGAAGAAGATAAAGGCACCGAGGACAGATAATGGTGGGGAGTTCTGCAAGAAGGAATTTGAAGAGTTCTGTAAGAAGTGTGGTATAGCACAGCAGAAGACTACTCCATACACACCTCAACAAAATGGAGTTGCAGAAAGAATGAATAGAACACCGATGGAAAAGGCAAGAAGCATGCTCAGTGGTACCGGGTTAGGACAAGAATTCTGGGCAGAGGCAGTGGAGACTGCATGTTACTTAGTTAACAGATCACCTTCATCAGCGTTGGAGGATAAGACCCTACATGAGGTATGGACTGGTAAGAAACCCTCTCTTTCACATCTAAGGGTATTTGGATGTGATGCATATGTACATGTTCCAAAGGAGAAAAGGACCAAGTTGGATAATAAATCTGAAAGGTGCATCTTTATTAGGTATAAGGATGGTTTAAAGGGTTACAACCTTTGGAACCCAGAAACAAGGAAGGTTGTGTACAACCGAGATGTGGTGTTTAGAGAAGTGAAAGATATTGTTAAACATGAATTCCTACCAAAGGAACCTAAGAAGATAGAGTTTGAGCTAAAGGAGGATGAATCAAACTCTACAATAGAAGAAGACTCAGAAGATGAAGAGCCACAAACTCCAGCTTTGAGAAGATCAGTTCGGGAAAGAAGGCAACCAGAAAGGTATAGTCCATCTGCTTTCTGTTCAAGTTTTGCCTTAACTATAACTGATGATGAACCCAGAACTGTCAGGGAGGCAGTAGATTCAGAGGATGGAAAAATATGGAAGGAGGCCATGGTTGATGAAATGGCATCCTTGCACAAAAACGATGCATGGGATCTGGTGGAGTTGCCGGCTGGAAGGAAGCCCATTGGGAGAAAATGGGTGTTTAAGAAGAAGATGAATGTAGAAGGCAAGGTGGAGAAACACAAAGCTCGGTTGGTAGCGAAAGGTTATTCCCAGGTGCCGGGAATTGATTTTGGTGATATTTTTTCTCCTGTTGCCAAAGTCACTTCTATTAGATTACTTTTATCTGTTGCTGCTGCATTTGATTTTGAGATAGAACAGATGGATGTGAAGACAACATTTCTTCACGGGGATCTAGAAGAGGAGATCTACATGAAGCAACCTGAAGGCTTTATGGTGAAGGGTAAGAAAGAACTGGTATGCAGGTTGAAGAAGTCTCCGTATGGGTTAAAACAGTCACCAAGGATGTGGTATCAGAAATTTGATACCTATATACGGGGACTTGGCTTCACCAGAAGCAAGGAGGATCACTGTGTTTATTTTAAATTAATTGGTGACCGTGTTATTTATTTGGTTTTGTATGTGGATGATATGTTGTTGATTGGAAATGACAAAGAAATTATCCAAGATTTGAAGACCCAACTATTCTCCAAATTCGACATGAAGGATCTTGGTGCTGCAAACTATATTTTTGGCATGGAAATTAAGAGAGATCGGGCAAAGAGGAAGCTCTGGTTAAACCAGAGGAAGTATGTCGAGACTATATTGCAGAGGTTCAATATGCAGGATAGTAAACCAGTGAATGTTCCTATTCCTGTAGGTGTAAAGTTGTTTGTTGAACAGTGTCCCAAGACACAAGAAGAAGAGGAGGATATGTCCCGTGTTCCATATGCAAGTGCAGTGGGTAGTCTGATGTATGCAATGGTCTGTACTAGACCAGACATTGCACATGCAGTGGGAGTATTGAGCAGGTTTATGTCAAACCCAGGGAAAGAGCATTGGACAGCAGTGAAGCGGGTTTTCAGATATTTACGTGGCACTAGTGATTATGGCTTGTGCTACCAGGGAAGACCAGGATTGGAAAGAATGTTGGACATTCGTGGTTTTGTTGATGCAGACTGGGCTGGAGATCTGGACCAAAGAAGATCTACAAGTGGGTATGTGTTTAGCCTATTTGGAGGCGCAATCAGTTGGATGAGTAAAAGACAATCTGTAGTGGCTCTTTCAACTACAGAGGCAGAATACATAGCAGCCACTCATGCAAGCAAGGAAGCAGTTTGGTTGCAGAGATTGTGTTCAAGTATGGGGTTGGTACAACAAGCTATAAGGATAGACCGTGATAGCCAAAGTGCAATTTTCTTGGCTAAGAACCCTGCTTATCATTCAAAGACAAAGCACATTGATGTTCAATATCACTTTGTTAGAGATATGGTTGAGGCTAAAAGGGTGTTGCTGGTAAAGGTGGACACTTTGAAGAATGTTGCAGATGCATTAACAAAGTCCGTGAGCACTCAGAAGTCTTGGTGTAGAGAAACAATGGGTGTTGAAGAATTGGGCCAATGACTAAGCTCTCTTGTGACCCCCTGTGGAAAGAAAACAACAAGTGGGAGAATGTTGGGTATGTGTTATATTCTTTCCACGACTAAGCATGCGCGGGGGGGTAAGAGGGGGGGCGATAGCCCCCCCTGTTGGGGTCCGGGGCAGTGCCCCGACGAAAATTTTTGGTCCTTAATTTCCGGTGGGTAGTCCGCGTCCATGGTTTTGTGCATGGTTTTGCACATGGTTTTGGGGTACAGTGGTTTTTGGCCCCTGGTATTTTTTGTAGATCCGGTCAAGGGAACTACGGTTATGTTATAATCCAGGGTTTATGGATTGGGGTTTATGTATGCTTCGGCATGTATATATATGTGTTGTAACACTAAAAGGAATATAATGAAAAATCAAGCTGGTCATCCCAATTTGGGATCCAAGGGAAAATCTCTGTGTTTATCTGTTTTATGTTTTATGCTCTCGCTATTGTTTATTTTCTATTATAAGATTCGTGTGTAGATAATTTCTATTCAGGGTTAAAATCTACAATAGGAAGAGAAGTAATTCAAACTTCACTAGTGAATTTTTCAGTCAGACACCAAGATGAACATTCCACATTTTGATGATATAATTAAATTTTGGAAAGATGGATATATGGTTCCAAAAAATACACAAACTAATTTGATAAAAGAGCTGAAAACATCATTGATGTTACATGGAATGGTAGGGAAATGACCTCAGAATAAAAATCAAGTCATCAGAAATTATGAATGTAAATACAAGTACTTAAACTATATTTTTTTGAAAGGACCATTAGATTAAAGTGTGGCAGCCTTTTCTAGTAAGATTGCAATGATATTCAATTCCGCTCGAAACATGATAAACATATTTAAAGCGTTGTGTGCACCTCTTTCACTCTCCACTTATTTCCTCTTGGAGAATAAATAAAATAAATTAAAATCTGCTATAAACTCTCATTTTGTTCTGTAACAAATAAATATGCATTTTAACATTCAAAGAGGATTACCAATTAAAGGAATGATGGAATAACAACAAGAGGGATGATAGTTTGTCTAGTAATTGAGAAAATCATGCTTTTGTACCCTTCGTCATCCTGCCAGAATTGGGGGTTATATTGGTAACAAGAATATAGGAAGACTTTCTCAGTTTCTGATGATGTCATAAAGCGTAGCTAGTTGAGTTGTTGACTAATTCTCTGGAGATTTTGCCGGAACAAATCTTTTGTCATAATCTATTTTTTCATCACGTTTGTATTTTAATAGAAATTAGTGCTTAATGGAAATAATTTCATCATTTATGCATGATTTGATACCTCAAAGCGTCGATTAAATCCCTTGGCCTCATGATTAACATGAAATAAATAATCTTTTCGTTATATTAATGAAATAATGACCTATGGTATGATTTGGTTAAAAAATCAGAAAACTTGTAACTCTCATGTTAATAATATACACTCATATATGAATTAAAGTTTATCATTTTTTTAATTAGATTACAAGATCCCGTGAATAATGGTGATCCCCATGAAAACTTGTGAGTTCTTTGATGATTATTGATTCCAAGGGTTCTTCATTTTTGCCCCTAAAAGACCTCTATCGTGGGACATGTTGGTATTAACCCATAATTTCTTGACTCTGATGTGCAACAATGCATTACGGTCACTGTAACCCCAAACTATCACGTAACAATGCCAAAATTAGCGTAAGCCTCAATCCTACCATGGGAGTATGAGAAAATCAAGCATTTCGTTCTCTATGCTTCTCGTGGCCTGACTAAACCAGTGTACATCCTTCCTCGGCCAACCTCGTGGGTCCCATTTGGAAGTCGGGGGCTACCCCTTTCTCGTTACATAATTTTTCTTCATGCGCTAACTTGGTGCGGGGCTTGACCAGCTATCTAGGCCCCACCCTAGATAGAGTTCAGGATTTTCCTCATGTAATTTGAATCCAGGAAGCCCCGACTCCTTTAAGGCCCGATTGGACCAACTAAATCTCTGTTTGGCTCTGCACGTTGGCATGATTTTATCCTCCCTTTCACCTAGGGTTGGTCCTAATCGAGGTGGATATTGGTGTCCACTCGCTTATTCCACTTGGACCCCCAATACTATTTCCTTTCAATTTCCTTAATTTTAGCATAGATTTCTATTTTTGGTAGTTTTTCAGGTCTTAATATTTCATAGCCATTTTGAGGTCCTAAAAGACATTTTTTGGGAAAACTGAGAGATTAAAAAAGTGCCATAAAATGTATCACAATTTTTTTTTGCCTCCTCATGGAAATATTTGAAATTAGGTAATATGATAGGCAAACAATGATTTGATGTCAAAGTTACAACCCGGGGAAGTTGTCATCCAACTTACCCCCAACGAGGCCCAAAATCATTAGCACTTTATCTTATATGGTTAGGGTTTAACCCTTCTCCTTTATGATAAAAATGCCTTCAAGCCTCATTGTAACACAATTTAGAAGGGATGTATTCGTCACATCTCTTTTTGGACATAAGCTACCATTTCTCAGGCTTGTTTGTTCCATTCTGCATATAAAAAGTTTTTAGTACTTTTTTTATTAATTAATTGAAGTTATGTTCTTTCATTGTATCTCAAAGTTCTATTTAAATTTGTATTTATTTTTTCCTTCATAAATCCAGATGAGTTCCACCACATGGATAAATACTTGAGACACAACAATTCCAACTCTGTATCCCTCTCTCAGGTGGCAACTATGATCAATGAATTCTCTCACGTCTCTCTAGTTAGGGTCTAAGCGACTGGTAGCTAATCAAAATGACACACATGAATCACACAGAAGGAAAAACATGTAGGTTTCATAACACACCATAAATTTGGATTGAAAAAAATAATATTACATCACAATAGCGTCATGGCCTCATGACCCTTAACTTGACTCAAAATTTCTTGGTCCTTTCTCTTTCAGCCTGATATTACATTGATTTACCACTATGACAATTCACAGACTCACTATTTAAAATAAAAATTTAACAAAATGAGGAATCTCTTCCTCTACCAGCTCACCTTCTAGAGGCTTACATTTTTATTATTGCGTAAAAAATTAGAAAATTGTATCATTTGTTTCCAAGTGCCAAGCTTTCTTCCTCAAAGCATCCAAAATCAATTTCAGTTAGTGGGTTGTTGGGTCAATGATTTTGCATCATTATAGGGTGAAAAAATTTCAAGGGAAACATCAAAAATATGTCAAGAACCTTGAAATAAGACAAATCAATGAAATGCTAACAAATTATTATTTTAATTAAAAAAAAAATTTATTATAAAGTTAAACATTACAAGTTTCCATGGTCAATGCAAAACTAATAGTGGTAAACTGGAAAATTGATTGATAGAACCCATTAATAATATGTATATTTCCTGTATCTTTACTCTTATATATGAAAATAAAAGTAGAATAAAATATAACCCGAAACATATTATTGTGCCTAGAGACGCTCTACAACCCAGTTTGGGGTCGATGGGTGAGGGTTAGATGGGTGAGTAAAATTAAGAACAATTTTTTTTAGATAAAAGAAAGTACAATATACATATCACATTAAAATATATAACACATATATATATATAACTTATAAATTAACATCCATTTTACAATATAAATTAAAATAATGATTGCATAACTATCTAATTTAATTAATAAGTGGATAAAAATTTAATATTTACAATATAATAAGATTTTTAATCATGAATATTTACCATGAGGATATTATTAACTTCTAAATATACTTTTTCACAATACCATGGGCCAATACCTAGAAGAGAAATATAGAGAGAGAGACCAAGGGAGAGAGAGTGAGAGGAGGCAAAAAAAATCATAATACCATGGGCTAATACCATGGTTTATCAATATCATGGTCCATCTAGGCTTTTGGTTATTATGTTATGGATCTAGGATTTTATTTATTCTATTAAAATACCATGGGAAAATACCATGGCCATTGGCTTTTCAATACCACATGCCCAAAAACCATAATTTATTTCAAAATCAAAATATTTTACAAATAATTTATTTTAATTTTATTTTATAACTTTTTTTAATTAAATGTAAAAGAAAAAAGGTTATAATTACTTTTGAGGTATATCTAAAGATATTAAATCCAAGTTTTAATAAATTAAAAATGATAACAATGTGAAATTTATATAATATCAATAATATTATAAAGAACGAGGATATATGCATTGAAATAAAAAATCCAAAAAAAGAGAGAAAGTTTTAATAAATTAAAAATGATAATACTTTTATATATACAAATGTGAAATTTATATAATATCAATAATATTATAAAGAACCACTATATATGCATTTAAACCAACTATCCAAGCAAAGAGAGAAATAAAAGTGACTAATAATGATACAGGAAAGATAATGCATGATTATTTTAAGTTTTTTATTATTGTATTTTATATGAGATCCAAGCAAAGAGAGAAATAAAAGTCACTAATAATGATACAAGAAAGATAATGCATGATTATTTTAAGTTTTTTATTATTGCATTTTATTTGACATGATTGATCCAAAATATCAATGTAATATTTTATAACCAATTATGTTTTTATTTTTATTTTTATTAGTTACTTTCGTAAATAAAATACAATGGGATCATATTTAAGAGAGAGAGTGAGATAAAGGGGGGATAGAGTGGGGGAGATAGACATAGAGGTGGGAGACATGAGATAGAGGAAGGAAGAGGGGGGGGGGGGGGGTGGAGAGGAATATAGAGGGAGGGATAGAGAGATGGATATGGAGGGGGAAAGAGATGGAAAAAAGAACAAAGATATTGAGAGAGAGAGAGAGAGGTGGTGAGAGAGAGGGAGTGATAAGGGAGAGAAGAAGATGGAATGAGGGAGATATGATATGAGGGAAGGGAGAGAAATGGAGAGGATAGAGATAGGGAAAGAAGGGGAAGAGAGAGATAGGGATACATATATATGGAGGGGGGAGATAGGGGGAAACGACAAGGAGAAAGAGAGGGAGATAGTGAGAAAGTTGGAGGGTGGAGAGAGAGTGTGTGTGTAATGGGGGGAGAGACATAGGGAGGTGAGAGATAAAGGGAGAGAGAGGAAGGAAAAGAGAGGAGACTTGAGAGAGAGGAGAGAGAGGGGGGGAAAGATAAGTAGTTGGAAGGGGGAAATAGAGGGAGGGGAGAACAAAGACATAGAGAGATATAGATGGATAGAGAGAGGGAGTGATAAGGGAGTGATGAAGATGGAATGAGGGATAGAGGAGATGAGGGAAGGGAGATAAAATGAGAGGATAAAGACAGGGAAATAAGGGGAAGAGAGAGATAAGGAGACATAGATATGAAGGGGGGAGAGGGGGCGAGCGAGAAGGAGAGAGAGAGGGAGATAGTGAAAAATTTGGAGGGTGGAGAGAGAGTGTGTGTGACAGGGGGAGAGATAGATGGAGGTGGGAGAGAAAAGGAGAGAGAGGAAGGAAAAGAGAGGTGACTTGAGAGAGAGGAGAGAGAGAAGGGGAGAGAGAGATGGAGATGGAAGGAGGAAAGAGAGGGAGGGGAGAACGAATACATTGAGAGATAGAGGTGGAGAGAGAGAGAGAGGGAGTGATAAGGGAGAGATGAATATGGAATGAGGGAGAGAGGAGACGAGGGAAGGAAGAGAAAATGAGAGGATAAAGATAGGTAAATATGGGGAAGAGAGATACATGGAGACATAGATATGGAGCGGACAGAGAGGGGGAGAAAGGGGGAAAGAGGGAAAGAGAGAGAGAATGAGAGAGAGATGGAGATAATGATAGAGTTGGAGGGTGGAGATAAAGTGAGAGTGTGTGATGGGGGGAGAGAAAGGGAGAGAGAGGACTTGAGAGAGAGGAGAGAGAGAGGGGGAGAGAGAGATGGAGTTAGAATGGGAAGAAATTCATAGAGAGAGAAAGGTGGAGAGGGAGTGATAAGGGATATAGGGAGAGACGGTGAGGGAGAGAGAGAGAGAGAGAGAGAGAGAGAGAGAGAGATGGACAAAGAGTGTGTATTTTTTGGGGGTGAAAAGGAGAGACAAGGGGAGATAGAGATACAGATGGAGGGGGGAGAGAGGGAAGAAGAGAGAGGAAAAGAGAGGGAGGGAGGTAGAGAGATATATATGGAGAGAGAAGGGGAAGAGGGAGATAAATAAAGAGGGAGAGGGGGGCGGGAGAGGGAGGCAGAGAGATAGGGAGAGGAAGAGGGAGGGAGAGAGAGAGATGAAGGAGGATGTATATATATATATATATGGAGGGGGAAAGAGAGAGAGGGAGAGAGAGAAAGAGAGAGAGAGTGACATGTATTTACGGGGATGAGATAGAGAGACAAATAAGGAGATATGGATGGAGGTATGGATAGATGGCAGGGGGGAGAGAGAATAAGAGAAAGATAGAGAAAGGGAGGGAGAGGTGGAGAGAGAAAGACAAATAAGAGATGGTGGGGGGGGAGAGAGAGAAGGATAGAAGGAGGGAGATTGAAAAAGAATGGAAGGTTGAGAGAGAGGGAAGAATAAAAAGACACATATAGACAAATACAGACATAGAAGTTGTATCTAGAAAATCATGAAAATTTTATTGATTTCATAGAAGTATTGATTTCAATGTAGTTATTCATTTCTAATCCTATTTTATCACTTGCACTACATGCATTGATTTCAGTGTAGATTTTGATTTCTAATCCTATTTAATACCTTACACTAGATGCATTGATTTCAGTGTAGATGTTGATTTTGTTGGGAAAAATACTGAGGGGGGGGGGGGGGGGGTGAATCAGTATTTACAGCATAATCAAAACTTTTTACCTTTTCATTCCTTAAAACCTATGACACTTTTCCTTCTTAAGAACCCGCGATAGTTATCACAGCTAGATCCCTTGTGAAAACTCACGTATACACAAGAGATCTTAGATATGTAATGGTCTCTTTCATTTAGATCTATTCCATCATTTATTTCCATCGATAAATAACCGTAAACAAGCAGTAATAAAAGAATAAGCCATCACACAAAGCATCACACATGAACACCAGGATTTTTAGGTGGAAACCCAAAACGGGAGAAAACCACCGCTGCAGTTGCTCAGCCTTCAATATTTTTATTATAGAGAAAACATGTTACAACATATGTGCTGGTGCAGACTTGACCAGCACGCAGGCACCCACCTGCGCTCGTTTACCAGCCTCTCCTGGAAGGGATCTCCAACCCCCTGGCTCGTTTACCAGCCTCTCCTGGAAGGGAGCGACGACCCCCTGATCTCGTTTACCAGCCTCACCTGGAAGGGAGCTACGACCCCCTAACTGAAAGCTACAATCTTCAGCACCACCTTGGACCACGTTTCATCAATTTTCACCCTGGATCCAACCACTTCAATAGAACACAACTTGCAGGCCACAATTCATCATATTTCCATACCGAACCCTTTCCATACTTTTAAGCTCAAACATACATCATCAGCAGATACATATCAACACAGATCAGATAGCAGAAACACAGCAGAACAGATCAGATATTTCATACCCCTTGCTTCAGCAAACCCTAGTTTGCATACGCGCTTTCCCTTTACTGATGTCGCGTATATACGCTCTTTAGTCCACACAAACCAGCGTATACCACAATGTATATTTTATTGCGCATACGCGCTTTCTCTTCGCTGAAGTCGCGTATATACGCGCTTCCTCCGCAGCGAAGTAGCGTATAGATCTTCAATCATTACAGAGCAGCATACTTCATCAGATATTCAGATGATTAATTTTCACTGCATGACATCGCCTAGGATACGCCTCATCATCTAAGCCTTCCATAAGCAGATCTAGATCCCTTCTTCATCATTGGCATCATCCATTCAAGATTACTCATGTAACTTATCCGCATCTACTTGAGAGAAGCATCATTCAGTTACATCACCCACACTCATGATTTGCACAATGAATTTCTTCTCCTTATATAGGTTTACCCTTTTTCAATACCATGAGCCCATTTTTTCAATACCATGAGCCAAAACAATACCATGAGCCCAAAACTACATTACTTCCGATGGTATTCCTGGACGGGGTCATTTAGACGAATCATTACCCAATACAATGGGTTAATACCATGGTGGTTACCCCTGGTTTTGCACTTTATGAGCGCTTTTGCCCATACGCGACTTGGAACGTTCCTTTCCGCGTGTATACGCGACTTCCCCTAGGCAAATCCGCGTATACAAAGAGACATACTCTTTTTATTATATTTTGAGCACATTCTGAATTCCTTTCTTCATTGCCTTCTGTTCACACTGTAGATACATCAGATTTCCTTCATCAAACCATATTCTATCAAGCAAAACTTCATCAAGTGGATTGCCATCAAGGACAACATATGTCAACAGTCGCATGTCTTCATCCTCATTCAGTGGGTTGCCATCAAGGACAACACTCTGCATCATATTTCCAACAATCTCCCCCTTTGGACTTGATGGCAACCACGATGGTGTTTGGTTACCACAACAGATGGGTACCATGTCACTCTCCCAAATATGTCACATCATTATCTTCTCTTTATTCAAATTCAAACACCATGTCACTCTCCCCCTTTGACATCAAGGGCAAAGGGTGGATCAAAAACCAACATTCTCCCCCTTTTCTCCTCATGTGGAAGAAACATTCTGAAATGTGCTGAAGTGGCCAAGCTCCCCCTGAGTTCATGCTGAATATTTTTCAATGAGGTACATGACTCTATGACCTTTCTATCACCAAAAGACTCATACTTACATCAAATATCCAACCAAGTGGATTTACATATAAGACTCAAGTACCCAACCAAGTGGGTTTACACATTTCAACTCAGCTACCCAACCAAGTGGGTTTACAAAAATTGACAAGTCCTTTCATGACTGAATATAGCAATTTACATCATGAGTCTCAACAAGACATTTACACCAAACTACAAAAATAACTTTAAGACCAACACCAGAAATTCCTCAAGAAAGAGAACATATTTCAGAATCAACATAATGCCAACAATGCATTATACTCAGCAAGGCCAATGCTCCCCCTGAATCTGTGCAACCAATCAATCTTTCCAAAAGACTAAGGCTCCCCCTTAGTTTGTGCATCCTGAAAACTTCCACCAACAAATCATCAAGGCATCTTCATCAAAACATTAGAAACATAATTATGAGAATTGGCACACCACCAGAGATACCAAACAGTATCAGAGATACCAAACAGCACTGCAGCTGTGCTGAAAAGAGCTGACTCCAAGCAAAAATTGTCAGCAATCATACATACGCGGTTTTCTGTGCAGGAACTCGCGTGTATACGCGACTGTGTTTCAGGAAACCCGCGTATCCCAAGCCATCTTCTAAAATTCAACCAGATTTGTTCTTTTGACTGGCAGAGACCACTCCCAGCTTCTGTCTTAGATACTCGAACACTTCCCTGGGCAGAGGTTTGGTAAAGATATCAGCAGCTTGTTCTTTGGAGGTAACATACTCCAACTTCACTTTTTTCTCAAGCACTTGTTCACGTAGGAAATGATATTTGATGGGAATGTGCTTGGTTTTCGAATGCATAACATGATTCTTTGAAATACTGATGGCACTTGTATTATCACACATAATGGAGATAGGAGTTGTACATTTGATTTGAAAATCTTGCAAGGTTTGCATCATCCATAGGAGTTGAGTGCAACAAGATGCGGCAGCTACATACTCTGCTTCAGCTGTTGATAAGGCAATAGAATTTTGCTTCTTGCTGAACCAAGATACTAACCGGGGCCCCATGTAAAATGCACCACCACTAGTGTTTTTCCGATCATCAACACTTCCAGCCCAATCTGCATCAGTGTAAGCATGAAGAGTAAGATCAGCATCCTTTGGATACCATAGACCAAAGTCTTGAGTTCCTTGTAGATATTTGAATATCCTTTTGACAGCCTGAAGGTGACTAAAAAATTAGCTTGAATCGCTCCAACCACACGCCCAAGATGCATAATGTCTGGTCTAGTCCCAGTGAGATAAAGTAGACTTCCTATCATTGATCTGTATTCTGGTTGATTCACCGTGGGAGAATCATCATGAGAACTGAGATTGCATCCGGTTATCATTGGTGTACTTACAGGTTTGCATTCTTCCATGCCATACTTCTTCAGAATTTGCTTGAGATATTTTGCTTGTGATAGGAATATACCATCTGCAGTTTGATACACTTGTAAGCCAAGAAAGAATGTTAGTTCCTCAAGTAAGGACATTTCAAATTCTTGCTGCATGACAGAAGAAAATTTTTGACTCATAGATTCTTCGTTACTCCCAAAAATGATATCATCAACATATACAACTACAATCAATAGTTTATCATTTTCAAATTTTGTGTATAAGTTGCTATCAGCAGACCCCTTTGAAAATCCTTGTTGATGAAGATATTTGTCAAGACGATAATACCAAGCCCTTGGAGCTTGTTTGAGTCCATACAGAGCCTTTTTAAGTCTACAAACAAGATTTTCATCATTCCCCAAAATGAATCCTTCCGGTTGTTCTATATATACTTCTTCTTCTAGATCACTATTAAGAAAAGCATATTTAACATCCATTTGATAAACTTTGATTCGTTGATAGCTTGAGAAAGCAAGAAACATTCTTATGGCTTCAAGTCGAGCTACAGGAGCAAAAGTTTCTTCAAAGTCTATACCTTCTTGTTGAGTATACCCCTTGCAAACTAGTCTAGCTTTGTTCCTTACAACATCCCCATTCTCATTTAACTTGTTTTTGAAGATCCATTTAGTTCCAATGACATTTTTATCATGAGGTCTTGGTACCAAATCCCAAGTGTCATTCTTTTCAATTTGCTCTAGTTCTTCATCCATGGCATGCCTCCAACATTCATATTTGCTAGCTTCATTGAGATTGTGTGGTTCAATTGTGGATATGAGTGCCAAATGATTAGAAGATTCTACAAGAGTTCTCCTTGTTCGTACACCAGATTCCTTGTCACCCAAAATTTGAGATTCAGGATGATTCTTTTGAACATATCTGGATGGAGCTTTTCCAGATAGATCATCTTCAGGTTCTTCATTGGATCCACTTTCTATATCATTGCTATCTGATGTAGAAGGCCATATGTCGCTATCATCTTCTTTTGTTGTTTGTTTTTCTTCTTTAGGAGCTGCAGGAGACTCATCAATAACAACATCAATACATTCAACAACCTTTCGAAGCTTTTTATTGTAACATGTGAATGCTTTGCTTGACGATGAGTAACCAAGAAATATCCCTTCATCTGATCTAGGTTCAAACTTGCCAAGCTTTTCATCATTATTTTTTATAAAGCATTTACTTCCAAAAACCTTAAAATGCTTCACAGTGGGAGAATTGCCATACCAGAGTTCATATGGAGTTTTGTCACTATTTACCCGAACATGAGCTTTATTGAGAATGTTAACTGCTGTATGTGCCGCTTCACTCCAGAACATGTCAGGAACATCAGAATCAGAAAGCATAGCTCTAGCCATTTGAACAATTGTTCTATTCATTCTTTCTGCTACACCATTTTGTTGCGGAGTGCCTGCTACAGAGAACTGTCGTTTAATGCCATGTTGTTCACAAAATTCAAAGAATTCATTTGATGAATATTCTCCTCCTCGATCAGATCTAAGACACTTGATTTTTAGATCCGATTCATTTTCTGCCAAAGCTTTGAAGTTCTGAAATTTTTCAAGTGCTTGATCTTTGTGTTTAATGAACCCGATCCAACACATTCTAGAGTAGTCATCAATAAATAAGATATAGTATTCTTCCCCACGTAATGACTTTTTCCTCATAGGTCCACATATATCAGTATGAATGAGTTCAAGGGGCTTACTTGATGATCCTTCTTTGACATTAGATCGTACTCTGGTTTGCTTACCAAATTGACAAGATTTGCATATGGTACTTTCTGGAAGATTGACCTTGGGAAGATCACGAACAGCTTGAAGTCTGCTAGCTTTGTTGATTTGAGAGAAACTCAGATGTCCCAGCCTTCTATGCCACAGCAAATTTTCTGAGGACTTGCTCAAGTAACATTGATCTATGCCATTTAGAATATACAGGTTGCTTGGATTTCTTTTTCCTTTTATAATGATTTTACCTGTGTCAAGATCACGAACCACACATTCTTTGGAACTGAAGACCACTTCTGCTCCTTGATCAGACATTTGACTAACACTTAACAGGTTATGCCTTAATCCATCCACATACATGACATCTTTAGCCTTCACTTTTTCTTTTAGAAATACTGACCCTTTTCCTTTAATTACAGTAGGAGTATCATTTCCAAATGTAACTTTCTTTTCCTTTTCTAGAGCATTATAAGTATGAAGTTTTCTTTTGTCACCTGTCATGTGTCTTGAGCACCCACTATCAATGTACCATTGATTTTCTTCACCTTCTGCAAATAATGCTATCCCACAATTTTCAACCGGCGGTTCTTTCTTCTTCCACACTTTAGAGCTTGAGGGAACATGTTCTTTAGGCTGGATCTTGTTCCTGCATTCAGATTCTTCATGTCCAAAGTTATTGCAATAAGTACATTCAACTTCACTTTGAAGAGGAGAAAAATTGTTATAGGTATTCTTCTTTGGTTCAATATCCAACCTTTTCTTTCTTGCTTCTCTTGTCATGATGGTTTTATATGCAACACATTGAATAGCTTTATGACCAAAATTGTGACACGTGAAACATTGCCCATTGAAGTAGAAATTTCTGCGATCATGGAATCTTCTATTTGAATTTACCCGTTGGTTGTAGTGTCTTTGAAAGCTATCCCTGTTAGTGTTCCTTGAATTGAGATGGTCCTGCTTTCCCTGTAGAAATCCTTTATTCTCTTGCTGAGTGGCTGAATGATGTAAACCACCTGTAACTGCTTTTAGATAGTTGGGTGCTAAAGTTTGAGAAGATTCTCCGGTATATCCAAGACCTGTCTTTATAAGAGGAGAACGTTGTACCTTGATGATCTCATCTAAGGTTTCAGATCCTTTAGCAAATCTTAGATTCAAGGTTTTTGCTTTCTCAACTTCTTTTCTTTGACTTACCACTTCACATTCTAGTTTTTCAATATGTTTCTTTGCTTCTTCAAGCTGCTTTTCAATGGTCTCTCTGATTATCTTTTGTTCTTCTAAGCGTAATTTGAGTTGATTATTTTCTTCAAGAAAATCATTTTCCTCTAGAGCATCCATAAAAGTATCCTTTTCTTCTTTTTGTTCAAATGCCATGAGAAGTCTAAGATCTTCTTCACATTCTTCCTCACTATTTGATGACTCATCACTATCTTCATTAGCATAGTAACTTTTCTTAGAGCTAGAACGGTTCTTATTCCTTCTTACTACTTATTTTCTTTTATAAGGACATTTTGCAGCATAATGACCAACTTTACCACACTCAAAACATTTGAAGGGAAGCTTACCTTTGAATCTTCCAGTACCTAGTTGGAGCTTTCTCACGAAATTTGCTTCTTCTTCATCGGATATATAGCTGGATTCTTTGACAACTTCCTTTTCCTCTCCTTTTGTAGATGCCTTAAAAGCAGCTTCTCTTACTTGAGAAGGGCCTCCTTGTCTCATTTCAAAAGCAGTCAGAGTACCATGTAATTGAACAATAGAAAGAGTTTGCAGATCTTGCCTTTCTTCAATAGCAGAAACTTTAGAGTCAAATTTTGAAGTCAAAGATCTCAAGACCTTTTCCACCAGAGTAGTATCAGCCATGGTTTCACCCAAATTTCTCATCCGATTTACAATATCATCTAGACGAAGAAAGAAACTGGCAATACTTTCATCACTATGCATCTTCAAATTTTCATATTCGATTCTAAGAGTTTGGAGTTTTGCATTTTTACCTTTGTGTCTCCTTCATAGCTTAGAATGATTTTGTCCCATATTTGTTTTGTTGAATGTAGCTGCATCACTTTAGCAAATTCTGATTTAGACATGCTTCCTAATAAGACATTCACCGCTTTGGCATTGATTTCATACTTCTTCCTTTCTGCTGCATCAGTAGGAATACTTGCCGGATACTGATAACCTTCTTCCACGATTTCCCATACATCTGCACCAAGACTTTGCAGATATGCTTTTGTTCGTACCTTCCAGAATATCAGATTGCTTCCATTGAATAGAGGTGGCTTTATAGACATCACTCCTTCTTGACTTCCCATTGTGACGGATCTCCTTCAAGCGATCAAGCTTCTGCAGAAGGACCACCCTATGATACCAATTGTTGGGAAAAATACTGAGAGGTGGGGGTGAATCAGTATTTACAGCATATTCAAAAATTTTTACTTTTTCATACTTTAAAACCCATACGCTACTTTCCTTCAGTAAACCGGCGTATATACGTGGATCCCCTTTATTAAACTCGCGTATACACAAAGATCTAGATATGTAATTAACTCTTCACTTAGATCATTCAATCATTCATTCATCAGATGTTCAATAAACTGTAAACATGTGCAGTAATAACAGAATAAGCCATCACACAAAGCATCACACATGAACACCAGGATTTTTAGGTGGAAACCCAAAACGGGAGAAAACCACCGCTGCGCAGTTGCTCAGCCTTCAATATTTTATTATAGAGAAAACATCTTACAACATATGTGCTGGCGCAGACTTGACCAGCACGCAGGCACCCACCTGCGCTCGTTTACCAGCCTCTCCTGGAAGGGAGCTACGACCCCCTGACTCGTTTACCAGCCTCTCCTGGAAGGGAGCTACGACCCCTCGATCTCATTTACCAGCCTCACCTGGAAGGGAGCTACAACCCCTTGACTGAAGGCTACAACCTTCAGCACCACCTTGGACCACGTTTCATCAATTTTCACACTGGATCCAACAACTTCAATAGAACACCACTTGCAGGCCACATTTCATCATATTTTCATACTGGACCCTTTCCATACTTTTAAGTTCAACCATACATCACCAACAGATACATATCAACACAGATCAGATAGCAGAAACACAGCAGAACAGATCATATATTTCATACCCCTTGCTTCAGCAAACCCTAGTTTGCATACGCTGAAAGTTTCCTTCATCATCGCGTATATGTGCGCTTTAGTCCACAAACTAACAGATATCTTAAGCAGTAGATTGCATCAAACGCGCTTTCTTCATTTGTCGTGATATACGCGCTTTCCGGCGTCGAAGGCGTAGATAGATCTCTAAACATTGCAAAGCAACATACTTCTTCAGATCAGATATTCATTTCAGATGCCTTATCGAGCGATGTTCGCTAGGATGTTCGCTCATCACAGATCTAAGCCTTCCATAAGCAGACACTCCAGATACATTTCGATCTAGATCCCTTTCTTCATCATTGGCATCATCCACGCATTTATCTTCAAGTGTAACCCTTTCATTCGTATCTATTTATATGGTCTGTCTAAGCTCGCATCTTGTAATCACACCCATCCTTTGCACAATGAATTTTTCCTTATATATACAATTAATAATACCATGAGCCCCTTTTTCAATACCATGGGCCAAAACAATACCATCAGCCCAAAACTACCTGGACGGGGTCAATTAGGCGGATCATTACCCAATACAACGGGTCAATACCATGGTGGTTACCCTTGGTTTTGCACTTTTTGAGCGCTTTAGCCCATACGCGACTTGGCACGTTATTTTCCGCGTGCATACGCGACTTCCCCTAGGCCAATCCGCGTATACTTAGAGACATACTCTTTTTCATCATAGAATTAGCACATGCTGAATTCCTTTCTTCATTGCCTTCCGTACATACTGTAGAAACATCATATTTTCTTCATCAAACCATATTCTATCAAGAAAAACTTCATCAAGTGGATTGCCATCAAGGACAACATATGTCAACAGTCGCATGTCTTCATCCTCATTCAGTGGGTTGCCATCAAGGACAACACTCTGCATCATATTTCCAACAGATTTCTACTCCTATTTGATTGCTTGCACTAGATTCGTTGGTTTCAATGTAGATATTTATTCATAATCACATTTATCACTTACACTAGATGCATTGATGTAGATAATGTCAATTTCTAATCCTATTTAATATCTTACACTAGATGCATTGATTTCAGTGCAGACGTTGATTTCTACTATTTGATTGCTTGCACTAGATGGATTAGTTTCAATGTACATATTTATTTCCAATCCTATATGATCACTTGCACTAGATGCATTGATTTCAGTGTATATGTCAATTTCTAATCCTATTTAATACCTTACCCTAGATACATTGATTTCAGTGTAGATGTTGATTTCTACTCCTATTTGATTGCTTGAACTGGATGCATTGGTTTCAGTGTAGATATTGATTTCTAATCCTATTTGATTGCTTGTAGTAGATGCATTGATTTTAGTGTAGATGTTGATTTATAATCCTATTTGATTTTTTGAATCACATCCATTGATGTTAGTGTATATTTTGATTTCTAATCCTATTTGATTGTTTGAACTAGATGCATTGATTTCATTGTAGATGTTGATTTATGATTTTATGGAACTAGATATATGATGTCTAGTAATTTCAAAGTAATTAGATTAATAGTGTGCATTGATTTTAGTGTAAGCACGTCTCTTCCCCCTCCATATATATCTCCATATTCTATTGTCTCTCTTTCTTTCTCTCTCTATCTCACCACCCAAACATACACACTCTCGCTCCATGTCTATCTATCACTCTCTCCCTCCCTCCCTTTTCCACCGCCTTCTCTCTCTCTTCCCCTTATCTCTCCATATCTAGATCTTTTCCTCCCTCCATATCTTTGCCTCTCTCTTCTTACCTCTCGCCCCCCTCCATATATATCTCTATTTCACCTCCAAAACATACACACTCTGTCTAAGTGTAAGCACATAAACATTATTCGTGATGTGAGTTGACTGTGAGTTGACTTTTATGTTACAGTAATTCAACCATATATACAATAATTGAATTTTCATCCTAAATAAAATGTTCACTTTTTGCAATTTTCTATCATTCAACATTGTTACATTGTCACTTTGCACTTAAAATTTGTATTTCATCTTAGTTACTAATATTCTCTCTCATCTCAACAAACTGAGGTAACTGAGAAAAATTAAAATTAAATTGACCAAATTAATTTTAGACATATTTAATGTATTGAAAATGATAAAAATAATTATATGTTCAACAAATTTTGCATGGCGACACACGAATGAAACCAACCTAGATCCATCTTAACCCAGATCTATCTCTCATGCAAACCTTTCCTCAAGTTTGCACTCAAAAAAGTTGCACCTCCAAAGATTTGATCAAGTTGTGCACTCACAAAAGAGGTTTGCACATCTAGAGATTTGATCCCTCTCAAATCTTGATAGATCCGGGGTTAAGATGGATCTAGGTTGATTATAATATAATTTTATCCAATAACCCTCTTATATTAAGATAGATTATGGTGATCATTATTATCACCATCACAAATACTATGCTCATATTATCGTTATTTTATAATATATATCTTTTTCTTTTTGGTTGGGTGAAGGATTTGATTCTTGCATCTCATGATTTACACAATATTTCATAACATCATCATAGTCAATTAAGCTACCCCATAGACTTATTATATATCCTTTATAATATTTATAATTTATTATTATTTTATAATATATATTTTTTAAATTATTTAATAGTTTAGTTATTAAATATGAAAAGTTAACTTTCAAATTATTATTTTTATATAAAAAATTATAGAATTTCAAATAACTAGAGAAAATAAAAACTATTTAAATTTCTATTTTTATATTCTTTAAATTTATTAATTATTTAATAATATAATCACAAATATGAAAAACTAATCTTTAAAATATCTGTAACATCTGGTTTAAATGCTAACCGATGATTAAGTTTTATTGTTAAGACATTAAGCAACATCCCTGTGAGGAAGAGGGGTTCTGACTTGTGTGTTGTGAAGGGAAAAAAGGAGAGAGAGTGTGAATTTGTTGAGATAGTAGAGACCAGTGGAAATACTCTCAGCTATCCTGTAACCTTCTGGAAGGCGGATTGGACCAGAGTCCTGAGATCTCTTCCAAGCACTGTTTCTTTCTACTTGGCTCAGAAGTGGAGCATGGGAGAGGGGGGAGGGGGTGGGGTGAGGATGTAATTGCTTCATCCATAGTAGGGAGGAAAATCACAGTCAAATGAAAGATAAGTAATACTACTGAAATTTTTGATAAGTAAATGTAGTAGAATCATACTGTTAACTCAAGAAATGAGACTCTGTAGGACTGAGTAATCTGGCTGAGAAATAAATTATTTAGTAAAAAGTTTGTTAAAAATTATTGAAAAGTCTTTAGTTACGAAAAAGAAGATTTACTGTATGAAAATGTTAGGTTTTAATTGTTATATACATTTTAAATATTGATAGAACAACAAAAAGAGAGAAATGCATGTTGTGGAGATTCTTATTCAAACACAATAAAAATATTTTCGGTTATCATATTAATTATTTGCACAGGAAATATTCTCTTTTCTACAGTAAAAATCTGGGTACAGTATAATGGTAAAATATAGCCAAAAATTAAGTCTAGTGCCTATTTCATATATCTTGAACAAATAGACAAACTGGGAAAATACATTAAATAGCTGGAACAAGAAAACTCAACTATGAAACGGTAGGGAAACTTTGTTTGAATTCCAAAGCGCTGAGGCCCCGGAATGTAGGACACTTGTTCTGATATAAAAACTATACACGGACTAGAAAACCAGTCGGTATGGTTGACTCTTGAATATATATAGTTACAGTAAAGCAATAAGAAGAAACTGTTATGAAGAAGCGAGTTTAAAGCCAACCAAATTTTTTAATACAGAGAACCATAATATTTAAAAAAAAATAATATTAGGTAAGCGGTCTATCTATATTTTTGTAACGAAGAGTATACAAATACATTTCTAGTTCCTTATGCATGCCAAAAAAAAACTTGGAAATAAAAATCCCTAGCACATTTAAGCATACATGATACATAAATAAATAGCAAAACCCCCAAGGGTTAACAGGGCTGTTAAAGGGACAGTAATAGTGGAATAAAGAGTATCAAACTAATGTTTATACATTACACCAGGAAACTTCAAAAAATGGTAATAATCCCCGAGTTCAAGATAAGAGGGAGAATTACCCATTTAATAAAATGAATTTAGAATCATAACTTAGAAAAGAGTAGTAAGCTAGAACCCTTATTTGTCAAGACATAATGACAACAATGATATTGTCTATAAACCCATTCAGTACATGTGACAGAAGAAATTCATGTGTAAAGGAAGAGTCTTGACGGGTGCCTAAATTCACACAGCTATAATGGAACACCAAGAAACAACCGAGACAAGCCATACCTGCACAAACAAATAGCCCTTAAGTAAATTAAAGACCTTTGAAACTACGTGAATAATGGTTACTAGAAAACAAGAATTTGGGTAAGATGTGCAATGCAGCGTTAGAATACTTGTATGGGTCTCACGCGGAGGCAGAGGAGTTTACTGCATATAGACAAAGAGAAATAAAAGAGGGTAAAACCCTAGTGGTTGAAAAAGAAAGAAAGAAAAACACATTAAGAGAACAAGTTTATAAAAACTAGCACAACAGTTTGCAAATTAACTTACCTACCATGGCAGAGATGAGTGTGTTGCATCCCGACGAAGAGGAGGGTGAGAGTCGTGAAACCGAAACCTTAACCAACAGAATGCGAAAGTGTTCGTCTACGAGACTGTTATCAAATTTTGGATGTAACTAGTCTTATGAAACCATACAACACAGAATCCTGTTGCAGAGGCTGTAAACCTAAAGGCCACAAAGTTAGTAGTCACGATTCAACTTGCCCAATAAGCCAGTATCAAAAACCTATAGACAAACGTAAGCTAAAGCTTAACCAGACATGGAGCATGGCACTCAGTTGCAGAGCCTCAAACCCCAGTGGTCTCGACGCAAATGAATGGAGTGGTTAGGATTTGGGGTTTATTTGAAACTTTGTCTTGGAGGGAAGCATTGGAAGCCGTAGATCCAAACTAATCCGATGGTGTATCCTTAACCAATTTTCCTCATCACAACACCCCAAAAGTGCAAGAGTATGAAAGATCTACTCGTATGATAGAAAATATGCCTAGTTTACTATGCTCAAGTGCGATGTGTAAGTTGATAGACTTAGCATTAAAGGATAGTACCCTTGGGATCCATTTATTAAAAGAAATAATCCCAAGTGCTATACTGACGGAAATATTTAACGAGTTAAATGTGTACTGTGGTGATATGACAGGCCAAAACAGGAAATGAACCAAACTCAAGAAATATATAAAATTCGTATAATGTTTTAAGTCTAATTTTGGTAAAACAATGAAATGCAAACTGCAGTTTACCATGTGAAAACATATAGTTAGAATGTTGGTAAAACAATGAAATGTTATCCACAGTAAAACCATATGTGATGTATAGTTAAATAATTTTGTTTATTTTTACAATGTTTAGTTGATGAATGTTACAAGTGGTATCAGAGTAGCGTTTGCACGCTGGGACCCTATGAGTCAACTAACAATTTAATTTGTGTATATACTGACGCACAGAGAGAAAAGAAGTATAACAAGAGACGGTATGAGAAGGGGGCAACCGCAATAGCCACCCGAGAACACCAGGGAACCCCAACCCCGACCAGAAATGAATCCAGAGATGTGGGTGAAGTTGAGTGTGGATCAGCACTAACAACACCAAACTAGAATTCTATTAAATACAGTACAGAAGCTACAAGAGGAAATGGTGAGGGTTTGAAGTGATAATGCATGTTTGATGCAAGAATAGGAGAGGATATTAAAAATCCTCTCAAATAATTAGAATCAGGGAATGAAACAACCCAGCCCTGACAGAGTCATGCAGGATGGAAATGATCAACAAGCAAGAGACCACACCAATGATAGAATGGAAATAAGTCAGTCTTAGTGGAGTAATAGAAATAAAAACTACAATGAGGCTAAGTTAGATAATGCGTCAGATCAGAAATAAGTTAAAAGATAGAAAGTGGAACTACAAGGTGAATTTTGAAAGATAAAACCACCTACATTTGATGGAGTAGAGGAAGAGGTGGATGAGGCATGGCTGATAAACATGAACAAGTATTTTCAAGTTTATGAATATTACAGTAATCTTAAATCCAGATTGGCTATTTATCAGTTGAGGGATAAGGCTACACTATGGTGGGAGGAAGTGAAAAATGTCCACAGTATAGACGATTTGGACGTGACTTGGGATTTGTTCTAGTAATATTTTAAGGATAAATACTTAACTGAACGATTATATGACGAAAAATTTAGAGAGTTCCATGACTTAAAACTGGGACAGATGACGATGTATGAGTACATCACTAAGTTCACTTCCTTACTCTGTTATGTTCATTATTTAAGGGATGAAAAGGCAAAAGTACAACGTTTCCTGAGTAGTTTTCCGACTCATATGAAGGATCGAATTGAGTTTGTGAATCCCAAAACTATGGATGAGGCAATCCGGAAGGCAAGAATGTGCTATCAGCAAGCTAAAGCAAAAGGAGAGTAGGGTAAAAGCTGACAGACCAAGAAAGAACATAAGGGCAGTTCTGGTTTCAAGAAAAAAAGAACCAGTAACTTTAAGAATGCTGCTAGAAGCTCAGTTAGCAAACAATTTGGAAGGAATCATCAAAGAATAAGATGGCTTGTGGAAGATAAACCCACGAAAGCTTCTAGCAAACCAGATTAAGTGAAAAAGTAGAAGCCACCCCAAAGTGCTGGGGGTGTGGTAAGGCACACTACTACAGGAATTGTCTGCAACGAGGAAGGAGCGAGGCGGTTACCAATTTACAGGAGGCCTCAATAGTAGGAGATGTATCCAGAAATATACCCAGAATTAACGCAACCCGGAAGATCGACAGGCACATTACCAACTGATAATGATATAATTAGAAGGTAAATTACTATCTCAACCTGTTTCTATTTTGGTAGACCTAGGTGCAAGTTTAAGCTACACAAGTCCCAAAGTAGTAGATATTTGTAAATTGTAGAGTGAGAAATTCAGAAATCTATGGCTGGTATAGTCAGCCACGGGAGCAAAGAGAAAGGTTTGTGCCAAGGTTCTGAACTGTGCACCAAAAATTAGTGAACATCAATTAATTGTGGACCTAAATATACTACCTCTGGGATCTTATGATGTGCTACTTGGTTTGGACTGGTTGGAGAAGCACTGGACGTTAGTAGGCTGTAAAGAAAAAGTCATATATTACAGAATGCAATATGGAACCCATAAGGAAATTCAAGGTATAAAGAAGCCTCTGAAGCTGCGTCCTATAACAACATCTCAAATGGGTAAGTGCATGAAGAAGGGATGCCAGTTATATGCCATCCAAGAGGGCTTTACTAATTCCAAAGGAAATTCCCCAATGATGGAAAAAATTCTGATAGTGCAAGAGTTTATGGATGTATTTCCAGAGGAAATATTAGGTTTTCCACCCAGAAGGGACATTGATTTTACCATAGAGTTGATACTTGGAGCATCATCCATTTCAAGGACACCATATCGAATGAGCGTACCAAAATTGACCAAACTAAAGATGTAGTTACAAGAATTATTGGATAAGGGTATCTCTGACTAAGTGTATCTCCTTGGGGAGAACCAGTGCTATTTGTGAAGAAGAAATACAGAACCATGTGAATGTGCATGGACTATTGCCAGCTTAATAAATTGACTGTTAAAAATAGATACCCTCTACCATGAATTGATGATCTGTTTGATCAGGTGAAAGGAGCTACGATATTCTCGAAGATAGATCTGAGGTCTGGATACCAACAAACCCAGATAAAAGACGAAGACATATATAAAACTACTTTTCGTACCAGGTACAGACACTATGAGTTTGCGGTGTTACCATTCAGATTGACTAATGCACCAACAACCTTTATGAGGCTGATGCATGGTATATTTCACCCATTTCTAGATAATTTTGTGTTAATATTTATTGATGACATTTTAGTTTATTCCAAGAGTGTAGAAGAGCATAAAGAACACCTATGGATAGTGCTGGAAATGCTACAGAAGCATCAACTGTACGCTAAGTTCAACAAGTGTGATTTCTTCAAGGAAGAAATACAGTACCTTGGTCATATTATTTTTGCTAAAGGAATTGCAGTTAACCCAGAGAAAATCAAAACGATTATGGAATGGAAGATACCCCAAAATGTGGCAGACATCTGATCCTTTATGGGTTTAGCTAGCTATTATCGGTGGTTTATTGAAGGTTTTTCAAAGATTTCTTTCCCAATTACTTCCTTACAAAGGAAAGGAAAAATATTTAAATGGAAAAAGGAATGTCAAGACAGTTTTGAAAAGTTAAAACTTTTATTGACTACAACTTCGGTATTAAGAGTAGCTGATCCCAATAAAGAGTTTGAAGTTTGCACAGATGCGTGTAAAGAAGGAGTTGGGGCGATTTTTTCACAAGAAGGTAAGGTTGTTGCATATGAATCATGAAAACTAAAAGAGAATGAGCAACGATACTCAACTTATGATTTGGAGCTGACAATAGTAGTGCATGCACTCCGGTATGGAGGCACTACTTGCTTGGAAAGAGATTTGTACTCAAAACTGATCATAGCAACTTAACTAGTTATTTTAAGCAAGATGACCTTAGTTCTCACCAAGCAAGGTGAAATTCCTAACTAAGCCGGTTTTACATCGTTATGCAGCATGTGAAGGGAAAGGAGAATAGAGTAGTTGATGTGTTAAGTCAAAAGTTGCATGGTGTTTATGAGATGTACTACAATCAACTTGAGTGCAGATTATTGGAGCAAACAAAAACATAAGCGAAGAAAGATCTTGAATACTAGTTTATGTGGCAACATGCAGAGGAGTTCATAAAATAAGGAAAATCTGCTGATTATGAAATTAATAAAGATGGGTTGCTAACTTTCGAGAAGAGGATTTTTGTTCCAAATAGAATGGAGTGAAGGAACTAATTCTAAATGAGCATCATCGAAGTAACTACTCTGGACATCCTGGGTATCAGAATATGCTAACAACGATTAGAAAGAACTACTTCTCGCCAGGTATGAGAAGAGATATTGCAGAATATCTAAACAAGTGTTTAGAGTGCCAGTAATTGAAAGTGGAACACTAGTGCCCAGATGGGCTGATGCAGCCTATACCGGTACCCGAGTGGAAGTGGGAGGTGATATATTTAGACTTCATCACTAGTTTACCAGGGTCAAATAAGCATAATGATTCTATAATGGCAGTGGTGGATTGATTAAGCAAAGAAACACATTTTATACCAGTATAGTCCACTTATAAGACGATGCAAATAGAATATATATTCATGCGAGAGATATTTAGACTACATGGAATCCCAAAGACTATCATATCTGACAGGGATGTGAATTTTACTTCAGCATTTTGGAAAGCATTATTTACAGGATTGGGAACTCAAATTAATTTCATAACTACCTACCCTCCACAGACAGATGGACAAATGGAGCAAGTCAATCAGATCCTGGAGGATATGTTACGTATGTATGTGATGCAACGACCAACTAGGTGGGAAGAATATCTGAACCTAGTGGAGTTTATGTACAATAACAGATATCAAGAATCCCTTAGGATGATCCTGTTTGAAGCTTTATATGGACGACAATACAAAACTCCTATTAACTAGAGTAGCCCAGAAACCAAGTTGCTGCTTGAGCCATAAATGCTAACTGAAATGGAGTCAGAAGTAAAGAAAATCCAATAGAATTTGAAGGTAGCCCAGGATAGACAAAAACTATATGCAGGTAAGAAAAGGACTTATCATGAGTTTGAGGTGGGAGACCATGTGTATGTAAGGATCGAGCCAAAGAAAAGCACCTTAAGGTGGGCTTCTTGTGCCAAGTTGGCTCCTAGGTTTTGTGGCCCTTTCCAAATATTGGAAAGGGTAGGACCCATGGCTTACTGATTGGTCTTGCCCAGTCATATTCATGTACACAAAGTATTTCATGTATTGTGTTGATCACTTTAATTGTTTTAACAATTCAAGCACCACATAAATTGTCAACCCGGGAAGGTCTGTTTATTCCAAAGACAATCACGCACTGGATATGAGCAATTCCAAATTCAAAGAAATGTTGTAGTATCAATTACACAAATATCAATCTTACAAATCAAACTGTTCACACCTCTCTTTAACAAAGCTGAAGCCTACTTGTGTTACAGCAGAAACAATCCCTCTATTGCAGACCTTCATTAAAAGAATCCAAGGAAAAATAATGAAATGAAATCACCCTACAGAAAGGAGATCAATCAACCATAACAGAGAACAGGACCCTATTCCTCCAAACAGGAATCTTCAGCACCTGTTGGCTAATATTAATCACACTGTAGAAAAAGATCAATCCACAGAAAACATGACCCTATTCCTTTGAACAGGAATCTTCAGCACCTATTTCCTGATATCAATCACACTTCGGAAAAAGAAGATCAACCTACGGAGAACAAGACCCTATTCCTCCAAACAAGAATCTTCAGCACTTGTTTCCAGATAGAAATCTATCACACATTCATCTAATAAACAAATAACTAAAAATAAAGTAACTCTCAGCTTCTTAAGAATGAATGGTATAAAGCTAATGCAGTGTTAAAGAAAACATAGTGCTTAATAAGAAACACATAACTGTATAAATTCTTCAGCAAACAAGGTTAAATTAAGGTGCGAATAACATAAAAAGTAACAGACTACAGGAGAAATTGGGTGAATCTTGTGATGAAGGCGGGCCTTGTCCTTCTCACAAGATTCCCCGAGGAAAGAAATTAAATTGAAGCACTCAAAATAGACTTTTATTCATCTGTCAAGAAATGATACATTAGAACAGAGCAAAGGCTCTTTCTTGCTTCAAGAAATGTACTCCCGTAGTTTCTAATCCCCCCTTCTAATGATGATGTCTCCTCTTTTTAAAGAGGAGACATCTATTACAGTTAAATCAGATAAATCCTATTTTTATCCAAATCTAATCTCTTGTTTTAATACAGGGTCTTTTTTGTTCTTCCATCCTGGAATGCTGTTACAAATAAGTACAAAAATACTAGCTTCAAAATGGTCCGTGTAACATATTCCCTTGCTCGTCTTCGTCCTGCTGTCATCATTCTTAAAATAAACTTGAAGGTCGTAAATCATGAGCTGTCTCAGCTACGGGATTTGCGTGTCTGTTGACTGTTTCAGCAACGGGTTCGGCTGTTTCAACAACTCGATCCTTATCATGAATTATCTGCGATCTTTTAAACTTGTCTTAGCAACTATCTATCTTCAATTAATGATTAAATATAAAAGTAATGTGGAATTATATGCAAAACAAATTAAATACATAGTAAAGAGAAGGATTTCATATACCTTTGGATAAAATGGATGGAAATGATAATGTAACCTTTTAAATATGGACTATAAAGAGTAAAATGGTGTCAAAATGTATGGTCAAAATGGTACATTGTGAGGTCCTAACATCTCCCCCAGCTGAAAGGGTTGCATGTCCTCAGGAAACTTTTAATCTGAGTCAGAGTCTGAGTACTGACTCTTTGCATGCAAGTTACTCAAGCAATAACTATGGAAGGTGGCCTCTGTCGAAGATATGAATCCCTAGTTACTTTGCAATTTTTGCCATGCTGCTGCCTCGTCTCTGTTAGCCAATCTGTAATGAGGCTGATATCGTTCTGCTGGCATCCATAAGACAGGGAAGTGAAAATGATAGCCAATCCAATTCTCGACGCATTGCTGAATGCATCTGATATAGTTTGGTATTCTGGATAGTGCAGTTTGAAGATTATCAGGGCTAAAGGGGTTATACTCTTGTCTTTCCTTATAGGACTATTGCCAGAACATGGTGTTTGCCTTCAAAGCAGTAGTCTCTTTGACCCTGATTAACTGATAACACTCTCGGAGTACTGAGGCTTGCAATTGCTGTATGTACCTGCTCATTCCTGGCTTCTGCAAAAACTGATGATATTCTGCTACAAAGATGGCCAGATTTGAAGGTTCCGGCCTTATCTAGAGGAGGCGATTATCCTCATTGTCGCTACTCGTGATAAAAGCGGTTTAACATGTGATTTGATTGGCAAGAAAGGAAAAAAATGCCCTAATCTGTATATCACCCACAATCGGATTCAGGTTGACTTCTCTGTTTTTAGGCATAGCCTCATTATGAATATAAAGTTCACATAATAGATGTTGATCACTAGTGGAGGCCTCAGCAAATGTTTTGACAGATTGTTCCACTGTGAGCAACTCATGAGGTCTCCCGTCCTTAATTTCTTTCAACTGAAAATAAACAAGGCGTTCAGAAAGAAATAGAGAATAATTCAAAGAAGGTTTCCTGGTGGCTAACAATTTTTGTACTAATGAAAACATCAGGACCAGTTTGTCTTTTAACTCCTTAGTTTCTTTCTTGGAATCCTTAAGTTGCTGAAGTGTTTGCTCCCAGTTATCCCAGTTGGAATACATCTGATTTTTCCAGGCCAATTTATGCTGTTGAAATTTTTTTATCTTGATCAATAGCATACTACTGCTTCCACTTATTCATTATTTCCAACTGTTTCCATGGTGGATTTTGTGTTCCGGCATTATAAGTAATGGGCTGAGGCATAGTCTGAGTAGCTGAGTTAACTAATACAGGGCAGGATATCTGTGTCTTGGTTTCTTTCTCCAGAATTTTTGAAATCCCTACTGGTTCTTGTGTGGCAGTAGGGCGTTCTTCCTTGACTGCAACTGATGTGGATGCCTCAGGCACTGGGACTTTAACTATCTTGTATCCGGCCTGTTGGTAGATGTTTCCACATTCATGGCACATATATTCTTTACATGGGTCATTCTTTTGTACTGATGCTGTATGTGCGAACATGTAGAGATTTAGCTCTTTATCAAAGGCTTCCCTTGCCATTACCAACTCTCTTTTGTAGGCCTCTAATTCTGACTTTAAAAATTCATTTTCCTCTAATAAAGATGCCATGGTGAGTGAACCCTGTGTGTTGGTTTCCTTTGCTGGAGTTGATTGTTGTTCCGAAGCTGTAGCTAGTTCTTGTGTTTCAACTACAGCTGGTTTCCTTATATTATCATGCCGGATGTTTGATTTTTTCACTTCAACAGCTGGTTCTTGTGTTTCAGCTATTGAGTGAGTAACTGGTTCTTGTGGAGCAGTTACTGTTTGAGTAGAAAATGATGTCATATTACCCTGGGCATCTGGTTCTTGTGGAGTAGTGCCACAGGACGAGACGGGTAATGATTCGGGAATTTGGAATGGTGATGACGAATGAAGTTTTAGAAAGACATCTGCAGGGTCAGGGGAAATGGGAATGACTTCAGATTCAACAGTCGTTTTCATTTTTCTCCTAGGTAGGAAAGCGGAAAAAGCAGTGACTTTCTTTTTCTTTTTATGAGAAGATTCTTTTCTAGGAGAAGGGCTATCAGAAGAGGTGACATCTTGGGATGTGGCCCTTGTTTGCCTTTTTGAGACAGAGATTGTTGCAATTCGTCTCTTTCTTTTATGAGTAGGGGGTGATGGGGGTGTTTCAGCTTGAGAGTCATCGCTAGGGATGTGGACAGTGGGATGGGATGACTCTGATAAATGGGATGAACTTGGGGATGGGTCAGCTGGTTCTGAAGATGGAATCAATGGAGGATCATGAATATCTTCCAGTTTCTGCTCGTAAGAGCTTTCGGGGATTTCTTGGGGATTTTCAGCTTCTTGGGGAATTTCAGGGGCTTGTTCGAGAAGTAAGGGTGGGTTATTTAGAGGGGGTTTTTGCTGAGCAAAACCCCTCTGAATTAATAATTGACACAGGCGATGATGGGTAAGGGACAGTAATGGGAATTTTACCCGTCTATAGTAATATGACATATTTTTAATACATCCCAGCAGATAATAAGGAATGTTGACTAGTCGACCATGCCGCAAATGACTCATTAAAACAAAATTGTGTTGATAAAATACCTGGTAGCGCCCATCACAAGTTAAATAGTGCTTGAAAAATTCAGCTACCTTTGGCCATGGGGGAGGTAATGAATGCAGACCTATTCCATGGCCTTTAATCTCAACCTGTTCGTCTAGAAGAAGGAAGTCCTGCTGTGTGTTTAGGATGACTTGTTTCCTGCTAAACCACCGATCACCTATGATCGACAATCCCGAAACTTGTGCTATATCTTCTTCTGTGGCCGAAATTTGGACCCCTTGGACTATGGAGTGATCCTCCTGAAAATTCTGCGCAAACTCCAAAACTTGCTGAGGATCAAATTCTCCTAGCCTCTCGAAATATGTAATCCATCCTGCCTGCTGAAAGATTTGGTAAGCGTCCGGAAATAATTCGAGAAGAGCCATTGAGTCAGGCTCATGTCTGATATTCAGGCCTCCCATAGCTACTAACTTGAGTCAAATGCAGAGGCGTAGAGAGCAGAAACACCAGACTTGATCAGAGTAATTGTTTACGAATAAGAACATGGTGTATCGGCCGAAATAATGGGTATAAAGAATGGCGGTGATTTGCATGGGGTGAAATGATGATTTTTATTTTCGAAATCCCCCCCTACATGTGGTGAAATGATGGTCTTGAATGTACGGGAAATATAATCATAATGGAAAAGATATTCTCTTTATACTACGATTTAACTGTATTACATAAAAAATCCACTTACCTTATATTTACCTCTATTTTATAATTCAAAGTATATAGTGCTTGTTCATAGTGGCTTAATACTGATGGAAGAATATTTAGATTTCTCTAAAATGTAGAAACAGGAGCATATTGGAGTCTGCTCAATACTGGATAATATTCACCCAAGGAATCTGAAGAATAAAAGTGGGGTACTGGAAAACTTGTGTAGCAGAGGAAAGGAATGGTGTTTTAGTAATGTAAAGACCGATGACGGGTTGCTGAAAATGGTGTTTTAGCAATGGAAAAATAAATGACATGTTGCTGAAAGTGGTGTTTTAGCAATGGAAAAATAAGGAAAATGAACTGTAATGATTTGGTACTAAGAAAATTGGGGAAGTACTTGCTGAAGAATGATTCCAGCAGTAGGGAACGGGAAAATGCTGGTTGAAGGATGGTGTTTCAGGAGTGGGTACAATGGGGAAAATAGGAAAAAGGGAAAGATAAATAAAGGGATAAGTGATAAAATAGATATTGCTGGGAAATGAGGAAATGAATTGAGATGAGGGAAACAAAGCTTCTATGATTGAAGCTTAGATCTTCTTGTGATGAAATTGTCATCCTTAGTGAGTTCTTCCTTAATCTGCAACATACCATTGTAACATGCCAACCCTTGACAGGGATTATTAGTTTTAAATCTAATCTAATACTAGAAATATAGTGCAGAAAATTAAATGCTGTGAGGAGCAGAGGACTCCCCTAGAAAAGGTTAATGTGTATCAGTCATGCAAGTAGACTTAAAATCTTCTTTAGAAACAGGGCGCTGGTACAAGCGAAGCCTATGACCATTTACTAGTAGAGGTGTTTTAGAATCATCAATTGTTACAAGTTTTACTGTTCCATTGGGAAAAACAACATCTACTTCATACGGTCCAAGCCATCTTGTTCGTAACTTACCTTGAAAGTTTTCAAACCGAGAGTCATACAATAAGGCCCAATTACCTTTTTGGAACTGCTTGTGTTTGATAATTTTATCATGCCACTTCATTCTTTTTTGTTGAATCATGGTTGTCTGGTGAATGGAATCTAATCTCTTTTCATCCAATTCAAGAAGCTACTGCAACCTAGCTGTCTGCACATCAGTGAAATCAAGGTTAACAACTAAAGCAATTCTTAAAGTTTTGATTTCAAATTCCACAGGAAAAACAACACTTTTACCATAAACCAATTCATAGGGAGAAAATGTTGTAGTATTTCTCCAGGTAGTTCTATAAGCCCATAGTGCTTCAGGGAGCCTTTGAGACCAATCCTTCCGGTTATCCTTCACTGTTTTAGTTAGAATGGCTTCTATTAATTTATTCGTGCTCTCCACCTGCCCATTGGCTTGGGGGTGGTATGGTGTAGTCATTCTATGATGAATATGATATTTTTGAAGGGTAGATTTAAAACCATGAGAGTTGAAGGGAGGTCCTCCATCTATAACCAGTTCTCTAGGAGTTTCAAATCTAACAAATATCTCCTCAAATAAGAAAGCTATGACAGCTTCTTCATTGGCTCTAATAAGTGCTTTGGCCTCCACCCATTTAGTCATATAATCTGTAGAAACTAATATATAAGTTCTTTGATTGGATGGAGGATTAATGGGTCCTATGAAATCTAAGGCCTATCTTTCAAATGGTTCCAGTACTACCTGGGGGTTTAATGGCATTTGATCTCTATGATTGGGTTGACCCATTCGCTAACAGCTGTCACAAGTCCGCACATATTTCTTTGCGTCTTTAAACAATGAGGGCCAATAGTAACCCATCCTCAAAATTTTGTGTGCTGTTCTTTTATCAGCAAAATGCCCTTCGCAGGGGCCATCATGACAAGCTTTTAGTATGTCGTAAACCTCATCCTCTCTGATGCATCTTCGAATTTCTTGATCAAGCCCTGTGTAGAAAAGACACCCGCTTATCCAGCTATACCTGGCACTTTGTTGAACAATTCTTCTCTTTTCCCTATATGACAGGTGTGATGGTAACTTTCCTGCAACCAAATAATTGGCAATGTCTGCATACCAAGGAGAGTGAGCAGATACTGCAAATAAATACTCATCAGGAAAGGAATCATCTACTGGAATATTATTATCAGTTTTTAACCATGAAAGGAAATCAGCCACAACATTTTCTTTACCTGGCCGATCTACAATTGTAATATCAAACTCCTGCAGTAACAATAACCATTTGGTAACTCGAGAATTTGTGACAGATTTGTTCATTAAATACTTAATAGCCGAGTGATCAATGTGAACAAAAGTAGAATAACCAGTGATGTAATGTCGAAATTTATTAATGGCATAAATTACTGCAAGAAATTCCTTTTTGGTAATTGTATAATTAAGCTCAGCAGGGGTCATGTTCTTACTGATAAAATAGATAGCATAAGGAAGATGGTTTTCTTCTTGTCCCAAGACAACTCCAATTGCAGTGTCTAAGCATCAGAAGATATATGAAAGGGGAGTACCCAATTAGGTCCTCTTAAAATAGGAGCAATAGATAACTGATGCTTGAGTTCTACAAAGGCTTTCTGACAAAGATTAGTCCACTTAAATTCAACATTTTTCATGAGAAACAAAAATAAAGGAGAAGCTATCTTAGAAAAGTTTTTAAAAAATCTCCTGTAATATCCAACATGTCCTAGAAAACTTCACACATCAGTTTGTGTTTTAGGAACAGGAAGATTCTGAATGACCTGTATTTTGGATGGGTCTACGTGAATACCTTGAGATGAAATAAAATGTCCAAGCACTACTCCTTCACTCATCATCATATGACACTTTTCAGTACTTAGGGAGAGGTGAGCTTGTATACAACGTTTAAGTACCTTCTCAAGATTTTGTAATGCATCTTCAAAAGACACACCATAAGGAGTAAAATCATCCATAAATATTTCCATAGAGTCATTCAGTATATCTGAAAAGATTCCTATAACAAACCTTTGAAAATTTGCTGGTGCATTACATAGTCCGAATGGAAGAATTTTATAGGAAAAATTTCCCCAAGGACTAGTAAAAGTGGTCTTGTCTTGGTCTTGGGGTGCAATTCTAATTTGGTTATACCCGTTGAATCCATATAAAAAGGAAAAGAATTTATTTCCTGACATACTATCCAACACCTAATCAATGAAAGGTAAAGGAAAGTGGTCCTTTTGAGTAGCTTTGATTAAGGCTCTCTAATCAACACACACTCTCCATTTGCCATTTTTCTTAGGAAAAATTACTAATGGGGAAACCCATTCACTGTCAGATATGGGGTATATAAATCCTGCATTAAGAAATTTCTGAAGTTCTTCTTTAACAATTTCTATTAAATTAGGGTTCATTCCTCTTTGGGGTTGATAGACTGGTTGGCAACCTTCTTTAATATAAATTCGGTGAGTACATAATTCAGGAGAGATTCCCTTCATATCCATGTAATCCCATGCGAATGCTTCCTTATTTTCAAGTAATAACTTCATTAACTGCTGTGTTTCAGCAACTGTTAGATCAGGATTTATATTTAATGTTTTTCCAGGTTCGATTTCCACTGTGTTGAAGCCTAGAAAATCTCTGGTTCAAACATCGGGGAAAACCACCCGGTCGGGACCTTAAGGCAGCTCCTTTTCCATTTGGTATGGTGGCTCCGACTGGATTTAAAGGACCAGTTTCCTTGTAACTAAATGGATTGTATTAATTATTTCATCCTCTATGTTGTCTTTAAGAGTTAAGGCTTGTCCGATAGTTAAAATAGGTTGAATAGCATTATCATCATAATCCATCCACACAGAATTTTCATTATTAATTATGGGAGTAGCATGAGGATAAAGAGTAAGCTGTTTAGTTTCATAACCATTAGAAATTGTCATTGAACCGGATCTACAGCTGATAAAGGCATCGGCTGTGGCTAGCCATGGCCTTCCTAGAATTAAAGGGTGTCCCCCCAGCTTTGTTTTAGTTTGTAATACCACAAAATCAGCTGGGTAATTCCAGGATTCAACCGAGATAACTAGATCTTCAACAATTCCTTCTGGTTTAATTGTAGAACGGTCAGCTAACTCTAGGATGGTTGGTGTATCTCTAATTGTGTTATTCAGCTGTAACAACTGTGAAGTTTCGAGAGTCATAATGTTTATTGCAGCACCTAAATCTACCAGAACTTGAGGAATTATCGTTTTACCAATTTGAACTGTCACAGTAGGATGGCCGGGGTCACCATATTTCATAGGAGGGGTTTTTCCAGACATTAATGCAGATAAATCACCCATAACATGAACTGTAAGGGGGTCTTTAGTCTTCCTACCAGGTTTCTTAACACAAATGTCCCTCATGGTTCTGGCATAAATTGGTACATCTCTTAGTGCCTGTAAAAGTGGAATTTTAACATACAAGTTTTGCAATTCCTCTAAAAGATTAAAATAAGATGTTTCAGGCATTTTAGTTAAAACTAAACGCTCGGGGAATGGTGGCTCTATTATTTCAACATCCTTGTTAGAGTGTGGTTGTGCTTCTTTGTGTGAATTGTGTTTCTCAGTTTCTTCTTTATCAGAATCCAAAGAAGTAACATCAGCAATAATAGGTTCAACTATTTTCCTGGATCTTAAATGGATGTCATTGCATTGTGCAGGGAAAACATGAAGTGTAGGCTGGTTTTGAATGTCAATAACTTGCACAGCTTTATTATTGGGGTTAGGATTTGGTTGTACAAGTAGCTGGGGTCTCATTTGATTATTTGGTGGAGCTCCTGATGGTAGAGGCAGTGGTTGCTGAAATTGAGGAAATTGATTTTGGATACGAGAGTTGTTGGCTTCTCTAATTTGAGTTCCATGGATTAAAAGAAGATGGCTGTTGTGGGGGCCAAGGAGTCCACATTTCAGGATCAACAAAGGGAGGGTTTTTTTGTTGCATGGGTGGGTAGTTCATCTGATTAAAGGGTGGGTATTGCATTTGGTTAAAGGGAGGGTAATTTGTCTGACTGAAAGAAGGATAATTATTCCAACGATTAGAAGATGTAAATGGCATGCTAGAATTCATACCTTTTCCTCTTGGTTGCCATTGTCTTATTTGTGTTAGCAGATAAACTGCTTCAGCTTCTTCTTCCGTTGGCTGCAGTGCTGCTTTTATTCCCAGTAGAGAGGGACATTGTTGTGTTTCATGATTTTTGAACAAAGAAGCTCAAAAGATTTATTTCAACACAAAACACGTACATACCTCCAAGAAAAATCACTCCGCCTCCAAAAAATGTCTTCCAAAAAATTTCTTTAAACCCAAACTTTCAAGAAAAGCTTTTGAACTCAAACCAAGTTGTAAAATGAAATGACTTTCAGTTTTAAATTCTTCAAGTAAATTACCTATTTCAGCTCTTGTTGCTCCCCCATTGGCTGATTTCTGAACTCTTGAATAAGTGGAATCTCTATTACTTGCTCTATTCCTTACAGCTCCTATTGAACATCTTTTACAGAGTTCAACAATCTCATCATATGATTCTTTAGATATATCTCCTTTACCAAGCATGTTTAGCATGTCTAAACAATCGTCCCTTAATCCTCTAAGTAATATTGTTTTACGAATTTCTTTACTTACATTCGGATGATCAGATCTCTGTAGATTATACTACAGTCTTTCCACATAGTCCTCCAAATTCTCGTCTGCCTTTTGTGCCATGTTGAATAATTCCTCCCTCTTTTCTCTTGTCTGACAATAATCTTGATATTTCAGCAGAAATTTCTGTTTCATCTGCTCCCATGTTGTAATTACCTGGCTTCCAAGGCTCATGAACCATCTTAACGCATTTCCCTTTAATGTTGCTGGAAACAGTTTCAACTTCTGAGCATTAGTAACATAATCATAACTTCTGCATAATATATCAAATTCAAAAATAAATTCATCCGGATCTTCAGAGGATAAACCATGGAAGTTGGGTAAAGCTGACAATGGAATATTATTCATAGGGGTTGTTCCTCTAGGGAGATCACTGATCGGAAATCCCAAGGTAGAGAGAGAATTTTCATCACTTCCTTCTCTTTCAGGATCTACACGTCCTCCACCAAAGAATTCTTCGTTGTTTCCTTCCATTGGTTGTTCTCCTACTGCACTTGCTCGATCCTAAAAATCTTCTACTGGTTCCTCAATGTTTTCCACTGGTCATCCAATATCTTTTGTTAGTTCCTCAACGTTCTCTGTTGATTCCTTAGTGTTTTCTTCTGATTCTTCAGCACTGGCTACTGGTTCTTTAATATCTGTTACTGGTTCGTCTACATTTTCAGGGTTCACAACTTCTTCTGTTTCGTAATCTGATTGAGGGGAGCATTGAGGTTTTGGTCTTCGAGAGCTTAATCTCTGTGATGGTTCAGCCTTTGATACAATTTCGTCAATAAAAGTCTTTCTTCCTCCCCTTCCTTTGCCCTTGCCACCTGTAGGGTTAGTTTTCTTCTGGGTTCCACGTCCTCTCATACAATCTGCACATATAGAAAGAAAACATCAATGCTTTTGAAATCTATAATTTCCTTCCCCGGCAATGGCGCCAAAATGTTGGTCACTTTAATTGTTTTAACAATTAAAGCTACACATAAATTGTCAACCTAGGAAGCTCTGTTTATTCCAAAGCCAATCACGCACTGGATATGCACAATTCCAAAAGCAAAGAAATGTTGTATCAAATATCAATCAAACTATTCACACCTCACTTTAACAAAGCTGAAGCCTACTTGTGTTACAGCAGAAATAATCCCTCTATTGCAGACTTTCATTAAAATAATCCTAGGAAAAATCATGAAAGAAAATCACACTATAGAAAATGAGATCAATCAACCATAACAGAGAATAGGACCCTATTCCTCCAAACAGGAATCTTCAGCACCTGCTGCCTGATATTAATCACACTATAGAAAAAGACCAATCCATGTAAAAAAGGACCCTATTCCGTTGAACAAGAATCTTCAGCACCTGTTTCCTAATATCAATCAAACTGCAGAAAAGAAGATCAACCTACGGAGAACAGGACCCTATTCCCTTAAACAGGATTCTTCAGCACCTGTTTCCTAATATCAATCTATCGCACATTCATCTAGTAAACAAATAACTGAAAATAAATTAACTCTCAGCTTCTAAAGAATGAATGGTATAAAGCTAATGTAGTGTTAAAGAAAATAGAGTGCTTAATAAGAAACACAGAACTATATAAATTTTTCAGCAAACAAGGTTAAATTAAGGTGTGAATAACATAAAAAGGAACAAAATACTAGAGAAATTGGGTGAATCTTCTGATGAAGGCGGGCCCTGTCCTTCTCATAAGATTCCCCGAGGAAATAAATTAACTTGAAGCGCTCAAAATGGACTTTTATTCATCTGTCAAGAAATGATACATTACAACAGAGCAAAGGCTCTTTCTTGTTTCAAGAAATGTACTCCCGCAGTTTCTAACTCCCCTCTAATGATGATGTCTCCTCTTTTTTAAAGAGAAGACATATATTACAGTTACATCAGAGAAATCCTATTTTTATCCAAATCTAATCTCTTGTTTAATACAAGATCTTTTTTGTTCTTCCATCCTGGAATGCTGTTATAAATAAGTACAAAAATACTAGCTTCAAAACGGTCTATGTAACAGCTTCCCTTGCTCGTCTTCGTCCTGCTGTCATCATTCTTAAAATACACTTGAAGATTGAAAATCACGAGCTGTCTCAGCTACGGGATTTGCGTGTCTGTTGACTGTTTCAACAATGAGTTCGGCTATTTCAGCAACACGATCCTTATCATGAATTATCTACGATCCTTTAGACTTGTCTTAGCAACTATCTATCTTCGATTAATGATTAAATATAAAATTAATGTGGAATTATATGCAAAACAAATTAAATACATAGTAAAGAGAAGGATTTCATATACCTTTGGATAAAATGGATGGAAATAATAATGTAACCTTTTAAATATGGACTATAAAGAGTAAAGTGGTGTCAAAATGTGTGGTCAAAATGGTACATTGTGAGGTCCTAACAGTGTTGTATCCAAAAGTGAGTTTTCTCAAGTGAAAAATATAATGAACTCACACAATTCAATGACAAAGGGGTCAATTGGCTGACCTCCACCTATAATATTTCTATAAGTATTTATATTATTTTAGATATAAGTATTCATATTATATTTTTATCATGCAATAGCAATAAAGTGGTGGAGAAAAAAAAGTTACAGAGACGAATTTGTTTTTACAAATGTATATTTTAGAGAGACTAGATGGCCGATGTTGCGTAGGGAAATCAATTTCCATAGGAAGACAGGATACAGTGACAACCTCCACCTAGAGGACGAGTGCTAGGGCAATGGCAAGGGACGAGGCCCCGACCTTTTCAACCACAAAAAATACAATGTAATGTATTTCTTTCTTGTAAAATATTGTGTATAGGTATTGTTTTGCCAAGCTCTACATATACATGATCAACCAACCATTCATTTCTTTATATGCATAGATCGATCAAGACATCAAGTACATATGACATTAATACCTAGACCAGTGCACACAAGCTTTCGACCTCATCTTCCTTATCAAGTTTATGGTCAGGGTACGGTTCCATACAATAATAATATTTCATGTCCACCTATTCCTATTGTTGTTTTTTCTCCTCGTTCTGCTCCTGCTATCAATGGTCATGGTTATGTTCAGTATAATAATATGTCATTTCCACGTATTCCTATTACTCCCTACAACAACATTTCATCTCCAAGTGAATCAAGAATGACGTTGTATCCTCAGGCAGAGGATTTTATTGGACCCATAATTCCACCTCCTCCTCCTAATAATCATCATCACAAAGAGGGAGAGGGACTTACCCAACCTCAACATCATCAGGCAGAAACTTTTGAAATTATAAATCCATTTGCAAAGTCTGTGTAGAGGACGCAACACCGCTTTCTAATTTTATTTCAAAAATTTATGCAATGCCCGCTTTCCATTTTTCATCTCCAGGCTTCCTGTACTCTAACTGCTTGCTAAAATCATTGAACAATCTCTGTATTTTGAAAATATAGCTTTGAACTAAAAACAAAGTTTTACGTTGGAGACAAAGTGTTTTATTTGTTATTGGTTGAACGTCGGAATTTGTTTTTGAAGACCAGTGGTCTCACCGCCAAGTCAGCAGGAGCACGTGGAGGTTTGTTATTGGATCGCAATAGTTTTTAAGTTAGGCCAAGGTCCTCAAATCTGGACCCGAAGCTGTTTATGAGTCGGAATGTAAACTTTTTTGCAACACATCTTGGGCCCGTACCCAAGGGGTAGTTTCAGACCCAAAAGGTTATAGGCACCAATCTATAAACTTTTTCGAATCACATTTTACCCTTACGTTAGCAGAGACTTTTGTAATGTGAATTTACTTTGCATTTTGGCTTATTCGAATTTTTGAAGTCCGGAAGGGTTGCAAAAGATTTTGATTAATGTTTTGTTTGTTTAATGTTTTGTATTGCAGGTCTCGCAAGCCTATGCGAAGTTGACAAAATAGTTTATTTTTTATTTTTATAGTTTTTTTACGTTTGGAATATATGTTGTGTCATATATAAAGAAAAAGCCCGTGAGGCTAATGTATTGTAATTCACAACAGTGTAGTATTTTGTTTTAAAAAAACAGAGTGTGCCCGAAGGCAATTTTTACACAGATAGTGTATGTGTTTTGTAGCAGAGACAGAGAGATAGTCAAGTGTTTTTAGCACTGTGTTTGCAGCAGTCTAAATCTTTGTAAATCCATCTGATGGAGGAAGAATTTTTATTGTAACAGTTTTTTTTTAAGTTAATGGAATAAGTGTGAAACTCTGTCTACCTGTGAAGCAAAATTTTAATTTCTCTGTGTTAGAAGGAGAGTATCATTCTCTCTATATTGTTCTGGAATTCTCAGAAATTCCAACATGGTATCAAAGCTAGTCCAGGCTCTTTGAAGGTGTAAAAGGAGTTGAAGGAAGGATTTTTACTGCAGCAGCTTCTCCAGTAGAGTGAAGGCTCAATCAAAAAGAAACCAAGGTATTCTCAAGACAATTTTTTGTGTTATTGTTTGAAGACAGTCATTTTGTTTTATAAATACACAGTCAAGTATTTAAAGCATAGTTAGAGTGCAAGGATGGCTGGAGCCGGCACTAGCATGAGTATTGGTAATGCTCAGCGCCGAAAATTTAATGGGAAAAACTATGATTATTGGGCAATCACTATGAGAGCTTTATTTGCCTCTCAAGACTTATGGGAACTTTTTGAGGAGGGTTTTGACGAGCCAGTGGATGAAAATAAGTTTAATGCCTTAACTTAGGTAAAGAAGGACTTGTTGAAGAGAAATAAGAAGAAGGACTCTAAAGCCCTCTTCTATTTGTATCAAGCGGTACATGAGAGTTTGTTTCCAAGGATATCAGCAGCTAAGAGATCCAAAGAATCATGGGAAACTCTCAAGACAGCCTATCAAGGCATGGAGAAAGTGAAGACAACAAAACTACAATTGCTGAGGAGAGATTTTGAGACTCTCTGCATGAAGGAGTCTGATAACATAGAGTCATTATTCACACATGTGATTGGAATGGTCACACAGATAAGGTCTCATGGAGAGACACTTGAATAAAGAAGGATTGTGGAGAAAATTTTGAGGAGCTTACCCTCAAGGTTTGATGTAATAGTCACCACCATAGAAAAGACAAAGGATCTCTCAAACTTTTCAGTTGATGAGCTTCATGCATCACTGATGACACATGAACAGAGATTGGGTAGAAATGAAAACTCATCTTTGGAGCATGCATTCAAGACCTAGATTTCCTTTGGAAGAGGAAGAGGTCAAGGTAGAGGAAACAAGAGAAGAAGAGTTAAAATCCAAAACAGAGGAGGACGAAACAGCCCAACAAATGCTCAAGGAAGGGACAGCAATTAAAATCAGAACCAAGGCCAAAGTAGTCAACAAAGTGGACAAAAACATTCTCATGGAAAAAGGTATGATAAATCCAATGTCCAATGTCATTATTGTAAAAAATATGGGCATTATGAAAATGAATGTAGGAAGAAGCAGAATGATATGGGTAATAGAACCAGTGCAAATTTCACTAGAGAAAATATTAGCCAAGATAAATTATTTTTAGCTTGTAATATGGCTGAGGAAAAGAGTGAAGATTTATGGTTTCTAGACTCGGGTTGTAGTAACCATATGACAAGAAACATAGCCATGTTTTCTATGTTAGATGAAAATGTGAATTCTCAAGTCACATTGGGAACAAATAGTAAGATTTCTATCACAGGAAAAGGTATAGTAAATGTCTTGACAAAGAAAGGAGAAAAGAAGAGCATATCTGATGTATATTATGTGCCAGGTATGAAATGTAACCTCTTAAGTATTGGAAAGCTTGTTCAAAAGGGGTACAATGTTGTCTTTGAAGATGATGTATGCACCATCATGGAGAAACCACCAAGCAAACAATGTATTGTTGAAGTGAAGATGAAAAAGAACAGAATGTTCCCTCTTAGGATGAGGGCAGATTTGAAGAATGGAAAAGAAATGGCAGCAATGACACAAGAGGCTTTCCAAAGAGAAAAAAAAGATGAGAATTGGTTATGGCACTTGAGATTTTCACATCTCAACTTTGGAGGTCTTAATTTGTTACATAGGAAAGGAATGGTAAGAGGATTACCATTGATTAAGAAATTGGACAGCCTATGTGAAGGTTGTATCTTAGGTAAACAACACAGAGAAAGTTTTCCATCTGGGGAAAACATAAGGGCAAAGGCACCCTTAGAAATTGTCCACTCAGATTTATGTGGACCAATGCAAACACCATCACTTGCGAGAAACCACTATATGTTAACTTTTATTGATGATTTTACAAGAAAAACTTGGGTTTATTTTTTGAAAAATAAAAGTGAAGTGTTTGAAAAATTCTGCAATTTCAAAGCACTTGTGGAGAACCAAAGTGTGCAGCATATCAAATTCCTAAGAACTGATAGAGGAGGTGAGTACATCTCTAAATAATTTCTATGTTTTTGCAGAGAAAATGGCATACACAAGCAATTTACAGCAAGGTACACTCCACAGCAAAATGGAGTTGCCGAAAGGAAAAATAGGACAATCATGGATATGGTAAGGAGTATGCTAAAGGTAAAACATTTTCCAAATGATTATTGGGCTGAAGCTATACATTTTGCAGCATATATCTTGAATAGATACCCAACAAAAGTAGTCATGAATAGAGTTCTGGAAGAGGCATGGAGTGGCACAAAGCAAGGAGTCACCCACATGAAAGTTTGTGGTTGTGTGGCTTATGCGCACATTCCAGATCAACGAAGAAGAATTTGGACAACAAGGGGGAGAAATGTATTTTCATTGGATACAGTGAGGAATCCAAAGCTTACAGGTTGTATAACCCATCCACCAAAAATTTTATTGTGAGCAGAAATGTTTAGTTTATTGAAGAGGAAGCTTGGGATGGAAGCATTGAGAGAAAAATGAATGTTAAAAACTGTTTGTCTCATGATGAAAATGATGAAGAGATGGCTGAAATACATCCCTCAATAGCAGCACCAACATAAGGACAGCAAGGGACACCCTTGAGGAGAAATGAGAGTTCTTCTCCAAGCACACCACAAGGAGGAGATTCGAGTGCTTCTTCAAGCACTTGTACACCAAATGAAAGAGGAACAAAGTTTAGAAATTTAAATGAGATTTATGAGCAAGAGGCAGCAAATGAGGGTATAAACTCTTTATTTGCTTTATATTTCCATGTTGATGATCCTATTCATTTTTAGGAAGCTATTAAAGATAGGAAATGGATAGAAGCTATGGATGAAGAGATTAATGCCATAGAGAGAAACAAGACATGGAAAGACAAAATTGAAAGACACAAGGACAGACTTGTTGTCAAAGGATATAAGCAGCAGCATGAGAGAGACTATGAGGAAACTTTCGCACCGGTTGCAAGAATGGAAACCGTGAGAGCATTGTTGTCCATAGTAGCACAAAACAAGTGGAAAGTTTACCAAATGGATGTGAAGTCAGCATTCCTAAATGGAGTGTTAATGGAAGATGTTTACATTGAACAACCTCTAGGCTATGAGAAGAAAGGCCAAGAGCACAAAGTGTGCAAATTGAATAAATCTCTTTATGCGCTGAAACAAGCACCAAGAGCATAGTACAGTAAGATAGATTCCTATCTATTAGAAAATGGGTTTGAAAAATGTGAGGGAGAACCCACCTTATACATCAAGGAGAAAGATGGTAAGATGTTGATTATTGTGTTATATGTTGATGATGTGATCTTTACAGGTAATGATGATTACCTTGTTGAAAATTTTAAAAATGTCATGAAAGATGAATTTGAAATGACTAATATGGGCTTGCTGAAATACTTCTTAGGAATAGAAGTAAAACAAAATGAAAATAAATTTTTTATTTCTCAAGAAAAGTATGTGAATGAAGTTTTGGAGAGATTTAACATGCAATATTGCAAGGCAGCAATTACTCCCACAATGATGGGATTAAAACTCAGCAAAGAGGAAAATAGCAAGGATTTTGATCCTAGTTTATACAAGAGCATAGTTGGTAGCCTCATGTATTTGACTGAAACTAGGCCGGATATTATGCATGCTATTATTTTGATTTCCAGATTCATGGAGAGGCCAAAAAAAGCACATTGGTAGGTAGCAAAAAGAATTCTGAGGTATTTTAAAAGAACTAAAAGGTATGGTATTTTGTATACTACTTCAGAAAATTTTAAGTTAATTGGATACACTGACAGTGATTGGGCTGGAAGTGTAGATGACTGGAAAAGTACTTCTGGTTATGTTTTTCACATGGGTTCAGGAGCCATTTCATGGGCTTCTAAGAAACAGCCTATTGTAGCGTTATCTACAGTAGAGGCAGAGTATGTGGCAGCTACAGTAGCAGTGTGTCAAGTAGTGTGGATGAGAAGGATGTTGAGAAGTTTATGCCAAGAGCAAGCAAAAGACACAATGATTTATTGTGACAATAGCTTAGCTATTGCATTATCAAAGAATTTTTTGTTTCATAAAAGAATGAAACACATTGATACCAAGTTTCACTACATCAGGGAATTGGTGAACAATGGAGAAATTGTTTTAGAACATTGCAGAACTCAGGAGCAGTTTGCAGACATTCTGACCAAACCTTTGGGACAAAAAAGTTTTGAATTTTTAAGGAAATGTTTGGGTATGATTGATAAACCAGCAGCTAAATTTAAGGGGAAGTGTTGAAATTATAAATCCATCTGCAAAGTCTACGCAGAGGACACATCGCCGCTTTCTAGTTTTATTTCAACAATTTCTCCAACGACCGCTTTCCATTTTTTGTCACCAGGCTTTCTCTACTCTGGCCGCTTGCTAAAATCATTGAACAGTCTCTGTATTTTGAAAACAGAGCTCTGAACTAAAAACAGATTTTTACATTGGAGACAGAGCGTTTTATTTGTTATTGGTTGAACATGGGAATTTGTTTTTAAAGACCAGTGGTTCCACCGCCAAGTCAGCATGAGCACGTGGAGGTTTGTTATTGGATCACAATAGTTTTTGAGTCGGGCCGAGGCCCTTAAATCCGGACCCAAAGCTATCTATGAGCTGGAATGTAAACTTTTTCGCATCACATCCTGGGCCCATACGCAAGGGGCAGTTTCGGACCCGAAAGGTTATAGGCACCAATCTATAAACCTTTTCAGATCACATTTTACCCTTACGTCAGCAAAGACTTTTGTAATGCGAATTTACTTTGCATTTTGGATTATTCGGATTTTTGAAGTCTGGAAGGGTTGCGAAAGAGTTCGATTAATGTTTTGTTTGTTTAATGTTTTATATTGCGGGTCTCACGGGCCTATGCAAAGTTGGCAACATAGTTTAGTTTTTATTTTTATAGTTGTTGTATGTTTGGAATATATGTTGTGTCATATATAAAGAAAAAGCCTGTGAGGCTAATGTATTGTAATACACAGCAGTGTAGTCTTTTGTTTCAAGAAAATAGTGTGCCCGCAGGAAATTTTTACACAGACAATGTATGTGTTTTGTAGCGAAGACAGAGAGATAGTGAAGTGTTTTTAGCACTGTGTTTGCAGCAGTCTAAATCTTTGTAAATCCCTCTGATAGAGGAAGACGTTTTATTGTAACATTTTTTTTTTTAAGTTAATGGAATAGAATTTTTTCAAGTGTGAAACTCTGTCTACATGTGAAGCAAAATTTTAATTTCTCTGTGTTAGAAGGAGAGTATCATACTCTCTATATTTTTTTAAAATTCTCAGAAATTCTACTTGAAGATGAATTTCTGAAATAGAAAATGGATGCAGAGGGATGGATACCCATTTCACTCATTATCACATTTAACAGTGTAAGTATCATAAACAACTGCTTTACATTACCATACATAGGGCACTTTTAATTACCAAATTAATACTTGGTATTGGGGCTAATACATATATGCACATGGATGGATGGATGGATACATGTATGATGCAGCTAGTAAATATTGAGCACATCAATTGCTCTCTGGTAGCGGAGGGTCTCAGAGATTCACCTTTCGTTGAATTTCGGGTAATCTTTTTTTTTTTGAAAATGAAAAAACATACTGACTTACATTGAAAAGGAAGTTAGGGTGAGCACGCCTAATTTTATTCTCCTTTCTGTCTTTTGTCTATATCCATTCTATATGATATTGTTAGTTGAAAAGATGGAAGACCTGATGATAAGGAAGCGTGGTTACTGGTTCAACTATCTGCCGCAGTGTCCTTAGTTTTTGTTTAATTAATATTCAAGGATTAAAGAAACACAAAAGCCCTGCTGGCCTACTACATCGAATTACAACTCGTTAAATGCGCTGTAATCGCTGGTTCTTATTGTTAGTCTGCTGCATGGAGTACTATTCCATTCAACCCATAATTCATGTATATAAAACCTAATCTCTGATATAATTTCTTCTTTCAGGAAAATCGAGCATACATTCACATTTACATTTATAGCTGTTATGGTGGTTGTCGTATATCCATCTCCCACGTCTTTGTACATACATTTACCGAATTCACACTTTACTTTACGCAGCACAACAGCAGGCGGTGACAACCTGGCAAGGGTTAAACTCTAGGTCCGCATTTCTTACAGTGTTTCTGATTGATTCAATAGTCCCAAAAATACTGACAGGCTGTAACAAATTTGGTTACCGAAAATAAAGCTGGAGTCACCCGCCGAATTTGCACCCGCATTGCCTCCTGCCGACTTTGTATGCTATATTTCATCAAAACAACGTTGGCAATTGCATTCAATTATCTACACTAACTATGTTTGTACACTATTTCCATCCACGATCTGCATCATTCATCACAACAACATTGGCTAATTACGTTCAATCGGCCAACTATGTTTGTACACTATGTAGCCAACTATGTTTTGATGAAAGAGGTACAATGTTAACAATTAGATTCAATTGTACACTATTTCCTCGATCTGTTTCTTTCATCGAAACAACTTTGGTAATTATATATAGTAGGCCAACTATGTTTGTGCCTTGTTTCCAAGAACAAGATGGGTGCCCTTCATCAAAACAATGTTGGTGATTAACCAACTATGTTTCACAGTTTTATTTCACATTTATTCAAAAAATTTGGTGGTAAAAATTTATACTATTGACATTTTAACTTTAATAAAAATTTTGTGCTATTTTAAAACTAATATAAATCATAACTTCATGTGTATTATTTAACTTCATACATATTACTTAGAGCCTAAATTGTTAGGATATTATTATTGTAATAGTATATTCAATATAAATGCCATTTTTGCAATTGATTTCATTCAAAAATTAAAAAACGCTTTTCAATAATAGTTGGAGCTTACTAAAAGAACTATATGAGTATTTATTATGTTGAAATTGTTTATACTTCAATATAATAAATATTTTAATAAAAATTTATATTAATGAAGAATTTTATTTAAAAATAATAATAATATGAAATTGGAGATTATAAAATATTATATATAAAAATTATATTATGAAAAATTAAATTGGTATATATATATTTTGATAGAATTAGAAATACAAGTGTTTCTAAAATTGCAATTTAACCTTTTCAATAATAATTGTAGCATTACTCCACCAAAAATAAAATTAATATTGATTATATTGAGATCATTTTATAATTCAATATAAAATAAATTACAAATGAAACTTTATATTAATGAAGAATTAGATTTAAAATTGAATTAAAATAATAATAATAATATGGAATTATATATATATATATATATATATATATATATATTACAACCATAACCCCTTAAATGACATTTGTGTATAATGGAGCGAAAAAATCCCACCCACAAACCAATGAAGGCATGCAAACACAATGTGGAGATGATTATGCAAAGTATATAATATATTCCCAACATTCTACACCTTAATTTTTTGTTTCACAAATAAGTGGCTCAGATTTTACTATCAATAATTCAAGGTGACAATGCCCAATGCTTGACAAATTTTGTTAATTAGCATGTAACACTCTTTAAAGCTTTAACCTTCACCAAAATACCTTGTTGTCTCCAACTTTGCCTCTCTCAAAGTGGTGCTAAACATCACTTTGTATGATTAATAATATCTTTTCCTTTAGCTTTAATTAGCCCAGAAGACAGGTAAAATGATAATTCAAGCAATGTGAAAATATTTGAGCCAATGTAGGGCATGGTAGAAATCACCTAATTATCAAGCATTAATATCTACCATCAACAAATGCAAGGAGACTTATTAATGATAAAAATGGACCCCAAGGTAACTAAAAAAATCCATTGAGTGTGAATATATGATCTAATGTTGAAAAATTATAGACTCGAATCATCATGGATCAATGAGAAAAACCTATTGTTGATTACAAGGAAACCTATCACTCAGCACTACAAGATCCAAAGTACTACTAGTTTCAAGATCTTCATTTCTTTGTATCTAAAAAAAAAACAAAATGGGTTAAGTGGTTACCTCTAGCTAAATGGTGGTATAACACTTCCTTCCATATTGCAGCAAAAATGACTCCATTTATGAAACTTTATGGATATCATCCACCATCCATCACATCATATTTAAGGGAAAATTATAAGGTTCAAGTGAGCATCAACAACAACAAGTTTTGCGACTCTTAAAGGATAACCTCACTCTGGCACGAATTTTTTTTTGATGTAGGCAACTAAGCATTTTTACGGCTACAACAATACAAAAAAATGTCCCTCAAGCGAGCTAAGAAGGATAATAAATTATAGCCCAAGTACTATGGTACTTATAAGATGTTTCAAAAGATTGGTACTAAGACATGCAAATTGGAGTTGCCTACATCTTCCCGAGTACACCCAGCTTTCCATGTTTCATGCTTAAAAAAAGGTTATCAATGACAAGATCTCAGTTGAAACAATATTTTTAGAACTTGATGAAAAAAGAAAAATCATATTGGAGCTTGAAGCAGTCATGGTAACAAGAACCCAACAACTACAAAATTGATCAATTTCAGAGTAACTCATTAAGTGGAAGAACTTACCTGCTAAAGATTCCACATGGAAGGATGATCATTTTTATACATAAGCATCCATAACTACTCACGCATTTAGGACAACACTTTTTTTAAGGAGGGGGCATGTTAGGTCCTTATAATACTAGTGTAGCCCCTTTATTATTATTGTTAGTATAGCACCCTTTTGTTATTGTTGTGCCCATGTAGCCCCTATATTGTTAATGTTATGCCCCATAAAATCCCGCTATTATTATTGTTGTGTCCTTACATTATTATTGTTATGTAGGATTTGATTATATTGTGACCTTTTAGACTCTTACATATAACATGGAGGTCTATTCATTTGTATGGTTCAAAAAAAATATTGATAGGTCCAAAATACTCTTGAAATGGGGAGGTATGATTTGAATTATATATATATATATATATATATATATCACTCAATCATTTAAATTGTTTCAGAGTGGAAACTTTAGAGGAATAAACTTGCATATCCATTATTAGAAATGGTTCTAGGTGAAAATATTTAGGAGCCATTTTAGGGCCTTAAATAACTAAATTTTGTGGTATTGACCTTAGTATGTACCTAGATTCATAATATGCACATTGATACCTTTCCAACAACACAATAATCACCTCAATCAGCTCTTGTATGAGAAAGTTATGTCTCTTGAAAGTTAGCCTATCCAAATTGACCACTATATTGTGAGAAGATTCCACATCAACCCTTATTACTCATGGAAAAGAGACTAGCCATGTGGGAACTATGAATCAGACTCTAGAAGGGTGATGTTGTAAGTCAAATTTAGGGTCTAATGGGTCTAATTTAGCCCCTAGTTGGCTATTGATATTTTTTATATTGAGAACATTAGGAGGAAAAGGAGTTGCACTCTATTCAAGTGCATTTCATTCCATAGATGAGCATAGTAGCTCAGAGTGGATAGAGAGAGAGAAAATAGAGAGGAATTATGTACTATATCAGCCCATCGACCACATGTATCACTCCTTTATACTTGCATCTGTTTCCACTAAGAGAAAAAGAGAGCAGAGAAACCTCACATCTAATCTGGGTTTTCTCCCAAAAGGATTTCCAAGATCATATCCTATATTGTTATGGTTGCGAGAAATTGTATTTTTGTGTATTCTCTATTTTTAATATTTATATATTGGATGAATGAAAACAATAAATTAAAAATCAAGAGAAAATAACCCTCATAGTAAATATTTCAAATTTAAGTGTATTTTTATCTAATCTTTTGTGATGAATTGTCCATGGGATAGTTTAGGAATAAATGTGATTTTGTAATAATACATTGAATTTGTATTAATGTGAAAGTGAAATATAAATGTGAAATATGTAAACCATCTCAACTATGTGTACTTTCAAAAACCAAAACAATAATGTCATATTTTCCCTTTGTAAATCATCTTAATTTATTTGGGACCTTACAATTTCCATTATCCACTTTTTTTTTACTAATATAATCTTGAAAACTCAAATATATTTACATTCATTTGTAAATTCAAATTAAAAAAATTATTTTTTAATTAATTATTACTTTTTAAAAGAAAAAATCAATAATTTTATTCAAGCTGAAAACAAAGGAACAACACTATATTTTGCAAATGCTTGAAAACATTTCATCATATAATCCTTGCAGCGTATGCACAAAAGAGAAATAAAATGAATTACAAATGAATTAAGTGTGATGGATTTGCGTTTCTAGTACCGCCTTGCATACTTAGATTTAAAATTATTGTTAAATCTTTTTTCATGCTATAATCTTCCAATCGATGAGTGTCTTAAAGTACCTTTCGTGTGTATTCCAAGACTTGGAACAATATTGGTATATCCATACTCTTTTGGATCATCTACTTTACATTTCTTACTATATCTGAACCCCGGATCCAATGAATGAAAGTATTCCCACCAAGACTCTGGATAAAAATCTAAAATTGAGTATATTCTTCACTATTCATTGCTAGATCTGGTGTATATATCAACAATTTTCTCTCCAAATCCCATAGTGTTTGAGCTCCCACAAATTTATCCACACCCTGATTTGCTAATAGAGATATATCTAATCACCAAAAAAACCCCACATCCCCAAGCTCCATGTGAATTAAAAACCAAAGAAAAAGGATAGCTCTGTTCATAAGCATGTAAGATCTTTTGCATAATAGGTCCCGACGAGAGAAAAAAACTGGATGTTGAGACCCCATTGTTTGCGCTATGAAGATCCTAAATCTTTTGTCACACCATAATCTTCCAACTGATGAGTGCCTTGGAGTACCTTTCCTGTGTATATTCATACTCTTTTGGATCATATTCTTTATATTGCTTTATATTTCTTGCTAGATATGAATCCCAAATCTAGCGAACAAAATTCTTCCCACTAAGACTCTTGATAAAAATATGAAAATAAAAATATTTTTCTCTATTCAATACTAGATTTGGTGTAGATCTAGCCAATTTTCTCTCTAAATCCCATAGTGTTTGAGCTCCCCTAGCTTTATCCACAACCTGATCTACTAATCAAGATAGATCTAATTGCCTAGCAAACTTTGCATTCCCAAACAGCATGTAAATTGAACAAAAAATAAATAAAAGAGATATATATGGTCGTAAGCATGTAATATCCTGTGCATAAAATTCCCCCAGAGAGAAAAAAATTGGAGGTAGAGACCCCATTGTTTACAGAGAGAAAAAAATTTCAGCATCATTCATGTACACTATGTACACTATGTAGCCAACTATGTTTTGATGAAAGAGGTACAATGTTAACAATTAGATTCAACTGTACACTATTTCCTCGGTCAATTTCTTTCATCGAAACAACTTTGGTAATTATATACTTTGGTAATTATATACATTAGGCCAACTATGTTTGTGCCTTGTTTCGAAGAAGATGGGTGCCTTTCATCAAAACAATGTTGGTGATTAACCAACTATGTTTCACATTTATTCAAAAAAATTGGTGGTCAAAATTTATACTACTAACATTTTAACATAAATAAAAATCTTGTGCTATTTTAAAACTAATATAAATCATAACTTCATGCATATTATTTAACTTCATACATATTACTTACGTAGAGCCTCCATTATTAGGATATTATTATTGTAATAGTATATTCAATATAAATGCCATTTTTGCAGTTGATTTCATTCAAAAATTCAAAAATGCTTTTCAATAATAGTTGGAGCTTACTAAAAGAATTATTTGAATATTTATTATGTTGAAATTTTTTATACTTCAATATAATAAATATTGTAATAAAAAATTATATTAATGAAGAATTTTATTTAAAAATAAAAATAATATGAAATTGGAGATTATAAAATATTATATATAGAAATTATATTATGAAAAATATATATATATATATATATATATATATATATATATATATATTGAAAATATTGATAGAATTAGAGATACAAGTGTTTCTAAAGTTGCAATTTAACATTTTCAATAATAATTGTAGCATTACTCCACTAAAAAGAAAATGAATATTGATTACATTGAGATTGTTTTATAATTCAATATAAAATAAATTGCAAATGAAACTTTATATTAATGAAGAATTAGATTTAAAATTGAATTAAAATAATATATATATCTATATATATATATATATATATATATACACACATATATTACAACCATAACCCTTTAAATGACATTTGTGTAGAATGGGGAAAAAAAACCTCATCCCCAAACCAATGAAGGTGTGCAAACACAATGTGGAGATGATTACGCAAAGTATATAATATATTCCCAACGTTCTACACCTTAATTTTTTGTTTCACAAATAGGTGGCTCAGATTTTACTATCAATAATTCAGGGTGACAACGCCCAATACTTGACAAATTTTGTTAATTAGCATGTAACATTCTTCAAAGCTTTAACCCTTCACCAAAATACCTTGTTGTCTCCAACTTTTCCTCTCTCAAACTGGTACTAAACATAAATTTGTATGATCAATAATGTCTTTCATTTAGTTTTAATTAGCCCCGAAGAGAGGTAAAATGATAATTCAAGCAATGTTAAAATATTTGAGCCAATGTAGAGCATGGTAGAAATCACCTAATTATCAGACATTAATATCTACCATCAACAAATTCAAGGGGACCTATCAACGATAAAAATGTACCCCAAGGTAACTAACAAAATCCATTGAGTGTGAATATATGATCTAATGTTGAAAAATTGTAGACTCGAATCATCATGGATCAATGAGAAAAACCTATTATTAATTATAAGGAAACCTATCACTCAAGACTTCAAGATCCAAAGTACTACTAGTTTCAAGATCGTGCTTATAAATAATGAGTCACACATCAATATTAGGAGATCGTTGAAAGAGGCCCCTAATGTATCCCTCATTAAATGACATGAAGCATACTGATATGTGATGTGAATAGATGAAGTTACAAAGTACAACTAACATAGGGATGACAAGAAAAATAGGGTGACAAGGAATGCACATGGTTGACTGAGGTTTATAATTCCCTTGAACATATAACAACACTAAATAAAATTCACTTGGAAACACTAACTGATGAGAATAATTTGATATCATGCTATAATGATGGATGTATTGAAGCATTCTCCGAAATGACTAGAAGAGTAACTAGTCCAAGGAGTAAAAGATTCATATGTATGGTATGGTTCCTAGGAAAGCTATAACGCATCTATAGGAAAATAATGTAAACAAGTGTCATGTTCAAGACCAAACATAATTGATGCCACTACTTTTATGTAAATATACTATAGAATAACCTCCCCTACCTTGTTTCTTTGGATCTCCTTCACATATTGATGAGCATGAAATAGAAAACAAGTATGCTCAATATTTCCTCTTTCATTTAGTTTTAATGAACCCAAAAAAGAATAAAAGGATACTTCATAGCATGTATTTTTCATGAGATTTTAAAAAGCTTGAAAAAGACATAAGTGTGATCAATATCCTTAACATTGTTTAACAAGTGGAAGAAATGGAGAAGAGTAATCTCATCATATTTCTTTTTTTTAATGAGCATAAGAAGAATTCAAAGGAAGCTCATCCTACAGAAATAAGTGGTATAGACTAGAAGCATATAGTTTTGAGTTTGGAAGGACCATAAGTAAAATGAAGAAAAAATTCTAGCAGGGTAAATAACCTCATTGCAACGTATTCTCTAGGAAAGGTAAGGGCACCAAGTGAAGGAAAGTGATAATGCAAGTGGAAAGGGGTATGTCACATAGATAGTTTCCTTAATGACTTATAGAGGTTATGGGGAATGTAAAAAAATATTTCTCTTACTTTGTAACATACTTAGTGCCTTAATGCTTAATTAAGGGTACACAGTATCATTTTTTTTCCTTTTCTCAAACTTAACAATCAACTCAAATACCACTTTTTCACATACCCAATTCCCTTAATGACTTACATAGGTTAAGAGGTACCCAAGATTTTCCTTCACTTTTTACTAGGTTTAAAATAAGATTTCTTAACACTTTGTCACATACCCCTGCTAAATTTGTCCTAACCACACTTGAAAAAACCTGATTTTCATCTCTCATACATTTTTTAAAATATTTACATGTAAACGTGTCTTTAAATACTTTGTATACAACCAATTTATTAGTATTTTTCTTTTATACGTCGTGTCGAACATTTTATTTGAAATCAAATCAGAAACATTGCTCTATTTCCACTTGTAACATACTAATTGAAATTTACCACTAAATCTCGAAACTTGTAATTTATTTCGAGTCTATAGGAGGAATATTCAGCCTATAAACAATTGTAGGATGTACAAAAAAATGAAAATAATGTGTTATTCTACGGTATCCATGAAGGATAAGATCTACCACTTAAGATAAAACATGCACATAATCAGAGAAATGTTACAACTTGGTAGGATAAAACCTAAGGTGCAAGGAAATGATGTATACTATCAATAATGCAATGACATATGTAGGGGAATACTTAACCCTATATGTTTAGGCCAATAAAATTCCCCTAACATCGATTGGGTGTCATGGTAAAAATTCCACCCTATCTTGTAAATCCATGTAAAAATACCCTATCTTGAATTGGGTAATAATAGGACCATATACAGGTATGTATGCATATATATATGTATGTATGTATATGTGTATAATGTGTGTGTACACTTTTATTATCACTCACACTAGTCATACATTGTTGACATAGAAGTGACACCAAACTAACTCCCGGGTCTATTACCATAAGATCATTGAGGAGAATCAATAGCGGCACAGGAGGTGGTTGAGGAGGCCCTTAAGGGAGAGGAGAATGATGTGATTTTACTCATGATGTTCATGAATTGATAATGAGGATTCAATCCTTGGCCTTTGATATTATTCCATTTTACTTGCACTGGCACAATGTGAGGGTAAACTCCATGTGTTGTATCATGTTATCCTTGATGCATGAATTATTAGCCTTAAACTAGTTCATTAGGATATAGTTCTAGATTGATGTAATTAGGATTATATGTACAAATAAATGGGCTTAGAAACCCAAGCCTTGTACCCCTATTTTTGTACATTGCACCTAGTTTTGTGATGGAACTATCAAACTCTTGTTTGGACATGCACACATGAAAAATTTGTTCTATGACCTCTACTTATGGTATGAAAATGATAAAACTTGGTTACTAACATGGATTATGTACATGCATGCATGATTTTGATGAATATTAACTTAGTTTGACAAATTCCAATCTAACATGTTATTATCTAACAAATGATCCAATGTATTAGAATATCTTGATATGTGCATATATTTAATATTAGTGAAACATAATTAAAGGATACATGTGCTTAAAGATCGATGAAGTAAAATAGGACACCCCATGAAATAGGCACATTTTAGTTACGACACCATGAGTTGTGAGTCCAATTTGACAACTGAGTGGTGGATACCAAGTGAAATAGCCTCAGATAGTATTTCAATGACAACACTATACTCTGCCATATTGTTTGTCATAGGTCCAATGTATATGCCTCTAAATATCACTAGCTCATCTAAAGAGAACCCAAGAAGTAGAAGAAACATTTCAAGTACTATAGTTGGCATTGTTTGCAAAGCCTCCATAGACCAATGAAGGACCTCACATCTACTCAATTAGCTCAAAGCTCATCTTATTATCCTCAATCTGATGGGAAAACTGAGATAGTGAAAAAATGTTTGGAAGGATATCTTTGTTGCTTTGTATTTGAAAAACAAATAAAATGGGTCAAGTGGTTACCTATGGCTAAAAGGTGGTATAGCACTTCCTTCCATACTGCAGCAAAATTGACTCCATTTATGAAACTTTATGGATATCATCCACCATCCAGCACATCATATTTAAGGGAAAATTATAAGTTTCAAGTGAGCATCAACAACAACGAGTTTTGCGACTCTTAAAGGATAACCTCACTCTGGCATGAAATTTAATGAAACAAAAAGCTGTTAGACATCGCAGTGAAATAAGTTTTGATGTAGGCGACTAAGTATTTTTATGGCTACAACAATACAAACAAATTTCCCTCAAGCAAGCTAAGAAGGATAATAAATTATAGCACAAGTATTATGGTCCTTATAAGATGTTACAAAAGATTGGTACTAAGACATACAATTTGGAGTTGCCTACATCTTCTTGAGTACACCCAGTTTTCGATGTTTCATGCTTTAAAAAGGTTATCAACGACAAGATCCTAGTTCAAACAATATTTTTAAAACCTGACGAAAAAGGAAAAATCATATTGGGACTTGAAGCAGTCATGGAAACAATAATCCAACAACTATGAAATTGATGAATTTCAGAGTATCTCATTAAGTGGAAGAACTTACCTACTGAAGATTCCATGTGGGAGGATGATCATTTTTATACATAAGCATCCATAACTACTCACGCATTGAGGACAACACTTTTTTTAAGGAGAAGGGCATGTTAGGTCCTTATAATACTAGTGTAGCCCCTTTATTATTATTGTTATTATAGCACCCTTTTGTTATTGTTGTGTCATTACATTACTATTTTTATGTAGGATTTGATTATATTGTGACCCTTTAGACTCCTACATATAGCATGGAGGTCTATTCATTTGTATGGTCCAAAAGACTATTGAAATGGGGAGGTATGATTTCAATTATATATATATATATTACTTTTCATTCATTTTAGATTGTTTTAGAGTGGAAAATTTGGAGGAATAAACTAGCATATCCATTATTAGAAATGGTTCTAGGTGAAAATATTTAGGAGCCACTTTAGGGCCGTAAACAACTGAATTTTGTGGTATTGACCTTAGTATGTACCCAGATTCATAATATACACATTGATACCTTTCCAACAACACAATAATCACCTCAATCAGATCTTGTGTGAAAAATTTATGTATTTTAAAAGTTAGCCTATCCAAATTGACCACTATATTATGAGAAGATTCCACATCAACCCTTATTACTCTTGGAAAAGAGACTAGCCATGTGGGAACTATGAATCAGACTCTAGAAGGGTGATGTTGTAAGTCATATTTAGGGTCTAATGGGTCTAATTTAGCCCCTAGTTGGCTATCAAGCTTTGTGATACTGAGAACATTAGGAGGAAAAGGAGTTGCACTCTATTCAAGTGCATTTCATTCCATAGATGAGCATAGTAGCTCAAAGTGGATAGAGAGAGAGAAAAAAGAGAGAATTTATGTGCTATATCAGCCCATCGGCCACATGTATCACTCCTTTGTACTTGCATCTGTTTCCACTAAGAGAAAAAGAGGGCAGAGAAACCTCACATCTAATCTGGGTTTTCCCCCAAAAGGGTTTCCAAGATCATATCCTATAGTGTTATGGTTGTGAGCGAATGTATTTTTGTGTATTATCTATTTTTCATATTTTATATATTGCATGAATGAAAATAATAAATTAACAAATCAAGAGGAAATAACCCTCATAGTAAATATTTCAAATTTAAGTATATTCTTATTTGATCTTTTGTGATGAATTGTCCATGTGATAGTTTAGGAATCAATGTGTTTTTGTATTAATGTGAAAGTGAAATATAAATGTGAAATATGTAAACCATCTCAACTATGTCTACTTTCAAAAACCAAAACAATAATGTTATATTTTCCCTTTGTAAATCATCTTAATTTATTTTATGTAAAAACTAATATATTAATGTCAAAGTATTTTAAAACCAAGTTGAAACCTTACAATATCCATTGTGCACTTCTTTTTTACTAATAGAATCTTGAAAACTCAAAGAGATTTATATTCATTTCTAAAGTCAAATTAAAAATTTATTTTTAATTAATTATTATTTTTTTCAAAGAAAAAATCAGTAATTTTATTCAAACTAAAAACGAAGAATAACACTAAATTTTGCAAATTCTTGAAAAATTTTCATCATATCATCCTTGCAGCGTATGCACAAAACAAAAATAAAATGAATTACAAATGAATTAAGTGTGATGGATTTGGGTTTCTAGAACCTCCCTGCATCCTTAGATTTAAAATTATTGTTGAATCTTTTGTCACACCATAACCTTCCAATCAATAAATGCTTTAAAGTACCTTTCCTGTGTATTCCAAGACTTCGAACAATATTGTTATACCCATATTACTTTGGATTATCTACTTTACATTTCTTACTATATCTGAACCCGAGATCCAATGAATGAAAATCTTCCCACCAAGACTCCCGCAAATTTCTCTCCAAATCCATTAGTGTATATATCAACAATTTTCTCTCCAAATCCGATAGTGTTTTAGCTCCCGCAAATTTATCCACACCCTGATTTGCTAATAGAGATATATCTAATCACCAAACAAACCCTGCATCCCCAAACTCCATGTGAATTAAACAAAAACCAAAGAAAACGGATAGCTCTAGTCGTAAGCATGTAACATCTTTTGCATAATAGGTCCCAACGAGAGAAAAAAACTGGATGTTGAGATCCCACTGTTTACGCTACGAAGATCCTGAATCTTCCAACTGATGAGTGCCTTGGAGTACCTTTCCTGTATACTCATACTCTTTTGGATCATCTGCTTTGTATTTCTTGCTGGATATGAATCCTGAATCCAGTGAACAAAATTCTTCCCTCTAAGACTCTTCATAAAAATATGAAAATTAATATATTTTTCACTATTCAATACTAGATTTGGTGTAGATCTAGCCAATTTTCTCTCTAAATCCCATAGTGTTTGAGCTCCCCTAACTTTATCCACAGCCTGATCTTCTAATCAAGATAGATCTAATTGCCCAACAAACTACGCATTCACAAACACCATGTAAATTGAACAAAAATAAATAAAAAAGATAGATATAGTCATAAGCATGTAATATCCTGTGCATAAAATTCCCCAAAGAGAAAAAATTGGAGGTAGAGACGATGAAGATCTTCCTGCAACTCACTTAGCCATTATTGATGCCCACCAAAGCATCAAAAACCAGCTACACATCTCTCTAGAAGTGAGCATAAGGTCAGATGCCGCTACTTCAACGCTGCAGATTAGAACACTAATACTCTTTCCCATCGTCTAAAAAGCCACTCCACCCTATCGAATTAATTATATTGTTATATAAATTGTATTAAATTAACATTGAATACTATTTTTTTATATAAATATGTACATCACATGTTTATTAATCGATCAAATACTTTCGAAGTTAAAAACATTTCTCATTCATCGTATTATTTTATAAAAGTTACATACATACACATAGAAAATTCAAATCTATAGTTATAGTTAGGCTCATTTATATCTCAGTGATGTTTTGCAATTTGTTTTGAGAGTTAATAATGATGTTCAATTGAGTTTAATTTGGGTTGTGGGGAGTAATAATTTATAATGATGGTATTGAGGAGAATTGACCATATGACCTCTCTATGACAAGGTGCTTAAGCATTGAAATTTGTAGCAATTGAGCTAACTCTTAGGGCCAAATATATTTTTATAATGGTTTCTAATTTTATTGTTAAGAATTTTGAGTTTTGATATTAAATAATATGTCATTTCACAATTTCAATTTAATTATCAATAATTATTAGGTAGATGGTGGAGATTTAACCTCCATGGAATATACTAGAAAATTCATAGTAGTTTTTATAAATAAAGCGTACTTATGTTTTTTTAATTCATTTATCTCAAATTAATTAATTAAATAAAATGTCAATAAACACATCACAGAGTGGACATGTGGTATTGATAAGCCATGATATTGACCTATGGTATGAATTCATGATAAGTATCAAAAAATTTGTCTCATTACACATCTCACATTTCCTAAATATATCTTAACCCTGGATCTATAAAGCGTCAAGATGGATCAAATCTCTCGAGGGGCAAACCTCTTTTTTAGTGCAAAACTCAAGGAAAGGTTTGCACCTCGAGAGATTTGATCCCTCTTGTCACTTCATAGATCTGGGGTTAAGATGGATCTAGGTTGGTTTTAGTGGTGTGTGGTCATACAAAATTTGTTGAACATTTAATTATTTTGATCATTTTAAATATGCTAAATATGTCTAAGATTAATTTGGTCAAATTAATTTAAAATTTTCTTAGTTACCTCAATTTGTTGGGATGAGAGAGACTTTTAGTAACTTGAACGATGAAATAAAAATTTGAAGTGCAAAGTGACAATGTAACAATGTTGAATGATAGAAAATGTGAATAATAAGAATATAGTCAATTACAAACAATCTTCATTGTGATCAACTATTTTCGTCTACTATTCTTATTGTCACACCTATTAGTTATTTTATATTACCGTGTTTGAATGTAAAGTGATTAACAATGTTGAATGATGGAAAATGGTAATAATAAGAATGTAACCAATTACAAATAGTTTAAGATGAAAATTCAAGTATTGTATTTATGGTTGAATTACTCTAACACAAATGTCAATTCACGTCATGAATAATGTTTATGTGCTTACACTTAGAGAGAGTGTGTGTATGTTTTGGGGGTTAAAGAGAGATATACATGGAGGTGGGCGCGGGGTGGGGAGAGAGGGAAGAAGAGAGAGGAAAATATAAGGAGGGAGGAAGAGATATAGATATGGAGAGATAAATGTTAAAGAGAGAGAGAGATGGAGTGGAAAATGGAGGGAGAGAGAGAGTATGTGTATGTTTTGGGTGTGAGGTAGAGATATAAAGAAGGAGAGACAATGTGAGATAGAGATATATATGGAGGGGGCATAGATGTGCTTACAATGAAATCAATGCACACCATTAATCGAATTACTTTGAAATCAATGTACATCATACATCTAGCTGCACCAAATCAGAAATCAAATTCTACACTGAAATTAATGCATCTAGTGCAAACATTAAAATATGATTAGAAATCAACATCTAAACCAAAATCAATTCATTTAGTGCAAACAATCAAATATGTAGAAATAAACGGCTACACTAAAACCAATGCATCTAATGAAAGCAATCAAATAGGGTTTGAAATCAATATCTACATTGAAACTGATCTGAATGGGAAATATTAGTTTCTATGCTAAGATCCTTATTCGAAGACAAAAAAGTGCTTGAGATTTGCACTTAAAAATAGTAAGTAAAAGCATGAGTTTTATGTGTGTGTGTTTTTTTATTTAATTGCATGAAAAATTTAAACATGAATTAAATATACAAAATGGAAGTATGCATCAATTAGTATTACACCAACCATTGTTGAAGGAGTTCACCCCTCCTGGGCTACATCTCATTGGATCAGCTCTAATGGCATATGTTACACCATTTTTTGGTCATCTAACTTGTTACTATTATATGGACCTAGGTACACCATGTAAGACTAATTTTACCCTAAGAAAAATTGCTTTCACTATGAAAATAACTTAGTAAACCACATTTATTAAGTTGTTTATGGTCTAAACAGGAAACCCCATGAGGAAATATTAAATAAATCCACATTTGTTTGATTTTCCTCAAGGAATAATTAGTTAAACAAGAGTTTAATTGATATTCCTGGTCATATTTAACCCAAAACAAGAAAATTAGTTAGATAAATTATTATTTATCTTATTATTTTCTAGGAATAATGATTTAAACCTTATTTAAATAATATTCCTTGTTAATTTTGACTAAATAATTCATAAATAATTAAATAAATCATTATTTATTTGATTATTACTCAACCACATCCTTAAAATAATAAATAAATCATTTATTTATTTATTATTTAGAAATAAAGAGATTTGACCCAAGTCAAATTCTTTTTCCATCCAACAAACATAATAAAATATTCCATAAAAGTTGGATCTAGAATTGGCTAATAATATTTGAATTATGCACCAATATCTAGACTAACCAAATATTTTGTTATAAATAGAAGGCTTTTTCCATTCACTCACTACCTTTTGTTGCCTAAAGATCACTCTGGATCTATACTTTTGGTCTCACTTTTATTGACTTTCTTCTTCTTCTTCTTTTTCTTCTGAATGAGACTATTCTATTAATGTACAAAAATGAGTTACAAGGAGGCCGAGGCCTCAGCTGATCTTTCCCATAGAATTGGAATTCTAACACAGCATACTAGACATAGAAAGTTTTCTAGACATGCCACTCCAACAGAAACCATCTTGCTGACAATAAAAAACATGCCGCCCACACAGGGGAAACTGGCCTTGGAACATTGATAGTTTATCAAAAACCAAAAGTGAAGAGTAGGTAAGCGTGAAGAGCTGAAGTGTGTTCCCAACCAAAACACAAAAACATGCCGCCCACGCAGGGGAAACTGGCCAAGAAGCAGAGACTAATAATTGAAAAAATAAAGCAAAGAGCAAGTAAACATAACAAGCTTGGGAGTGTACCCATCCAAAAACCTATGAAGAAAGAGACTGAGAGTTCTTACCAGATTAAGAATCATGAGAGAATGAGGGAGGTTCCTCAACCACATGACAACCATAGGCATACGAGTCATCTTCCTCCCCCTGCTTGTCATCTTTAGTGCTTTGGCAGCCTCACTTGGTGTCGCCTGGGTTGACTTCAAGTACTGTATCTTGCGTAGCATTACAACTGGGAGCTTTTCTTTTCAGGCTACCGCTGGTAGGAGAACAAGGCTATTTTGCGACCCTATGCTCCACGCGAGCACTAGGAAGCACCGCTTTCGAATCAGGGGGCTCCTCCTTGAATTCAATTGTAATGGTAGCAGTAATTGTAGGCTAATTGAGAGAGTAGGGAAAGCGAAGATGGGTGGTGTGCAGGTGTCCAGAGATGAAACTAGGAGAGACAGGGAATTGGGGTGAGCCCAAATCAGAATGAGAAATCCCACGCCCACGTCCATGGCCACGACCGCTCCTAGTATCAGGATAACGACACAAGAACTTATCCGAAGAGAGAGACAAAGAGTTGGAAGTAGTAGTGGAGGGCTGGCAAGGAAGATGACTGTAGATGGAACCTCGAAGGCAATGCATACACTGTCATAGTCGAGACTTTGTTCTCAGAGTAGGGTGATGGGAGTGGCCAGTAGAGTGGAAGGGGATGGAGGTCAGGGGAGGGAAATCTCGCTGAGCAGGGGAAGACTCAAAGGGTGGCCTGAGCTCCAGATGGCAGAGTGAGCTCTGCGAGAAGTGAAAACCAGGGTAAAGATCGATACAACATGCCATGGAGCAGTGATGCCCAGTGTAGGTTCTAGAGCTATGCTCTGTTGCAACAGGGGAGCATAAGGAATGAAGAGGCAACATAACAGGAATGAAGCTTCCAAAGGAAGCCATTCTTAAGTTGAACGGGCGCAGATTTGGGCTTCTGTGCTGTGTTAATGCGGTAGAGCAAGTGACTGTGGAGGAGTAAATGAAGACATAGACCTGAGTTAGGGTGGCGGAGTAAGGAGCCCACGTGCCGACCCACATCCTCCTCCACATCTCATGATAGCTAAGCACCCGCATTCGGGGTGATCCACCATTATTGTCATATTCTGCTATCATTTTTCTTGTGAGATCCCCTTGAGTTCCATTTTTTTCTGGGTTTTCTACACCATCAAGAGAGAGGGATTTTAGATTTGAAGTGCTAAGGAGTTACAAGAACCCATCCCATTGAGGAGGACTGGTAAAATACTTCTATGTTCTCTTCACAAGTGTCATAAATACAAAATTATTTAAACATATTCTTGTCTTGTCTATTTGATGCATGGAGCAACTCTTGTTTTTATTTACTGCTTAATGTATTTTAATGCATAGATCTAGATTTTTTCAGCATTTATCTTGGTCACCTAATTGCAAATTTAAAGATATTGGCAGCCATCTTTGCTGTTAGGGCTATTTTTTATGCACGGCTAAAGTGAGCCTTTTTTGTACACTTTTGATTAAGTTTCATACTAACAATTGGCGACTCCACATGGGTTTACAATTACGACCATTATCGTTTTTCAGATCCCTACATATTCGCCTGCTTAAAACCATAGGATTTCTCTTCAGCTTCTTTTTTGCTTTTCTTGATGCTATTTTTAACCTATAAAACCCTAAAACATTAAAAATTCTAACTTCTGTGTTTTTTCGGACCTATTGCGCAGGTGACAGACTTCAGCCGTAGCTTAGATGACACATCCTACTGAAACCTGCTCCCAAGAGTGATGGAAGTACAGGTTGCACCTTTTGGGCCAAAACCTGTGACTTGAACCTCCAGGGCACAGGAAATAGGCCTAAACCTGCCACCTCTATAGAATTTAGGTTAGAAACTGCGACTTATACTTTTTGCGGGAGTTTTTCTGAAAGTTTTATGGGTTTGTCTGGGCCTCTATTCAGGGTTGTCTAACCTACATCTCCGCCCATTTTGGACCTGTACTTGTTCTGTTTTACTCATATAAGTGGGAACCTAGCTCTCTAGGGCTTCAATACCCTCCACCTTTTGTGGAAGAGTTTTAGCTGCTCCAGGTTGTCTGAAATTTTAGAGTGTTCAACCTTTTTTCAGATCTAATACCTTACCTTCAGATCCACTTCGGATCGGATTTTTATCCATCCAAATCACCTCCTTTTAGTTTTTTTTGGGTTTTCCTCTAGGGTCCCCTTCACTTCCCTCCAGGTTATAGCCTTTCGCCACCTCATTTACAAAAAAAATTCCTCTGATTTTTTGTTGTTTGTCTGCACCTATTTCTAGCAGATCTGACCTTTAGATCCCTTCCCCTCCCAACCTTAGATATATTGGCTATTTTGGTGTGTTTTGACTAGATTTTTTCCCACCTACAAATTAATTTTTGAGAGGCCCGCCTCCTTGGGTTTAGAATATTGCATTATTAGCTGTTTATTTTCTATCATTTCAGTTTCATATACTATTATTTGTAGGTTTATTTATAGTTATACAACACACTTTTTCTTTTTCTCTACAAACATTTGGGTTTAAAAAATAAAATTTACACACTTTACACACACCCTAAGTGAAGAAGAGCTTGGTTAACATTGCCAAGCAAAGAATTTAACATTGAAATAAATTGATCCTGTACCTCTCTGCCCTTGTTTCGACATTGTAATCAGTTGATCCTGAACCTCTTCGCCCTTGTTGGTCTCGCTTCCCTTTGTGCCATGTTTCTGCTGTCACCATTGTGCCACCAAATCATTTATCTCAGAGACATCTTGGCCTTCATCCTTATTTTTTGGTAGGAAGACTTACTCCTGCACGTAATATTTGAGTTAGTCCTCCACCGAGTCCGCACTCAGACTCCTCTTCTGGTTCATTGGGTTCCCCCTCTGTTTCTGCCCTCGTTTCTCCCCCTATCACCTTCACCATGTCTGGTTGAGGACCTAATGCTGGTGGTAGCCCCAGCCCTACTGTTGGGAATACTACTAGTGGGACCGCAACAGGAACTACCTCGGCTACTCCCTTGCTCCCCTATATGGCAGGCCTCATTCTTCCCGATTTTAACCAGGTGATCAATGACCCTATAAACCATGACACTAGTTGGCCTGCTATGCCTACCAAGCTCCCTTCCGACATTACCAAGTTTGAAGGCCTTGCCGGAGATGATCCTACAAATCATGTTCGATCTTTCCACATGTGGTGTTCATCTAACTCCATTACCGATGACTCTATCCGTCTTCAGTTGTTCCAACGTACATTTACTGGTGAAGCTTCTAAGTGGTATGCTAATCAGGCCTCATCCTCTCATACCACCTTTGCGACTCTTGCTCAGGATTTTCTATCTTATTTCTAGCTCCCCCTTCATTATGACACTGGTAGTGAACTTTTGACTTCTTTCCGTCAATCGCCTGTGACCTGCCTATCCGATCATGTCCAGGAGTGGCAGAGAGGAAAGAGCCTATTTCGAGCCCCTACCTTCAAAGACTGTGTCTACATGGATTGGTTCCTTAGATCTCTTTTGCCTGCTATCGGTAAAGATGTCGTATTGCATTTCCTTCAAACCAAAGAAGCTTCTTTCCAAATTGCGTTAAAATATGACCTGATCTACGCTTAGTTGGGTTATGTTTATACCGTTCTAACTTATCTTCCAAGACCTAGTGGTGCCAATGCACTGGTGGCATCTCACACCGTCGACGTTATCATTGGATCTCTCTCTCATCCATAAGCTCAGCCTCCCATGGGCTATGGTTTTTCACAGGGAGGGGCCAACACAACATGCCTCCTCCTTTTGCACAACCTTCTGTTTACGAAAATGTTACCCAACCTCCTTATTATCCCTATCCATAGCCTGGTGCTCTAGTTCCTCTAGAATTAGCACCTCTGCCTCCCTTTCCTTCTCAACCCTCGCAACAGCAGCCACCGCCCCCTCAGGGGAAGGTGTATGCACAACAGGGTGCGAATAATCCTCCTCCTTCCAAAAATAGGAAGAAAGGCACACAAAATAAATCTGCCCCTAATCCTCTAAATAATGCACCTAACACTGCTAGCCAACAACAGGGCACTCATCCCAAGCAGGACCAGCTTGTTCGCACGAATAAGCCTTGTTCTTGTTGTGGTGTTTATGGTCATTACACACACAATTTTCCTCTTTTTCCATAGATGCAGCAGATGTGGGAGTCTCAAGCAACATTGTGAGGATAGCAAGCCTCCCCTTCCATCCCTCCCAGTGCTGCACCTAGTCAATAGGTTGTGTTTACTAATCCTTTCCCTTAGCAAGGATTCGTGGCTACCGAACCACCTGAAGGTCAGGCGACCACTCAACCTCCTCCATATGGTAACTTCAATTACCAGATTCTCATGATGAATTCTGACCAACCTATAACCGTATACCTCAACCTTCAGACTCAGTATCATCAGTACAACAAGCGTCCCACTACTTCTGTCCCCGAGCGCCCTTCTTCAAGTTCTACAGAGCCTCTTTTAACACCTAATGGTTCTTTACAGATCCCTCAGCCTAAGGCGAAGCTTCCTACCAAGAGCCCTAATGGACCATTACACTGAAATGCTACTACTGGAAAAGCTGCCCATTTGTATAGCATAGTAGATAATTTGGCGCAATCTCTTGCTGCCATCTCAATGTTGGAACTCCTCCAATGGTGCCCTTACCATGGGCGTTGTAGATCCTTCAGAAGATTGATTGATTATTTTTGATGTTGATCGGTTAGAATATCCTCCTCTTCCTGCTTCCATTGCCTTCCAAATCCTAGTCAAGATGCGGGAACACCAATGCTTCCCGGTGCATGTTAAACTAAAAATTGTCATCCTGACATTCTGCTATGAGTATGAGCTCATTATTACTCATAATTCCTCCTTTTTCAAGTCTATCATATCAGTTCCTCATGTCAAGCTTTGAAAACCAGAGAAAAGTTCCTAAAAATCCCCTAAACTTTGGTATCGCACTTTCTCTATTCATTACCTGCGGTCCCGCACCTAAATTTCAGCTCACCTGCGGAACCATACCACACGTTATTTATGTTATAGGTGTGGACCTCTGTAAAATTCAAAAAGGCGAGAAATTAAAGTTAAAAAGTTGATTTCAGATCAATTCTAGAAGATTCTATATGGGAATTTTCAGGAATGGATACGCTTTGATAAGGTTCATGTATCCCTTACCTTATGGAGCTAACCCCTTGATGTAAGGAGCTTATCCCTTTGAAGGAGGATTCTATCCCTTCATATTTGGAACGGAAAAACCTCCTCTTTTCCATTCTAAAAAGAGGCATTGGGTAGCCTCAAAGGGAGTTGGAGCTTTAGAATATTTGAAGATAAGTGCTGTTGAGATTCAGACTCAGTTAAACAAGATTTTTGTGAGGAGAGATCACATACCTCTATTTGTCTTGATTGAAAGAGTGTAGAGCTTGTCAAAGTAGAGGAGACTCCTGCTTCGGACCCCGGGAAGTCCTGTGCAACATCAAGGCTCAGGTTGTAAGGTTTTCCTTCTTTGAAATTAATACAAATATACTCATTTTTCTCAATAAGCTGTTGTTGATGGTTTATTTCATAGATTCCTTGATCACTATGATAAGCATGGTTTATGATAATTTCTATACAGGTGCTATGTAATACTTTGCTTGTTTGTAACTACAGGTTTACAAACGAAACTCCTTAAAGCGCGCGAAGGAAAACAACAACTTCAAACAAGCACTAGACATAAGGTAGATATTTTAACACCTATATAGAGCTTTTCATATATCACATATGCTTAGAGAAAGATTATTTTATTTGGCTGTTTGTTGCTAGATACTTTTAGTACTAGGGAGATCGGTTTTGTCCGCAATAACGATTTATCCTTACAACAAATTGGTGACTCCACTGGGGACGATTTACCATGGGAAGATCTACATCACCGATCTTCATTTTTACCTGAGCTAGATCATTTGGAACATGATTTTGCTTCAATTTTTACTGCCGAATATGTTAAATAACCACAGAATCCTTTGCAAAATCCTGATTCTGAGTTAAATTTGCAAAATATATCTCGAACGGTTCCCATTGACATTTCAGTAAAACCAGGAATAATTGAAAACATTCATATAGGTGCTTGCTGTACGGAAGATGAAATTCAAATTTATAAAGCCCTATTTCAAGAATTCTGTGATGTGTTTGCCTGGTCTTATGAAGAAATGCCAGGAATTGATCCGTCAATCGTTGTACATGAAATTAAGACTTACCTGGATGCTAAACATGTTCGTCAACGTTTACGTCAAATTCATCCTAGAAAATCTGCTGCTATTAAAGCAGAAGTTGAAAAATTACTTCGTGCAGGATTTATATATCCAATCCCCTTAGCGGATTGGGTATCAAATATTGTTCCTGTGACTAAAAAACAAGGAAAAATAAGAGTATGTATCGATTATAGGGATATTAATCGAGCTTGTCCCAAGGACAATTATCCAACTCCCTATATCGATCAAATAATTGATGATTGTGCTGGCAGTGAAATGTTTTCTTTTATGGATGGCTTTTCAAGCTACAATCAAATAAACATACACCCTACTGATCAACTGAAAACAACTTTTATTTGTCCATGGGGGACGTTTGCTTATTGCAAACTACCTTTTGGATTAAAGAACGTTGGAGCAACTTTTCAACGGGATATGTATTATGAATTTCATGACATTAAACACATTGTGCAGCCTTATCTCGATGATTTACCTGCTCATTCATTACATAGGGCCGACCATCTTACTCATTTACGAGCCATCTTTATAAGATGTCGGCATTATCGAATTAGGTTGAATCCACACAAATGTGTTTTCTATGTAGAATCGGGTCGTTTACTGGGATTTGTTGTTTCAAAAGCAGGCATTCACGTCAATCCGTCGAAAGTCGAAGCTATTGTTAAATTTCCTCCTCCTTCGACTTTACGCCAACTCCAAAGTTTGCAGGGGAAAGAAAACTTTTTACGTCGATTCATTCCTAACTATGCTGAGCTTACAAAAGGTTTTACCCGATTGTTGAAACAGAACATTCCATTCTTTTGGGATAAGATCGTTGATCGATATTTTGATGCACTTAAACACGTGTTGACCCATGCACCGTTATTGCATCCTCCCAACTACAATTAGGATTACTTTTTGTACCTCGCTGCTTCTCATTCCACCATTGGGATGGTATTAGTGCAGGAAGATGAATCTCACAATGAACATGTGATTTATTATCTTAGTCGAAATCTGCATCCGACTAAGATCAAATACACACAAGTGGAGAAATTGGCCTTGGCAGCTGTTCAAGCTGTCCAATGTTTTAGACACTACATTTTGTTACGTAAAACCACAGTAATTTCTAATTGCAACCCTATGATGTATATTTTAACCAAACAATTGCTAGGGGGAAAATATTCCAAATGGATAGTTATCCTGTAGGAATTTGACTTGGAATTTGAAAAATCCAAGGCAAATAAATCTTTGGTCTTTGCAGAACTAATGTGTGATTTCCCCTCTACTGATACTGAAACAGTAGTAGAAGAGTCCATTGCGGACGAATCTTTGTTTCTTATCAGTACTCTTGATCCATGGTATGGAGATATTATTGTTTATCTCCAAACCCAATATTTTCGGCCCGAAATATCACGATCTCAGCGACAGAAAATACGTTTCCAATCCCAACAGTATAATATTATTGGTGATACACTTTATCGTCGTGGAGCGGAGTCTGTTTTTCGACGCTGTCTTACTCATGATGAAGCTGAAAAGGTTTTAAATTATTGCCATTCTGGAGCATGTGGCGGTCATATGTCTGGGTATGCCATTGCCCAAAAGATATTGCGTGCTGGTTATTTCTGGCCATCATTATTCAAAGATTGTATTTATGTGGTCCAGAAATGCCACAATTGTCAACTTTTTGATCGTAAAATGCGTGCGCCACCTGCTCCTCTTCACCCTATAATTGTTGTTGGCCCTTTTGCGAAATGGGGGATCGATTTTATTACATGTAACCCTCACTCGGCCGAGGGGCATGCATATATTATCTTAGCCTTAGATTATTTTACTAAGTGGGCCGAGGCGATGCCTACATTTTCAGCGGATGGCAAGACTACTGCAACTTTCGTATTTAATCACATAATTTCTAGATTCGGTGTTCCTCAAGCTATTATTACGGATCAGGGAAGTCATTTTCGGAATGTCATGATGACTGAACTAACAGACCAACTTGGCCTGCGACACGATAGTTCCACTCCGTATTATCCACAAGCCAATGGTTTGGTTGAAGCCATCAATAAATTTTTAGTCACCATGATCAGAAGAATCATTGGTATTCACAAGACGAATTAGCATTCCATGTTATTTTCAACACTTTGGGCATATCGAACCTCGGTAAAAACATCAACTGGTTTCACTCCTTTTCAACTCGTTTACGGTTTGGAAGTTGTGTTGCCGATTGAATGCGAAATTACGTCACTGAAATTAGCCATAGAATTACTCCCAGCTACATCTGAAGAGGAGAAACGTTTCTTGTACTTGGCTCAATTAGATGAGAATCGACGAAATGCTGCAATAGCAAATGAGGGTCATGTTAAAAGGATAAAAGCTCAGTATGATAGAAGTGTGACCCCTCGAAATTTTTCAGAAGGAGACCTAGTTTTACTTTATGATCAAGCTAACGACAAGCTAGGATCTGAGAAATTCGTGCCTATGTGGCATGGTCCTTACATTGTTAAACGAAAGTTAGCAAAAGGAGCCTATGAGTTAATAGATTTTGACGGTGTCCCTTTGGATAAACCCAGAAACGGGTTTTATCTAAAGCGACATTATGCTTAACACATGGTGTGGAGATTTTTTAGATTAGATTTCTTTACTGCTGGTGTGTCTTAGATTAGAAAAGTGTGCCTAATTTAGAATGTGCCTCGTTTAGAAGTGTGCTTTTATCACTATTCCTGCTTATCTGAGTTTTACTCTTGATATTGCAGATGTCGACGGCTCTTCAAACTTACATTGGTTTTGCTGATGGTGCTTGTCGTAGTACACGGAACATTTCTTCCGCAGCTTGGGTTATTTATTCACCCGCTGACGAGTTAATATCCATGCATGGGGTAAGCCTTGGTCAAACAACGAATAACATTGCCGAGTATAGTGCAGTGATTGATTTATTGTCTGAATCCATATCATTTGGAATTCGGAGTTTGATTGTTAGGTTGGATTCTGAACTTGTTGTATTACAGCTTAACAGGGTCTATACCATTAGGAATCCAGTGTTATTATGGTTATTTTTAAGAGTTCGTCTCTTGGAACGTGAATTTGATTATATCGAATATCAACATATTCCAAGACATTTAAATACATTAGCAGATGCAGTTGCTTCTAGTATGATAAATCAAAATTTGCAATAATCAAAACAGTAAATCAAGCAGCATCCATAACATGCACACAGATAGTCGGTAAATAGTGATATATCATAATATAGTAGTGTTTTTAAAAATATACATTGTCTTCGATCATAGGTTGAAAAATACCTTATGATCGGTAAAATGATAACATAAAAAGTCAAAATATGAGTCTACAATACGATCATCCCATCACTGATGATGATCACGATAAGAGACCACTGCTCGGGCCACCTTACATAGGAACCTCTTAAAAGGTCCTGGAACACCAGTCACGTATCTCTGCAACCTGAGTAGGAATATCATCTATGCTCGTCTCCGGAATATCTAGAGTCAAACACTCTACATGATGCTCTAAATCAGTCAAAATCTCCGATGATTGGCCTGCTGGGGCTGGTGCAGCTGCAACTGGTTGTCTTCTCTCATAAGGTTGGAGATGGGCTGGTCGCTGTGGACCCACATATGTATTCAAAAAAAATTTAGTTATTAGTTTTCAAAGACGATAAAAAATAAAAAAAATTAGAATTTAGCAAACATTGAAAAATGATTGTACCTGAGTCATCCCACTGTTCCCTTGCTGGGAGAGCCATCTCTCGGTCACCGCGGAAATCTATCCCGGCGTATGGAAATTCCTCTATCACAAAAAGTTGGTGATCCAGCCAACGAAAATATGCAAAAGGAAATCGAACAATCTCAGTACCCTCGATAGCATGACGAGCCATCAATGCGGACCAACGAACCATCCTAGGTTCTCGAAGTCGACTGGCATCAACAGCAATACTCTGTGGAGCTAACATGGGGATCCTCTCTAGAGTAAAAGAGACTATGATGGATCCATATCCAAAGTTATTTAATTTCCCATTTTTTTCTCTGGTTAGTTGGCCTTTTACATTAGCCAACGCAGCTTCACACCAGTTAAATATGGTGCCGCGAAAACAATCCACAGCAATACGAATTTGGGAACTAGTAGCTACATGCAGCGCAGAAATCCCACACAGTTTGGTAACGGTAAAAGAAATAAATTTCAATTTAGGACGGATGATGTGTTTTATATCAATCCGTTTGTCCCTAGGGTTTGCCTGGTTATTGCAGAATTCTAGTTGAAGACTAGCGACAGACTGGCCACCTGGCCTAGTCCCAAACAAAGAAACTTGTTCGCCCCTCTTGGACAAACCAGTCAGAAAATATATATCCTCCAGCTCAATTTTTAGCTGGTGGCTGCCAATAAAGAAGCACTAGTCTTGTACATTCCATCTGTTCACCAACCATGTCAGAAGTTCTACTTGTGCCCTCATGCCTAAGATGGCCCAAAATTTGTATAAACCGCATGCTCTTAATGCTTGCTGTGTAGGAAAATGGAGTATTGTGGCTTCATCCACGTCCTCATGTTCACGTTCTCTCCAAATCAGCATCTTGTTAATCCTACAATGCATAAAAAGGCAAGTTAGAACAATCTTATTTGAAATTTTTTGGGAAATAAATGAGAAATGAGGGTTTTAAATTCAACCGCGTGGGTACCGCACCTAAGCTTTGTAAACAATGTGTAGATATGCACGCGTACTGTGTTTTGGGTGCGGACCTTTGACTTTTTTCCTTATGGAAAAAATTCGGGGTCCGCAGGTCATGTGTGTCTCACCTGCAGACCCCCGCGAGTGAACTATTTAACCATATTTCTCCCTAAAAAAATAATCTAAAGCCTAAAAACGAATTTGAAACGGATGGAATACAAGATTAAGAGGTCGTGGATTACTTGGGACTGACAGTTTTTGATTTCACCAGGCAGATTTTCCAGAATCTTCACAGGAACTTTCTTACCCAAAAGCTTTTTACTTTTCACTCTGAACTTGAATGGTAAAAATGAAATTGAAAAAGTCCTTTTTATAAGTTTTTTCGAATAGATGAATTTTAAATTTGTTTATTTTTCACTTTAAAAAGGGGTATTTTTGAGAGCATTTTTACTTATCTTAAACATGTATGTGTAATGTTTCAATTTTTTGTGCAGAAATTGGATTTTTCAGGAGAATTGATCATTTTTTAACAAAGAGTACATTTTTATCCCTTTTTCGAACTCGTTAAAACTTACCGAAAAAGTGAAACCTCCGAGTTCTCTTTTAAGCCCTTTTCAGACTCTCTAAATATGAAAAGATTGCCGAGTACTTGATTATTCGAACTCGTTAAAGTAAATGAATGATCGTCCCTTCAGTATAAGTTTACCCCTTTTACGGATTGAAATGGACTATTTACGAAAAAGGTATACGTTGACTAATTACGGTCAATAGAGTTCTCTCCCGCATTATTTTATCCTTTTTCGGGCTCGAGAGACTAAATTTACGAAAAAGTACACCCATGGAGTTTTCTTAAGTTTTTCTTCTAACTCCCTAAAACTGAAAAACACTGAGTTTCTCCTATATTGGACTCGTTAAAACTTAACAGTAAAGGACCTGTTCAATTTTAAACAGGAACGAACCACTCCTTCTTAGGGTTCGAATCTTAAACTAAGTTGGACTCATCCGAAGGATGAGCTTATAAGCAAGCAAATGTTATCCTCCTCAAGCTTGTCAAAAATAAAGAGGTACTTGCCAGAAATGGTGGGGGAAAAGAGAGAAAAATGGGCGTGTTTGTTGTATTTTAAATTTTTCGAAAATTCAGTCAACCACTCTTGAACACGACACTTTCATTCACCTAGGTTGGGAAATCCTTTGCCTAACAATTAATCAAACCACATTGAAAGTCTTCAGCCGGTTTATGGGTATTAGATTTGGGTCAATTGTCACCAAGCCATCTGCAGTGTTGTTATGTGTTCAAGAGAACAGTTCAAACAAACCATTCATTTGCAAAATAGTTGTCATCCATTTTGACCATCCCTAAGTCAGTCCTTGCCAATATATTTTCAAAACTTGATCTATGATTTCGTGTTATGGGCTTACCTACAACATATCACTTTCTATCGACATCAGCACATTATCTAGGAAGTTGGTCCAGAAATTGTCAGTACCTTGAAATATGCATGCCTCAATGGCAGGTTTCTCGCCTTCGACGATAGGTTGCATCATTGACCTTCGATCAAATGATTCTGTGACATGTTCAACTTCAGCTCATTCATTCACATTTCATGGATTGCACTGGGTACTTTGAGAGCCATTGACATTACTGGTGGTTACTCTCACACTTATTAACAATTTACATCAATGACTGGTAATCAAGTGGTTTCTACCATGTTCGACTTCAACACATTTATTCACAGGGATAGAATCGTACTAGTTCAAGATGCGGAAATCAAGACCCTGGATCTAGTTTCTACCATCCAGGCTACAAGGAATTTTGTTATCATTCATATAATAGACTATTTATAAACATATGGCTGCGTCCATACTGTGTCTACATATATTTGTACTATGATATATTCAAAATCATTCATGTATCAGAACAATTTAAGTTAGTTCTAGTTAGTTTTGATCTGAGTATGGGAATGCCTACCTCAGCGATAATATGATTATATATATATATTTTGAATTGAATGTTTTTACAGGTTCAGACGGGGGTGTCCACAAGATGATCCTTGAAATGATAAAGTACTACACTCTTCATATATGACAGACCTTAGTTTCATCTATTCCAGACTTTGCACTTTAGGGGGAAATCTGTTACACTAAAAATTGTCATCCTGACATTCTACTATAAGTATGAGCTCATTATTACTCATACTTCCTCCTTTTGCAAGTCTATCATATCAGTTCCTCATGTCAAGATTTGAAAATCAGACAAAAGTTCCTAAAAATCCCCTAAACTTTGGTATCGCACTTTCTCTATTCATTGCCTACGGTCCCGCACCTCAAGTTCAGCTCACCTGCAGAACCATACCGCACGTTCTTTGTGTTATAGGTGCGGACCTCTGTAAAATTCAAAAAGGTGAAAAAGTAAAGTTAAAAAGTTGATTTCAGATCAATTCTAGAAGACTCTAGATGGGAATTTTCGGGAATGGATACGCTTTGATAAGGTTCATGTATCCCTTACCTTATGGAGCTAACCCCTTGATGTAAGGAGATAATCCTTTTGAAGGAGGATTATATCCCTTCATATTTGGAACAGAAAAACCTCCTCTTTTCCATTATAAAAAGAGGCATTGGGTAGCCTCAAGGAGAGGGAGAGCTTTAGAATATTTGAAGATAAGTGTTGTTGAGATTCAGACTCAGTTAAACAAGACTTCTGTGAGGAGAGATCACACACCTCTATTTGTCTTGATTGAAAGAGTGTAGAGCTTGTCAAAGTAGAGGAGACTCCTACTTCAGACCCCGGGAAGGCCTGTGCAACATCAAGGCTCAGGTTGTAAGGTTTTCCTTCTTTGAAATTAATACAAATATACTCATTTTTCTCAATAAGCTGTTGTTAATGGTTTATTTCATAGATTTGTTGATCACTATGATAAGCATAGTTTATGATAATGTCTATACAGGTGTTTTGTAATACTTTGCTTGTTTGTGCCTACAGGTTTACAAATGAAACTCCTTCAAGCACGCGAGGGACAACAACAACTGCAAACAAGCACTGGACATAAGGTAGGTATTTTAACACATATATAGAGATTTTCATAGATCACATATGCTTAGATAAAGATTAGTTTATTTGGTTGTTTGTTGCCAGATACTTTTAGTACTAGGGAGATCGGTTTTATCCATGATAACGATTTATCGTCTGACGGTGCATCATCATTGATTAGGGGGGCATCCACACAATGTGATGTTCGCTTCGATTTGGAAGCAAATTAGATCACCTGAGGTGGCTCCTTCCACGATAACTCTCCGAGCGTGGGATGGTCATGCCTCCCAACCCATTGGCCTATTCCGCAATTGTCCTATTACTCTTGCAAGCAAGACTATTTGCGTTGACGTAGAAGTCATCGATGCCCCCTTAGATTACAACATTCTATTGGTTCGTAGCTACACCTATGCAATGTCTGCTGTCCCATTTGTGGTTCACCACAAGATGTCCTTCCCTCATAATGGAAATATAGTCACCATTAACCAGTTGACATATTATGAACCGAAGTTTCAGACCTCCCCTGAGTCCTTCATCTCTTCAGTGGCCCATAAGCAAACCGTCGATCCTTTGACAAGTGTCTCACCCGGAGTCTAAAAAGACTCCTATTTTCCATGGTCTTCTTCCTCCTGTCTCTGATCCCATCTCATCAAATATTTTCATGATGCAATCATCTCGGGCTTCCCTCAAGTGGCCCACTTCAGCTAGTCAGCAGCCTCGCCCTAGGTAGCCTACTCCTAGCCCTTCGATTCGACCTTTTTTCAGCCTTTTGGAGCTTCTCGTCTTGGCCGTTCACATACGGTTGGTATCCCACGAGCCTCTCTACCCTCCTAGAACAATTCCTCCAAGCCTTAACCATCTTGGAGCCATCACATACAACCATTAACCTCGTTCGAGATACCATTCCTAGCTCCCCACAGTGGAGATTCTTGCTACCTGTCGTAGCTACCCTCTCTCTTCCTAACCTAACCCTCGGGATTCCCATATGGTACCTCGATCCCGTACTACCCTGCACAAGTCGACCCAAACCTTATCTTTCTTTGACCCCGGTTGGCGAGTCCCCATGACTTCTTCGTGCTACGGTGCCCTCGAGCAC